>ONZH01013028.1:0-502904 GCA_900303285.1 Rhinella marina | reverse complement strand
GCCATGTGCCGCATCGTACCAGCGCCGTACATGTACGGCGCCGGTACTGTAAGGGTTAAAATTGATGACAAAGGGGGATGTGATTACACCAACATGTATTTCTAATAAAATTAGCTCTCTGGGTGTAACCAAGAGAGATATGCATGATCAGCAATGAAACGACTGGACGTACATTTCTTGTGCGGTGGCCACACCCTCTTACCATGAAGGGGGAAATTTAACATAATTTGAACACCACAGACAACTGAGTATTAAGTCCTAATTTGGGACTTATCCTAAATTGCATTGACACTCTCAATTGATATGTACTGGTTACACATGGTTGAAATTTAAATTCTTTTTTTTTTGGGGTGGGGGTTAAACTTCTTTAAGCACCATATATGTATGTTATTACTGACATTTTCTCACAGCTCAGGCAGACTGATTCCTAATGAATCAACTCATTGCTGTCTGTAGGGCTGGCAGCAAACTGGGCAATTGCCCAGGGCCCCAATCCTCTAAGGGGCCCCCTGCTTCAGTATAGTTCAGATGGCAGTGTTCAGATCACAGATGTTTGAACTGTCGGGAGTGGGGAATTTCCCTGCTCTGACTCCATATATGGATGCGACCATATATGGAGTTAGTGTTACCAACGTGAAAGGGGGTGTTTCCAAGCAAGGTCATATCCTATGTATATATAAACCTATATATTTTGACTCTATTTTGTGGAGATTTGAACTCACAACCTTCTACATTACAGGCAGGAACCTTAACCACTGGGCTATAGAGCTCAGTGTTAAGCAAGTGGTGAAAAACCTCATAGAAGTTTCTCTTCTATAATACCATATAAACTTCTATGAGGTTTTTAATAAAAGAGAAACCTCTATGAGTTTTTTCAGCACTACCAAGCATTGGGTTCTATAGCCCAGTGGTTTAAGTTCTTGCCTTTAGTGTAGATGGTTGGGAGTTCAAATCCCCACAGAAACATTTTAAAAATAGAGGCCAAATGAAACTTAAAGGGTTATTCTCATTTTAGACAATGGGGGCATATCGCACCTATATCGAGAACGGAGCCCCCGAAGTGAATGAGGGCGCACTGCGCATGCGCAGCTGCCCTCCATTCATTTCTATGGGGCCGCCGAAAATAGCCGAGCGCTGGCTCGGCTACTTCCGTCGGCTCCATAGAAATGAATGGGAGCGAACCGCGCATGCACGGCCCGGCTCCCATTCATTTCTATGAGCGGCACGGGGAGCTGTGCCTGGTGGTGGCCGGACCCCCGGAAACCTGGGGTCCTCCAGGCGCAGCGCTCCCCGCTCCGTTCTGGCTATAGGTGCGGGTCCCAGCGGTGGGACCCGCACCTATAAGACAATGGGGACATATCCTAGTGATATGCCCCCATTGTCTAAGATGAGAATACCCCTTTAAATACATAGGGTGTCCCCAACAATGAAATGTTTGATTTTATTGCAAAAAAATTTTTGCGCAAAACGTAAAATATGTTCAAATAACACCCGTATTAACCCACATAAACCTTTTTAACTTGTGTAACCAGTATTTTTTGTTGGGAAAGGTGGCAACCCTAGCAGCACCCGTTCATTAGGACTCACTTTGTAAAAAAGATCGCGATATTCTGACCCCCATAACTTTTTTTATAGTTATTTCTATGGAGATGTCTGGGGGCTCATTTTTTGCGGGGCGATCTGTCATTTTTGACAGTACCATTTTGGGGTGTGTATGACTTGATCACTTTTTATTAAATTTTCTTGGGAGATAAAGTGATGAAAAAAACGTGAATTTCGCATTTTCGCATGCGGCGATACCCATAATGCTATTTTTATTTTGTGTTTTTTTTTGTTTTGGGGAATGGGGTGATTTTAATTTTTAAGGTGTTTTCAAAACTTTTTTTACTTTTTCTTAAGTCCCCCAAGTGGACCACAACTTACAATCATCAGTAATTTGCGCTTAGTCTGTATAGAAATCACTATATCACAGTTCAGTGCTGCCATCTAGTGGCCTGAACTGGGATATACCAACAATAAGCCTGGAAGCCTAGTACAGGCTGTAGCTTATTTATAGAACAGGGTGGTTTCCCCAATCTCTGCTGAGGGAAAGTGCGTCTGAAGAGGAATCCTGCGCTTCCGGTTTTTAATACTCTCAGATGCCATGAGTGAGGGGAACTCATTGCTGTGAGGGGAGGGGGCATGTGGTGTATTCTGGGGTCATGAGGGTGAAGATTTGTGTGAGGAGCTTCATGGGTTGTAAATCTGTGAGGGAGTGCCGGAATCGACAGAACGTAACTGTGTTGTTAGTACATTATTACAATATTTGGGGCCCCACTTTTGATTTTGCCCGGGGCCACATTTTGTCTAAAACCAGCCCTGTCTGTCTGCCTACCATCATGTTCTGTATGGCTGCTGCAGCCTGTATCATGCCACTAATGTCTAAATCGTCAGTTTATGTGTATTCAGTTTCCACACAGTTGAAATGTAAAAATGTTTTTGTGGGGTTACATTTCTTTAAGCAGCATACATACTTGAATACTGCATTAATAGCGACATTTTCTCCCAGCTTGTTCACACGTCAGTTATCTGATCAGTTATTTCCATCAGTTATTTTGAGCCAAAACCAGGTGCGGGCAGTGGCGTAGTGTGGGTTGCCAGCACCTGGAGCAAGCCAACAATTGTGCCCCCCCCGGCTATGGGCACGCCCCTTTTAGCAGATGATGTAGTAGATGTCACCTGCAGTCCTACATAACTCCACAAATAACACAGTGATAACTCTCTGAGTACAGATAATGTAGTAGATGTCACCTGCAGTCCTATGTAACATCACAGGTAACACAGTAATAGCTCTCTGAGTACAGATAACGTAGTAGATTTTACCTGCAGTTCTATGTAACACCACAGATAACACAGTGACAACTCTCTGAGTACAGATAATGTAGTAGATGTCACCTGCAGTCCTATGTAACACCACAGATAACAGTGATACCTCTCTGAGTACAGATAATGTAGTAGATGTTACCTGCAGTCCTATGTAACACCACAGATAACAGTGATACCTCTCTGAGTACAGATAATGTAGTAGATGTCACCTGCAGTCCTATGTAACACCACAGATAACACAGTGATAACTCTCTGAGTACAGATAATGTAGTAGATGTCACCTGCAGTCCTATGTAACACCACAGATAACACAGTGATAACTCTCTGAGTACAGATAATGTAGTAGATGTTACCTGCAGTCCTATGTAACACCACAGATAACACAGTGACAACTCTCTGAATACAGATAATGTAGTAGATGTCACCTGCAGTCCTATGTAACACCACAGATAACAGTGATACCTCTCTGAGTACAGATAATGTAGTAGATGTCACCTGCAGTCCTATGTTACACCACAGATAACACAGTGATAACTCTCTGAGTACAGATAATGTAGTAAATGTCACCTGCAGTCCTATGTAACACTACAGATAAGGCTTCATTCACAGGTCCGTATGTCATTGCGGATGTACACCGGCCATGTGCATTACGCATTTTGCGGACCGCACATGGCCAGCTCTATAATAGAAATGCCTTTTCTTGTCCGTGGCTGCGGAATAGAACATGTTCTATCTTTTTGCGCCGCATCATCGCGTAATCTCGCGAGAGCCGACGCAGGAGGTCACAGTGAGGCGATTGCGATCTCCTGCGTCGCTCCAGTGCCTAAAAGACTTCAGGCCTAGTGGCCGGAAGCCTATGAGGCATAACGGAGGGAACAAGAGCCATAGGCTCCCGTTGCCCTCATTAAAGTTCCTGCTGCCTGGTGCCCCCTGCGATTTGGCGCCACGCTACGCCACTGGGTGCGGGTCATAAACACAGAACAGGTGCAGATCTTTTCATTACACCTTATCTCTGTATAGCCTCCACTCCTGGTTTTTTTTGGCTTACAATAACTGATGGAAATAACTGATCAAATAACTGACGTGTGAACAAGGCCTTAGGTTGATTCTAGATGAATACACCTCATTTAGCTTCTGTTGCCCCATCTTGCCACTGTTGCTGTCTGTCTGTCTACCATCATGGTGTGTACAGCTGAAGCTGTGGCATGTATCATGCCACTAATGCTTTTTTTTTTTTGGGGGGGGAGGGGGTCAATCTCTTTAAGCAGCATACATACGTCATTACTAAATCAATCCCGGCATTTTCTTACAGCTCAGGCTGATTGCGATTGTTGCTGTCTGTCTGTACGGCTGCTGCTGTGGCCTGCATCATGTCACTAATGCCACTTGCCAACCATCACGTTCCCCCAAGCTACTTATTTTTTTTACTTTAATTTTATTTTTTTTTTAATCCCATAAAACCATGAAAAAGCATGAGATGTGTAGGCACAGTGTGTTTTTAAACATACTGTATGTTAACACCATCAAATGTGCATTTACCCATAGTTATGGATGTCAGTGTCACTCAAACATCATTTACTATTGCTGTCATTGTGTTCCAGAGCTTGGGTCAGGGGGAGGAAAAAAAATTTATAAAGAATAAATGAAAAGAGATTTTTCCTAGAACTAGGAGGCTATAGAGGGTTATATATTACCAACTTTCAGGGCAATTGGAGGAACTTTGGTTCTGCCCGAACAAAACTTCTGCAAACCAGACCTGAAATGAACCTCGACCAGTTCGCTCATCTGAAGTGCAGTGAGCAATGAGCAGTTCTGTAATACTGCATCCAAACTGACAAATAATGTGTACCTCTGTATGAACAAGGTATGGAGGTACTGCAGGGCTCCACAGTTTTAATGACTGCCGTATTATACCTGTGTGAGTTGTAATATACTTGTGTGCATGGGCACTTATTGTGTGAAAGGTGATAATATGATAAGTCACTGCTAATTTCAAAATAACATTAATGAGAATGAATGCAAATGTGCAACAAACCCCCTGATGGATAGGTTTCCATTACTATGATTGCAATTGAGACACTCTGTAAACATCCACACTGTAGTACTCTCATCATGGACTTTAATTAGGTTCAGTTAAGGATACAGTGACAGATAACACATAAGAAAGATCAAAATGGCATTACTCTAATCACAAGCATAATTTTACTGGAAATGGATAATTATATCTACACAGCCAAAAGCTTTGCTTCCAGAGAGAAAATGCATTCCCAGACAAAAGGGGACAACATTTCTGATGTAATCAGCATTCTGTTGCCATAATTTCCAGTGTATGAGCGTGATTGTGTATGCTGATCTCTGGAAAAAGGAATCTAATCTAATATTTAAATAAAAATAATTATTATACGTGGATGTTCAAATATATTAAATTAGACCACAAGAGAAATTATACTCCAAGGACATTAAAAAATTCAAAAAGGTTCCATTAATACAAGGAGATTGATAAGTTTGTCCTTTACTTTAACCTTTGTCAAGAATCACAAAGGTCATCAAGACTGACGAAATTTCACATAAAATGATGAGTCACCTTCAATATAATGTATGTGTACTGAAACAGGAATACATCATATATGTATATGCTTAGGCTGAGATGTTGGCACTGCTGTGTATCCTGGTTGGGAGGACAAGGAAGCTCCGACACTAACACCTCAGCGTTACATTGATTTGGTTGTGGAACCAGGGTTATGTCCATCTCTCTAAAGTGATCCAAGACCTGTTTTTCAACTGGATAACTCCAGCCTATATTTTATGTTCCTCATGCCACCCTGATTGACCTGTACACGCTACCATGGCTTTCATCTTCTCTGGACCTGAGTCCCATCTAGCATATCTGGGATGTCATTGGTTGGCAATTGTAAAGGGAGCTGCCAGCATATAGTGTGCCCAAGCGCATTCAGCGTGGCAGAACCATCCTCAGACAACCATTAGTAATATATATATATATATATATATATATATATATATATATCCTTTGGAATTACCTGGATTTCTGCATTTATTACTAATGAAATGTGGTCTGATTGTTTTAATTATAGACAAACACAGTCTACCTTCAGACGATCATATCTGTTTTGTGGTCTAGGAACTGTGGATCCACAAAATACAAATACCAGCTATATACATAGTATAACCACTATGTTACTATATTATATTTACTGCAGGGTAATAATATTACAGATTATAGTTACTAGAGATGGGGCCGTTGATCCAGGGAGTTATTCTGATTGCCTGATTGGAGTCGGGAAGGAATTTTTCCCCCTAAATGAGGAAAATTTGCTTCTACCTCACAGGGGTTTTTTTTTTTGCATTCCTCTGGATCAACTTACAGGATAACAGGCCGAACTGGATGGACAGATGTCTTTTTTCAGCCTTATAAACTATGTTACTATGTTACTTTCCCAGGCGTATTACATTACATTCTTGTCCGCAAAATGGACAGGAATAGGACATGTTCTATAATTTGCGGAATGGCTGCACGGATTTGAACTGCACACAAATGATATCCGTGTGCTGTCTGCATTTTTTGTGGACCATAGAAATGAATGTATCCGCATGCATTTTGCAAAAAAAAATGTGGATTGGATGTGGACCCAAAATATGGTCATGTGAATGTAGGACTAGTGCACACTATACTGTATATGGTCAGTGATCAGTAATTGTGAGGCAGATGTGAAACCTACTGTACATCATGATAAGGTATAACAGAATGATTTGCTCTTGTTCTGTGTTTTTGACCTGCACCTGGTTTTGGCTCCCAATCACTGATGGAAATCACTACCCTTGGTAGAAATCACCTCCACTAAACATTTCCTGTACCTGCAAATAAGATTTACAAAATGATGAAGGATTCTGGATGATTCCTCCCTGTAAATGTGGTTCAGTTCATCAATATCTGCTTGCACAGCCCTTTTCAGGTCATGCCACAGCATCTCAGTAGGGTTAAGTTCAGGGCTCTGGGTTGTTCTGGGCTGGCCATTCCAAAACACAAATCTTCTTTTTATTTCATTAGACAGCTTCATTAGGATAGTGACCCTACTTATTGAAGTCTATCAAACGGGTAAGGGCGGGTTCACATCAACGTTATGAATTCCGTTATCGTTTTCCATTATAACATGGTTATGACAGAAAATAACGGAATTCATAAGACGGAATTTACAACTGAACCTTTAGAGGCATTCCGTTTTGATCCATCATGATAGAGGTCTATGGGCAAGTATAACGGATCTGTCTGGTTTCCGTTATGCAGGATGGAAGAGAAAGTCCTCAACATGGGATCTCATTATAAAAAAAATAGCCATTTTGTGCACTTTTTTTTCTTCTTATACTGGTCTCAGTGTTATGGAAAAGTGCCATATACTGTACTACACTTTTGTATCCTGTTATGTTTTGTATATTGTATATCTTATGGGACAAGAATATGATGTGAACACAGCCTAAGGCCTCTTTTACACGACAGTATTTTTTGCAGGCTCTGATCCGCATTTTTCACATGCAAAAATGCGGACCCATTCATTTCTATGGGTCCACAAAAAATACTGAGAGCATACTGTGTGCTGTCCGCATCCGTATGCCCGTTCCGTAGCCTCGCAAAAAAAATAGAACATGTCCTATTCTTGTCCGTATTATGGACAAGAATAGTACTGTTCTATTAGGGGTCAGCTGTTCCATTCAAAAATACGGAATGCACACAGATGCCATCTGTTTTTTTGCGGATCCGCAATTTGCGGACCGCAAAACAAAACGTTCATGTGAAAGTAGCCTAACAGTGTTGAAGTATTCACTTATCCCATCCCTAAATTGCCGTTTTATTCCCCCTACATGTATTTGCTTACAAATGCATATAATGCTATACTGTGTATTACATGGTGTATTACTGTGTATTAATGTTCTTACATGGTTTTATGGAATTAAAAGCCAGGCATTTTCTAAAGCAGATCTTCTGAAGATGTGAGGTGGGCCTCACTGGTTTGGCATCCCCTAGCTGGGAAATAAGATTAAAGGGGTTGTCTCACGTCAGCAAAAGGTGTTTTTCATGTAGAGAAAGTTAATACAAGGCACTTACTAATGTATTGTGATTGTCCATTGTCCTTTGCTGGCTGGCTCATTTTTCCATCACATTATACACTACAAGACACACCTAGGTTTAGAGGAGAAGAAAAAATATATTTTTCATTAGACCTCAGATCAGACCCCCAATGTTAATAAGACCCTCAATCAGACCTCAGCTCAGATGCCAATATGAATGACCAGCCCCCAGACTTCAGATCAGAGCCCCAATATGAATAAGAACCCCCCATTCAGACCCCCAATGTGAATGACCCCCAGACCTCAGATAACAGCCCCATTATGAATACCCCCCCCCCATTCAGACCTCAGATCAGACCTCTGTACAGACCCCTTGCGCAAAGCAAAAAAAAAAAAAACAATCCACTTACCTTTCCTGCTCCAGACTGTCACCTCCGCTCTCGGGATCCAGTTCCATCTCTTCCTGCCACGTGCTCTGCTGTAACCCAATGCACACAGCATGAGGTCACAGAGCCAGGGGAGTGCTGTATTCACCGCTTCCCAGTCCTCTTGTACTAATGAGCACTCATTAGTATTCACCCATAAGATACACTGGTATTTTCTTCACACTTTGGGGGGGAAAAGTGCGTGCTTATGGGGAGAAAAGTAAGGTAATTTTTCATAAAGTCTGCCTTCTCTTAATTCCCATAGCTTAGTATGAATCCATTGCTCCTAGCAGTATTCTGTATCTGGATGAGACGATTGTTTTTTTTTTTTTTATAGCAGTATAGTTAAGTTTGATCCATGTTGCTTTACGACACACCACTGTATGATTTTGTCCTTTTCTTTATACCCTTGTTATGAATTAAAAAAATATCCAGTACTATAATTTAACACATGTGACAGGAAAGCTAATGTCTTCACATATCAATAATAGCACCTTGACACCTCTAAGCTGAGGATGTTAGTACAGTCTTTTTTTATTTATTTTTTTTACTACAGTCATTATCTTTGGTTTAGGGACAATAGTCTATCTTCATCTCCTGGTTGACTTCCAATCTGTCTCACAGCACCTTTATGAAATCATAGAGGTGAAAATAGAGTTTTGAAAGATTGATTCCCAAGAAGAGCTCTCTTTTACTGATATAAAACCCTTCACTAGAATTATTCTATTTTCACTGCTCTACACAAACTACATATAGTTTATTGATTTTATGAAATGTACCACTAGGAGGAAACACACTTAAAATCTTCTTGGTTTCAAACTGTGTTTGGGTGTTTGTCTTTGTTAAGCACCTGTATTTTCCCAGTATATTTAGTATTTAACTTTTTCAGTTTTAGAAACGTATTGGCTCCTCTTTATCATAAACTGCATTCTTACTCACTTCTCCTTGGCTGACTGGGTGCCTTTTTGACTCAGTTGGCCTATTCAGGTCTACTCTATGAATTCTATTCTACTATTATGACTATAAACTAGCACTACTATGTATTTATGTTGTTATTAGAGTTGAGCAAATCAGGTTTAGAACCTGTTGTATCTGAACCCGATTCTTTTAAAAACCACATTAAGAATATGTAGGCTCAGTCGAAGTTTCAGAAATTTCGTGAGACTTGCTTCGTCTCGCCTCTATCACGTGTCACTTTGTTTAGTCATAGAAGTTACTGTATCGAAATACGAAGCTGCCTCATTAAAGAAGCTGAGTTCAACTTCATATTTTGATAGAGTAGTTATGTCTAAACTTCTCAGCCATACTCTGCTATACCAACAAACCATTGGTTAAACTTTTTCCTCATTTTAAGCTCTGCTGCAATGATGTTTCCAATATGTTAATCAACATCTGCTATAAATATCCAGCAAGTTCCATCATTGAGGGCCTGAGGAGCTATGAACATTTCATAAGTGTAATCCTGGAAGGTCCTCTTTTCTCGTGGATGTTGCCCCAAGCCACTCTGTTCCAAGTTTGTTACTAGTTGCTACTGACATTTGTTGTACTACGAGCTATTCATAACTATGGTCTGCCTTGTCCCTTGGTTACTAGGTTTGACTGCTCTTCGAGTGACAACCCTTGTCTACATTCTCAACCATGTCCTGTGTCTACTCTTCAGCTCCTGTGTCTTCGCTCCAGCTCCTGTGTCTTCGCTCCAGCTCCTGTGCCTACGCTCCACCCCAGCATCTGGTGTCTGTGTTCCAGGTTCCAGTTCATACTTCAGTCATGAACTCAACTCTTCTACTCCACATTTACGTATGTGTCTTTGCTGAGCCTTCCTTGCTTGTTTCCGGGCTGCCGGATTACCTCACTGACTGGTTCTGTTCCATATTCCAGTTTTACTGTTGCTTCTGTGTTTGCCAAAGAATCCACATTCCTCATCCCTCATCTTTTAGAGTTACGTATGCTAAATCCAGATCACACAGCCATTGACTGTATGTTCTGTCTGTGATAAAGTAATGTTTAACCACAAAACCCTTTCACACAATACTGAGTAAATGGAGAGAACAGATTAATGATTCATTTTTGTAATATATATTTATATTTAATGTTTCTGACTTGCTGTGCCCCCAGCAATCTCATGTAATCTGTGTAGAATGTGTTAAATAACCCTGCAGCGCCACCATAGGTGAAATCAAGCATTACACAGTAATGATTCAAATCAATAGGTGGTCTGTGTAATGAAGGACAAGAGAGGTCCTCCCAAGTGAAGGACACTCCTTTAAAGCTGCTCTCCACTCTCCGCTAAAAAGGATGATCCTGAACAGGACGCCCTTCTTGTCTAATAAAGCATATAAAATGACAACAAACTGTAGACCTTTCTCTCTAACTGTTCTGCATACAATCCGCTTAGAGCTATGAATAGGATATAGATCCTATATGACATGGATTAAAAGGGTATGAAGGTTAATTGTAAGCTGTGTTCAGTGGAAAGGTAAATAATTTGCTTGAGCAAGGACTAGGATCTTGTCTGAAAGGTGGTGGAAAATATACTCAAGGATGCAGCATCTGGATGGGGAAATATGTCTAGGTATAAAACTAGGACATACAGTGCCTTGCGAAAATATTCGGCCCCCTGGAACTTTTCAAGCTTTTGCCACATTTCAGGCTCCAAACAAAAAGATACAACATTCAAAAATTTTGGTGAAGAATCAACAACAAGTGGGTCACAATTGTGAAGTGGAACGAAATTTATTGGATCATTTAAACTTTTTTTGTAATAATAAAACTGAAAAATGGGGCGTGCAAAATTATTCGGCCCATTTACTTTCAGTTCAGAAAACTCACTCCAGAAGTTCATTGAGGATCTCTGAATGATGCAATGTTGTCCTAAATCTAATATATAAAGCTGAGTGTATGTGTGTGTGTGTGTATGTCCGCTAAAGGAATCCGCACCGCTGCAGCTACAATCACAAAATTTGGCACACATGTACATCAGGTGTCTGGAAAGGTTTTAGAACAGTTTTCAGCTCTCCAGGATGTACCATTCCTGAGATATTCCCAAAAAATGCATTAGCCAATAGTAGCCTGGTCACATGACCCTTATCAACCAATAGAAGCTCCCAGGCAGTTAGTCTCCACACACACACCAGGTTTCTATAACAACCTAGCCAGTTCACTGCTGTAGGTCTGCTTTAAAGGGGCAGAGCGCTGTGGATGACACTAAGGTATTCTGGTTAAATATAACTTATGTTTTAGACTTACTCATCATCAATCATTACCTCATATAATGTGAATTTCATATATTTACCGTTCAGTAGTAATAAAAGATGTTTTCTTTCCTCCAAAATTACTATGGCATCGGCCTATAATTCAGGCGACCTTCAAAAGAAGGACTTAAAAGCCCCACCCCCAGGTCCCACTAAGTCACGCCCCTGACTCAGTCAGGCCATGCCCCTTCCACTCCGCATCTGACCGGGATTGAAAAAATGAAGGTAAACATCAACTTCTGTCAGCTGCAGGAGTGGGAGGGAGTGTGACTTTCTCCCTGCAGCTCATGCTCAGACAGCACAGTGCTGCTGTCTGAGAGTGAGCTGTTCAAAAGGACATCAGTGTCTAAACAAGAGGCCACGCCCACTGTGTCCATCCAGGCCCTGCGCATGACAGAGGACAGGGAGTCTGAAAGCCAGAATGTCCAGCCTTTGCCCAATGTGAAGCCATGCCACCGGTCCCCATGAAGCCACACCCCAAAACAAGAGGCCACGCCCCCTGTGTCCATCCAGGCCCTGTGCATGACAGAGGACAGGTAGTCTGAAAGCCAGAATGTCCAGCCTTCCCCTAACATGAAGCCGTGCCACCGGTCCCCATGAAGCCACACCCCTAAACATGAGGCCACGCCCCCTGGTTCCATGGAGACACGGAGGAGAAGCTGTCTGAGCGTGAGCTACTGAAAGTGTGGACACCCCTGTGTCTGTCCAGGCACTGCGCCGGACAGTGGACAGGGAGTCTGAAAGCCAGACTGTCCAGCCTAAAACTGGACCTCTGGCCACCCTAGGGGCAGGCTGAAGTTAGGGTGGCCAGTTGTCCGGCTTTAGGCTGGACAGTCCGGTTTTCTGGCTCCCTGTCCTCAATCCAGCACAGTGCCTGGATGGACGTAGGGATGTCCACCCTTTCAGTAGCTCAAGCTCAGGCAGCTTCTCCTCCATGTCTTCACGGAGCCAGGGGGCGTGGCCTCATGTTTAGTGGTGTGTCTTCATGGTAACCAAGGGCACTGTTTCACGTTTGGGGGAATGGCCGGTGAGGTCTGGCTTTCTGGGGTGAAAACAGTGGCCACTCTAGCTGCTGTGGAGGTCACAGTTATAAGGGGTGGGCTGCTGTAGAGGTCACTCTCGATATTTTTTTTACGTCACACACACAAACATTAAATGAAATAGATCAAATATACCCAGGCAAAGCCGGGTCCTTCAGCTAGTGACTGATAAAGATAAATAGAATCCACCTGTGTGTAATCAAGTCTCCGTATAAATGCACCTGCTCTGTGATAGTCTGAGGGTTCTGTTTAAAGCACAGAGAGCATCATGAAGACCAAGGAACACACCAGGCAGGTCCGTGATACTGTTGTGGAGAAGTTTAAAGCTGGATTTGGATACCAAAAGATTTCCCAAGCTTTAAACATCCCAAGGAGCACTGTGCAAGCGATCATATTGAAATGGAAGGAGTATCAGACAACTGCAAACCTAACAAGACCCGGCCGTCCCTCTAAACTTTCATCTCAAACAAGGAGAAAACTGATCAGAGATGCAGCCAAAAGCCCCACGATCACTCTGGATGAACTACAGAGCTCTACAGCTGAGGTGGGAGAGTCTGTCCATAGGACAACAATCAGTCGAACACTTCACAAATCTGGCATTTATGGTAGAGTGGCAAGAAGAAAGCCATTTCTCAAAGATATCCATAAAAAGTCTTGTTTACAGTTTGCCACAAGCCACCTGTGAGACACACCAAACATGTGGAAGAAGGTACTCTGGTCAGATGAAATCAAAATCCAACTTTTTGGAAACAATGCAAAACAATATGTTTGGCATAAAAGCAAAACAGCTCTTCACCCTGAACACACCATCCCCACTGTCAAACATGGTGGTGGCAGCATCATGGTTTGGGCCTGGTTTTCATCAGCACGGACAGGGAAGATGGTTAAAATTGATGGGAAGATGGATGGAGCCAAATACAGGACCATTCTGGATGAAAACCTGTTGAAGTCTGTAAAAGACCTGAGACTAGGACGGAGATTTATCTTCCAACAAGACAATGATCCCAAACATAAAGCAAAATCTACAATGGAATGATTCAAAAATAAACGTATCCAGGTCTTAGAATGGCCAAGTCAAAGTCCAGACCTGAATCCAATTGAGAATATGTGGAAAGAGCTGAAAACTGCTGTTCACAAACGCTCTCCATCCAACCTCAAAGAGCTTGAGCTGTTTTGCAAGGAAGAATGGGCAAGAATTTCAGTCTCTAGATGTGCAAAACTGATAGAGACATACCCCAAGCGACTTGCAGCTGTAATCGCAGCAAAAGGTGGTGCAACAAAGTATTAATGCAAGGGGGCCGAATAAATTTGCACGCCCCACTTTTCAGTTTTATTATTATAAAAAAAGTTCAAATGATCCAATAAATTTCGTTCCACTTCACAATTGTGACCCACTTGTTGTTGATTCTTCACCAAAAATTTAAAATGTTATATCTTTTTGTTTGAAGCCTGAAATGTGGCAAAAGGTTGAAAAGTTCCAGGGGGCCGAATACTTTCGCGAGGCACGGTATCAATAAACAGGCACCTCCAGCTAATTATGTTGTACAGCACATATAAAGCTGGTCATACACATAAGGTTGAGTTCACACTTTAGTCATTTGGTCAGTTATTTCCATCAGTTATTGTGAGCCAAAACCAGTAGTGAAGCCTCCACAGAGATGTAATAGAAAGATAAGTACCAGTTCTGTTTTTGACCTGCACATGGTTTTGGGTCACAATAACTGATTGAAATAACTGAAGTGTGAACTCTGCTTAACCTACTGATTTCAGCTGACCATCTAATGTGTATGGGACCTCCTTACAGAAGATGTTAGAAGAAAGAAGGACCGAGTTTTTGGATTTTTGTTTGGAAGGTAAGCAGAGGCGTAGCTAGGCTTTCCTGCACCCGGGGCAAGGATCCAGTTCTGCGCCCCCTCAAAGCCACGCCCATCAAAGCCCCGCCCAAGCTCCACCCCTTCCAAGCTCCGCCCACACCCAAGACCAAAGCTGATTTTAGACGCAAGATATTTTAATGCACGTTTTTGCAAATATTTACGTAATAATTCAGGACTCAGGAGCATCAATTCTTGTGAAGTAACAAGATGTCTTTATTATTCCAGTTTAAAGTTTACAAAAACTTTGTCAGCAAACTGCTATAAATGTCCACCCCAAATGGAGCCAGGAACTTCAACTCTTAAAGCACACACTCCTTCCCCCACCTCTCTTGACATGTCTGTCTTAGTAATCACTTGCATTCTAATCTCCATGTACTAATTCTGGAGCATCTGCTGTTATGGCCCTCTGATATGCCTTTCCTACATTATTCCTGCTAGAAGTAATGATTGAATTGCCAGCAGTCTGCAGGTCGTGTACAGTTGGGTGTTACCAGTTGAAGCAGTGTCCCACCAGCAGCAGTCATGGGAAGAGTCAGACACCTCTGCTACTGCTAACACCCACCAGCACCTTTCCAGCAGAGTGCAGGCAATACAGTTATTAACTCCTAGCAGGAGTAGTAAAGAATTGACATAACACAGAGTCACAAGAGTAGAGGCTGCAGAATTACTACATGGGGAATGCAAGTGGTCACTGCAATTGGCATGTCAGGAGAGGTGACAGGCCCCCCTTTTTCTTACCCCCCCTGCAGTCCAAAGCTAACTGTCACAAACTAGCCAAAATAGTGTGTTGGCTTCAACACTTCTAGCAGAGCTCTCAGTGAGTGGTACTAAAGAGAGTCTGTCTTCATTTCCTTATTGAGCTCTGACTGAGCATGCCTGTGTGTGGCAACTCACAGGTAGTGACAAGAGACAGATGGAATCCTCTGTATGTCACACTGCAGGTGTCTTCTGCAGACTGAAGACAGATTCTCTTCCTTCCAACACTGTTAGAGGTTCGCCAAGAAGACTCCTTACATTTTTTTTACCTGGAAAACAAAAAATCTGTCCCTAAGAAAGGATACTACAGAAACAGTAACCATCCCTGTGCCTACACAATAAACCTAAACAACAGTTACATTTTGACTTTACGAGCTTTAATCGCTGCAAATGTTTTTATGATGTCATCATAAGAAATTTTTGCAGCAATCTCATGCTCAATGGAAATAATGCTAATACTTGTTAGACGTTGTTGTCCCATTACACTTCGAAGGTATGTTTTCAGAAGCTTCAACTTGCTGAAGCTTCTTTCACTGGAAGCAACCGTTACTGGTATTGTGAGGAAGATTCTCAAAGCTATGGCGATATTGGGGTAAGCATCTTGTAGTCCATTCTTGTAAATGAAGGTCAACAGACTTGCAGGTGTGGCAGTTCTTACACTTGTGTTGAAATCCAGAGCATGATATTTAAAGCTCTCCACTTCTAAGATTATTTCATCCTTATCAAGATCATTTTCATACACCTCAGATAGTTGTGTGGCCTTTTCCTTGAGCTCTTGTGTTGATAATGAGTCAAATTGAGACCCAGTAAGAAACCCAAAAATATCATTCAGCTTATCTATGGCTTCAAACCGCGTTCTCATTTCAGAAAGAATTTTGTCACTTATTTCAACAAGTGCAATCCTAAATTTGTCTTCTTGTGACAATAGCACACTCTCATCTTCGCATTCTTCATCGAACATCCTATTGACTTTTCGCTTTCTTACATCTCTGAAGTTTGGATCCAGCCCACACCTTTCAGCTATTGTTTTCGCTTCATTTATGGCATCGGTTGCATAGCTTGTTCTAGTAGATTCTAACAGGTTCAAAAGACCATGAATATGCTTTGCAGACATATCAATTGTGATAGTTTCCTGTTGAAGAAGTTTGTTGACACGATCAATCTGACTTAGCACTTTGTACCAAAAACAAGACATGATGACAAATTCAAACTTCTTGATATTATACATCAGTGAAGCAGCCTCTGTTTTTGTCTCCATATTTGTGACTGAACTGGTTTTTAAATCATTTAAAGTGTCTATTATTTCAGATAGGTGCATATAAATGGGCTTTACTGCGTCCAACTTTGCTGACCATCTGGTTTTGCTTAGTGACTTGAGGGTAACTGTGACATGTTTCTGTAAAACTTCCCATCGGAAAGTTGAGGCAACAAAGAACAAGTACAGACAATGTAGGGTTCCAAAGAAAGTCTCTGCCTGTCGTGAGACACTTGCAGCATTTACTCCAACTAGATTTAAGGAATGGGCTGCACAGGGTACAAAGAATGCTAGCTTATTTTCTTGAAGTAACCGTGCTTGAACCCCTTTATACTTTCCAGCCATATTGGCTCCATTATCATACGATTGCCCTCTGCAATTTGTAATATCTAAGCCATCCTTTTCTATTTTCTGTAGGATTAATTCAGTAAGGGCAAGGCCCGTTTTCTCACTCACTACAAAAAAATCTATGAAGCTTTCAACTATTTCAGGGCCACACTCTGTAATTTTAACGTATCTTAGGACTTCCGACATCTGTTCCAAATGGCTTATATCTGGTGTACAGTCAAACATCACAGAAAAATACTTTGCTTCTCTGACATCATTAAGGATGTGTTCCCTTACTTTACCAGCAATGATGTCCAGGAACTGGTTTTGAATCTCAGGTGAAAAATAGCTCACTTGTCCTTTCTTATGACGTTGCAAATGTTCACACAAGGGGACGTGATAGTGAGAAACAAGTTCAATCATATTCCGGAACTTTCCACTTTTTGGATCTGCAAAATCAAAATGTTCCCGTGAACCTCTCAAAGCACTACCCTGTTTGGCCAAGTGCATTATCACATCAACTATAACACGAAGAACTTCCTTCCAGTGGTTTTCTTCATGCACTATCTGGTCTTGAAGTTCCCTGTCAATGCCACCCTTGCCTAATGAAGACTCAAGGGTTTTCCAGGAACAAAAACTCATTTTATGGCTCAAAGAATTTTCATGTTCTGGAATTCTCTCACTTAATTTTTTCCACAATGTGAAACCTTCCTGTTTTGCCAAAACTGATCGTTTTTGTTCTGCAAGTACTGAAAACATTCTACACGGTATACAGTACAAGGCGTTTTTTGACTTGCTATATTCTAACCATGACCTGCGTACTTTCTGCCCATTTGGCATCTTTTTAAAAAAACAGTCTATTGACAGTTTTCTGCCATCTCGGAAACTGTTGCTGACATCAGGTTCTACACTTGTTGTTCTCATTCTAGTAACAAAGCACCTTTGTCTATCCGAAAATTTGGCAGGCCATGTTCCTGGGTCATAACAGTCAAAGACAAAGGTAGACTCACCCTGTAAGGCTTGTGAGCAAGATACTGAGGGGGGGTTCAACTCCTGTTCTTCCATATTTGTAGTTCTGTTATGGCATTCTGGTGGTTCTGTAGCGACATCTGCAGTCTGCTGTACTTCATGCCCTGCTCCAGTTGTACCTTCTTCATTCTCAATCTCACAGATTATGTTGGCATCCAGATTGACTGTAATTTCAACAAAAAGAAAGGAACCAAAAAGGTCTAAGTCAACAGACATGATGATGGTTATAAAAAGGACATGAACAGGTAAAGAATGTTGGGCTCTCTCACCATGTGAGCAAGATACTGAAGGGATATGCAATTCTGGCTCTTGGGCACTGGTAGTGGTAAAGCATGAGGTATCTGTAGCGACATCTGCAGTCTGCTGTACGTCTTGTTCGGTCACAGTTTCACCATCCTGACTGTCATTCTCAGTGGTTATTTTGCCATACACATTTCCTGTGATTAAAATAAAAAATTATCACTGATGCGTACAAAATACAGGACATGAGCAGATAAAACTTGCTTGTTTTTTCTCTTACTGTGTGGGCAAGATGTTGCAGGGGTGTTCAAATCCTGTTCTTGGGCCTGTGCAGTGCTGGTAAAGCATTGTGAAGCATCCGTAGCGACATCTGCAGTATGCTGTGCGCCATGATCTGTCACAGTTAAACCTTCTTGACTCTCAAACTCAGAGATTATTTCGTCATCCACATGTCCTGTGATTAACAGGAAGAAAGGAAACAAAAAACATTGTTCATAGTTGAGTGACATGTCCAATGGGTTAAACATGATGTCTGGTCTGCAGATACCATGTTATAGAGCTGGAGTAGTTGAGCAGAGATTGATGTACAATTTCGTGGGACAATATTTATTAGCACTTGCAATTCATTCATTCATTCATATTCTTGGTCATGCTGGGCTTTGAAGTGAATTGACAGAGAAAATTGACAATCTACTCAACTCACCCTGCTGCTCTATAACATGCTGCCGGCAGATTACACCACAATTGTGAAATAAAAGTCACATTTTTTCAAATACAACACTTGCACATATATGCCTACCTTCATTGTCTTTTTTTCTATTTAGCCAGGAACACAATAGAGACGAAAACACGTTAGCTTGTTTCCCTCTATCCTTGGCTCTTTTTCTGAATTGTGCTCCTGATGGTCTCTTGGGCTTGGACATTATATGATTCTGGGTCTTGACACTTTGAGTGAGAAATCCAAGCCCAATCACAGTCATAGGTAAAGTAGAGACCTAAGATACACGTCAGGAAAAAATACTCTCAGTGACTAGGAATTTTAGTGAACAACAAATTAAGTTATAGAAACCAGTGCCAGACAGCTGCTGCCAAGGCCAATAAGATAATGGGTTGCATCAAAAGGGGCATAGATGGCGGTGATGAGAACATAGTCCTGCCACTTTACAGATCACTAGTCAGACCACACATGGAGGACTGTGTACAGTTCTGGGCTCCTGTGAACAAGGCAGACATAGCAGAGCTGGAGAGGGTTCAGAGGAGGGCAACTAAAGTCATAACTGGAATGGCCTGGGCTGGGGTGGACTACAGTACCCAGAAAGATTATCAAAATTAGGGTTATTCACTTTAGAAAAGTCTGAGGGGAAATCTAATTACTATGTACAAATATATCAGTGCAAGCCAGCTGTCCAGGAGGGGAGAGGAGAGAGCGGGGGTCTGGTCAGACTCAGTCACTTAAGCAGTGCAGGACACTCAGGCTATTAGAAGAAGCAGCCTGACTGAATCATTCTGGTCAGAGACAGGACTAGTCTGAGAAACTGTAGGCCAGTAAAAGTTAGGCAACATTACCAATATAATGTGATATTGACCACCAGTGCTGGCCTGTCTGTCCCCTCACCTCCTGGGCAGCAGTGGCCTAAAGTAGTAGGCTCACTTAGCTCTTGGGCAGGGGGGCAACAACAAGTATTTGTGACCTGTCCTGACCTGACTGACCACCAGACCAGCAGCAGTCCCCGACTCCCCCCCTGTCCCCTCATAACAGCTGAGAGGCTAAGCAGCTCACCTCCGAATGGATCAACTTTCAAGGCAGACTCAGTCCGGCTCACCGTCCTCCTCCTCCGCAGGGCAGCTGGCTGGCAGCAGCAGCAGGACCAGGCAGTGAGGCAGCCGCAGGGCAGGCGGCGGGCAGTGGATCGGCTCTGTCACCAACACAAGGCTGCGGGCTCTTCCTCGCTCCTTGCTCCGCGGTCTCCTCCGGCTCCTCAGAGTGACTCCTCTCTCTCTTTCCAAAAGGACGGGACGGGAGTTCTTCTCGCGCTCCTTTATTGCCCGGCTCTCTCCAAAAGGCGGGAGTTCTTCCCGCGCTGCTCTTCCCGCGCTCCTTTTGCTGGCCCTGCCCCGCCCCCAGCCACCACCGCTGCGAGCCTGCGTCTAGTTAACCTGACGTCACTGCGTCAATCATGTATGCCAGTCTGAGCGCAGCCCAGCTCAAGCGCTGCTGCGGCCTGGCTCTGTCTTCCGAGTTCCGAATCGAATCCGGCGACGGTCGACGGTCGACCTGTCCTGTCTGATTCAGATCGAGTTATATTTAATTAAACTTTAGTTTTTTGGGCCGCTGGCTGGCTGCGCCCCCCTAGTGCTGCGGTCAGTCTGCGCCCGGGGCACATGCCCCGTCTGCCCCCCCCTGGCTACGCCCCTGAGGTAAGCTGCCCTGTCAGCATGATCAACCCTATTAAACCAGGCATACTGTCTGGTAGGGTTAATCCTGCTGGTTAAAATGAAAAAATGAACTTGTGAAAATCAGTTGGTGTACGATAAAAGTCATTTATTCTTCACACAAATGGGTGCTTCAGTGCGCCAAGTGGGGTGGCCAGCACCAGAACACTGAGCAGCTGAGGCGCTTTGATGGGCTAGGCCCTGTCTCTGGGTGCACTGAAGCCCTCATTTACATAAAAAATAAAAGTCTTTCTCTTGGGAAAGCACATCCGATTTTCACAGGACAGGTATCATTTTAATCATCAGGGTTAACCCTACCAGGTAGTATGCCCGGTTTTTAAAGACTGAACCTTCTGACAGGTGTTCTTTAAGGTCAATAGTCGATTATACTGTATTTCATGCAGTGGAAACTGGTGCTCTAGATTGTCTAATGTGGTCTTGTGATGTCACCATGGAAAATACATCATAGTGGGCAGAACATTTCTATATGTCCATGAGTTTGGTCTTTTTCAAAACTGTGTCCACTTCCACTATTTCCAGCAAGTTGCTATCTAATATGATGCCTAAGCACAAGAAATTTTATATAATAAGAAGAAGCAAGACCGCATGCAAAGATTGCATATCTCTATATTAAAAATTTTATTAAACTACTCCAGACAAAAGTTAAAAACATTGTATACAATCAAGACCAAGGCCAAAAACAATATGTTCTATACACATCCCTAAAGTCCTAAATATGGACAAATGTAAGCCGTCATAGAAGTGAAAACTTAATAATAAGCGATAAATATGACATCAAAATAATACTAAATACTTATCAAGTATAAACGCAGGTGAGCATGGTGCATTTTTTCATGTATTTTTTTTTCATGCTTCTTTTTAGTCACATATGTTTTCATGTTTTTGTGCTGTGTTTTACGTGGTTTTGGACCCCCAATTAATTTTGCACTGTCACTTTAAGAGTTGGATGCACAGTCACCATGGAAGTTAAATGCACAGCTGTTCTAGAAGCCGTTCCTTAAAGGAGCACGGGATCCTACACACAGATTCAAGACATATACTTGACGGCATCAACATCTTCAATACAATATGGACACTATTTGATATATTATTCACTATTTATTTATTTATTTTTGTCATTTGTTTTATTTTTTATTATTGATTAGATATATCTCTCATTGACCTTTATTCCTGACATCACATATATATATATATATATATATATATATATATATATATATATATCTACCATTAAAGGGGTTATCCGAGTTATATTTATTGATCACCTATCCTCAGGATAGGTCATCAATATCAGATCGGCGGGGGTCCGACACTCGGCACCCCCGCCGATCAGCTGTTTGAAGCGCCGTGCCAACGCTGCCTCCTCTTCATTGTTTACCTGCTCGCCGTAACATCAGTAGCGGTGAGCAGGTGTAATTACACCCAAGCCACCCCATTCATTTCAATGGGACGGCTCGTTCCTATACAACAAAGAAAATGTATGACAGGTGTAGAGCTTGTATTTGGTTTTTAAGTATATGTTATTAGGGATACTGCAGACAGCACACAAATAGCATTTTCTCAGAATGCCGAAATTGTCTCTTCTAAGTTATTGGTAAATCTGTCCATAATTCAGTGAAAAAGCCAAAGTGGGCGACCTTCTGTTATAAATGATCTACGCTTAGTGATCGCTGGGTCATGCATAGAAGTTAAAAGGATTGTTGATAGACCTAAGAAAGGAAATGAATATATCAGGACAGAGTTGATGTTGAACTGAATGCAATAATGCTCTTGATCAGCTGAATGAAGCCTTCATGCCACATTCAGTGCATTTACAGCAAAACTGGAATATTTTTTCCTCCCATGTGAGTATGATTAAGGTGCTTTCACAAGATGTTAAGGGGTTGCCTCACTTCAGCAAAAGGCATTTATCATGTAGAGAAAGCTAATACATGGCACTTACTAATGTATTGTGATTCTCCATATTGCTTTCATTGCTGGCGTCATTCATTTTTTCACCTAATTATACACTTGTTGTTTCCATGGTTACTACCACCCTTCAGTCTAGCATAGGTGGTTGTGCTTTTATACTATAGGAAAAAGCGCTGGCCTATGCGCACCCCTGCGGTCCTGGCCACCAGAAAGACCAATCCTTTTTCCTATATTGTGTAAGCATGGAACAAGAAGTGTAGAAAAATGAATAAAGCCTGCCAAGAAGGCAATATGGATAATCACAATACATTATTAAGTGGTTTGTATTAACTTTTTCTATTTGATAAATGCCATTTGCAGAAGTGACAAAACCCCTGTAGTACAGAGCTGATGTTAAAGGGGTTTTCCTCAGGATAGGTCATCAATATAAGATCGGCGGGGGTCTGACAGCCGCGACCCCTGACGATCAGCTGGTTGAAGAGAAGGCCAGGCTCCGTGCGAGCGCAGCCTTCCCTTCATTGTTTACCTGCTCGCCATCAATCACAACGGTGAGCAGGTGTAGTTACAAGAAACCGTCACATGCACTTTAATGAGATGGCTCCTTTCTATTCAAGTATATAGGAATGAATGGGGCGGCTTGTAATTACACCTGCTTACCGCTGCGATGACAGTGAGCAGATAGACAAAAGGAAAGCTGCGCTTTCACAAAGCGTGGCCTTCTTTTTAACAAGCTGATTGGTGGGGGCGTTGGACCCCGTCAATCTGATATTGATGACCTATCCTGAGGATAGGACATCAATATTAACATCCCAGAAAACCTCTTTAATCTAAGGTGCTATTCACACATATAAAATAACTGCATTTTTAAAAAATGCAACATGTGCTATTTGCATCCATATTCTGGATAGATAAAACCCATTAAAGTTTAGAGACAGTGTTCAAAACACGAATGCATCCAAGTGATATGCCATCTACACTGTATTAATATCTCATCAGTATTCCATAATTTCAGAGAGACTGTCTTCAGATTCAATTTCCTATTTGAAAGGTAGCCATCAATATTGTAATACGATGATCTACTGATGACATACCGACGATGATGTATTGTGGATCTACATCACATACATTTCCAAACACCTATGTGTGAGAGAAGCTTTTGCAGGGGCAGCCAGCACTAGACATTAAAGTAAGATATTCACATACAGTATTGAGGTTTCATTCACACAACCGTATTTTGTTTCTGTGTCCGTTTTTTTTGCGGACTATATAAGGAACCATTCATTTCAATGGGTCCGCAAAAAAAAACAGAAGGTACTCTGTGGGCATTACGTCTCCGTATGTCCGTTTTTTTGTTCCGCAAAAAAGATAGAACATGTGCTATTCTTGTCCGTTTTCCTGACAAGGATAGGCATTGTTACAATGGATCTGCAAAAAAGAACGGAAACACGGATGTCATACAGAATGTCATCCTTTTTTTTGCGGATCCGCAATTTGCGGACCGCAGAACACATACGGTCGTGTGAATTAAGCCTAACACAATTTTATAATTGAACACTCAAAGAAACTTTCTAAATTTTTTATAAAGATTGCATATAAATGTAAAGACTTTCTCTACAGGCATTAGAAAAAAAAATCATAAAACACTTCCAAAACTGACCACTAGGTGGCAATGCGTGCCTATGAAAATAAAATATTCAGAAAAAATTCAGATAAGGTGGAACTACCACCATACTTAGCAATGTGCTGCTGTCTTATTTGTCTAAGAATAAACTGTAGCTAGATCAAATCAGCCTCCATGCACGTATGAAATCAAGCTTCAATGTAACACATTTGCTGTGTCTTTCCACCACAGTCAATACATGCCATGCTGAATAGAGACAAACAATGGTAAACACATTTTTATCCTACCACAATCAAATATGCTCCAACTGCCCTGAAAATTGGTATATAACACTCAAAGATCTCTTAGTTCTTATATTTTTCCCTCAAAGACAGAGAAAAAAGGGTCCTAGAAGAATGACCCACATGTAACACTTTACTGGAAAATAAATGGGCAAGACAGTTCGTCCTAAAGGAAACTGAGTGTTTCTGTACTACACTTCTCTGAATGAGACATGCAGGACTGTTCTCTTTCTAAAATGAATGGAAAACTCATTGTCTCAAGCAAATATTGCCCTCTTTAGTTGAGTATCCTTTGTCAGGTTTTTGGGGGTACTCATTAGGGAGATCACCTAGTATGCATGAGGAGTATTGTGGTCCAGCCAACCATGCTCTACGAAAAAATATCTGATAAATAGGACATCTGAATTCTGCTGGCATAACAGATGATTAGTGTTCTTTCCCAGAAAGGTATGCAAATTAGCTTTACTTCCAAAAAGAAAATAACACTAAGCCTGCATATATTTTATCCAGAAATGCACAGCAGTGTTGGACTACAATACTCCTTACACAAACTGGCTGTTCTCCATAGTAACAAGGAGCACCCATGAGAACCTGTCAAAAGGCCAGTCAGCTAACCAGGGCAATTTTTCTCTTGAAATGCTCAGTTTTCTTCTCCTTTTTGGAAGGAGAGCTATCTTGGATGTCTCATTCGGAGAAGTGTAATGTGGAGGAATACTCTTTTTTCCTTTTTTCCAAGCATCTTGCTTGTTTCTAGTGCAGTATTACATATGGGTCTGTCTGTCTTCTCTTGTGAATCATATGAAATTTGGGATGAATTCTCAACTCTAAATCACACATATCTGAGAAGGGTATGTCTACACGTAGGAGATCTTTTATTTTCATGGAGACAAGTGTTGACAGGAAGACCCGTAATACTCAGTGTCAGTGATATGACAAGATCACATCAGTTATTTTGACTTACCTTCCAACAGAAGAATATGATGTTATTGTCTCACAATACTTCATTCCTTTATGAAACATTCTTCCAAACCTAACTTTGGTCAAGCTTCACATGTGGAAAGAGTTCTTGGAGAACGGAAAGTTTCAATCTGAAGAGTTTGGTCCACTTTATAAGTTATTTCTTGTTATTTATATATTGCCAACATATTCTACAGCGCTGTACACAGATTATAATCACATCAATCCCTTTTCCCGATCTGATTTCCTGTTAGTACACAGATCCAATTTCATAGGCAAAAAATTAAAGGGAACCTGTCAGGAGCTGAGCAGATTTGTATACAGTTTTATGGGAAAAAGTTCAATTTAAATTCCTGCTCATTCTGGGTTTTGAAATCATGGAGATGGTCCTAGCAGTGATTGACATTTATCTGTGTATGCACAGTCATAGAGGGAAGGCTATCAATCACTGATAGGACCGCCTCCTTGACTTCAAAACCCAGAATGGGCAGGAATATAAAAGAAAGAAAGACAAGTAATATAGAAACTTTCCCCATAAATCTATATATCAATCTGCTCAGCTCCTCCTGCTCTATAAAATGATGCCTGTAGCTCAGATACCATGTTCAATGTGACAGGTTCCCTTTAAATCGGTTGTCCGGTTGTTTAATATTGATGACCTATCCTCAGGATAGGTCAACCATATCTTATTGGTGGGATCTGCTGGCAGCTGTTTGCAGAGGCCACAGTGCTCCGGTGAGCGCTCGTCATAGGCTGTTCATGTTCCTTGGTCACATGGCCAATGTATAGCTCAGTCCCATTCAATTGAATGGCCCTGAGCTGCAATACTAAGCACAGCTGCTATCCAATGAGCTGTGAGGAGTGGAGTGCCAAAGCCTCCTGAAACAGCTGAACTTGCAGGTGCTGGGAATTAGACCCCCGCCAATCTGATATTGATAACCCATCCTGAGGATACAAAGGTCCTGTTGTCCTGGTAAATTTTGAATCCAAGAGCTCAGCACTCTGCTTATGAGTTGACATTCACAACACATTTTGCAATGACACACAAAATACAAACGACAACTTAACTTCCTTTCGTTTAGTGACCTAAACCTCTCAGGCGCCGTCTGATTGATATTTTTTACATACTCCATCAAACGATATAGAATAGTAGATTAAAAAAAGGCAAAAAATTCATCTCACTTTTACATCTTTTTATTTCACTTGTGACTCCAGCTTCACAGTAGTGAGTATCATTATGCAGAGCAAAGTCTTCCTCTTCAAGAGGCAAAGATTTACATTGTAATTCAAATATTCTAATCCGCACAGCACTGGGTAAAATGGCATTTCAGCGAGTACAAAGCGTCCCTCCCCGACTGAACACAGCCAAATGAAAGCCTTCACCCTTTCTAGCCCAGAGCCTGTGATGTTTCTCTGCCTGCATGCCTTTATAAAGTTAGTAAAGGAACTGCCAAAATAGAAGCACAGATGGCGAATTACTGAGTCATACATGGCATAATAGGAGCAAACCTCTGCACACCCACTCCTGCCACCGTGTCTAAGTGAAAGGCAGACAATGCGAGCCGGAGCGTTGCAGTGGCAGGTGTCCCAGACACAACGGAAATGAATGGGCGAACTGCAGACTGTTGGCATGTGCATGAAAGAATAAAGGGTCAAGAGCCCTGATTACTGTTCCCTCTAAGCTGTACCGTCTGAAAATGACAGTGTTAAAAAGGCAGATTGTGAAAGCTCTCATTAGATTGTTGTTTTAACTCTTCCTTTCCAAAGAGCACAGCTTCCAATCATTTCTGGTCCCTAATGAGACCAGTCTGCGACACGAAATGGGAGGGCGCTTGATGGGCAGAGCCCTGCAGGCTGCTATATTCATGGTACTCTCCTTTTCACCTCACGTCCCTCTCATTACTGTGTCGCAAATCCAATCTTCACAAACACACCACAACACAGGGTTATGGCTCCTTGGTAAATTACTCAAGCTACCGCATAGTGAGCAAATTAGTCTAAGGATCGCTATCAGTAAAATGATGTCTGTGGTCCATATTCTTAGCACTGTATCCCTCCTCAATGTCTAAACTAATTCTGTGGTTGCCATACTTAACACGGTGTGCTCCAGCTGTGCTGAACATGAGATGGACGTGTTAATGGAGCACATCAGAGGATGCAGAAGGCAAGTGCAGTACATACAGTACATACAGGTAAAAATTAAGCTTGCCTCTCAAGTGTCCCTTTTTTGGAGGGCAAGCCCCTATTTTTGACTCAAGTCCCTCTTTGCTTCTTAAATGTCCCTCTTTTTGACCCTGGAAATTCATGAGCATTAATAAACATAGTAAATTGCTCCAGAAGCAAATCTGTTTGCTTTCTACCTGTATATTAGACCTCCCATTTATATCTATTATATAATTATTTTATATTCTAATTTTTTTATGTTATTTATTTTTTTCCCGCTACTTTAGTTCTGAGGCACTTCTGAGTTCTGAGCACTTCCTGCTACTGCCTCAACATGGCCTCAAAAGGCTGTAATACTGATCAGCCAATCAAGGGGTGCAGCCATGACCCACCTGTCAACTAGTCATTGGATCTTACACGCAAAGCCGTAACTGTCCAAAAGGTTGGCATGAAAATAGATATGCATAATGGAAATAATTTCCTTGGTGCATGGCAAAGATCTTTTTCTGCTTTGCATTTAGCGTGGTTTCATACAGTATTCTTTGGAAAAAACACTGCTGCAAGTTTTGATGCCGTTTATTTTAGCCAAAGGAAATGGATTCAAAAGAAAGGGGAGTTATGAAAGAAAGACATATTCCTCTCCTTCCTTCTGCATCCCCTTCTGGCTTTGGCCCAAAAAACTGGCAAAAATGGCAGTAGTATTTTTTCCCCAAAACACTGGAGAACATTTATTAAGACTGGTGCTTTTAGAGTAAAAAGTGTGCTGGAATAAGATGTGCCAAATTTATTAAGAGGCACAGGCCTTATAATAAATTTGGCACATCTTCTGGCTTTCCATATGCCAGAAACTGAACCCACCACAACACTGAGTTATGGCTACTGAATGTAAATGTAAGCTATAATTTATGCCAGTTTCCGGCATAAATTCTATCAAATCGATGGGATGGCTCGCCCCCTGCCACGTAGCCTCTCCCCTTTTCTTACAATTTTGAAAAAGTTGCAAATCATGACACAGGTATGGTGTGCTCCATAATCTGTTGTGCCATAAACCCCACTGGGAGTCTCTTGTGTTGCAAAAAAACTTAGTAAAAGTCTTTCATTACAAAATTCACTGTTAGACTAGGCTAGTTCAGGGAAATGTAATGATGCCCAGGGGCATAGCTAAGGGGAGTGCAGAGGTAGTAGTCTCTACCGGTCCCAGGAGCCTGGCCCAGGGTCCCAAAGACCCTTGTGACGCATAAGAAGACGCCAGTATTATACAAAGTTACACCTCTGCCTGGAAGGAAGTGGTTAGATCAAGAATTTGGCATGAAAGAGGGGTTCTGCTTACATTTTTCCCTCAGGCAGCACATACAGTAGGAGGGCCCAAGCTGAAATCTTACACTTCTAAATGAAATAGACGAGGCGGCAAAACATAATGAGGTCGTTATTATGGGGGTTTTCAACTACCCAGATATAGACTGGGAAACTGAAACCTGTATATCTCATAAAGGAAACAGGTTCTTGGAAATAACCAAAGACAATTACCTTTCCCAACTGGTTCAGGACCCGACTAGAGGGACGGCCATACTGGACTTAGTATTAACCAATAGACCTGACAGAATAACAGATGTGCAGGTCGGGGGATACCTGGGAAATAGTGACCATAATATAATAAACTTCCAACTGTCATTCAAAAGAGCGTTTCTTCAGGGAGGAACAAAAATACCAAACTTCAAAAAAAGCTAAATTTAGTCAACTAAGAGAGGCCATAGGCCTAACTAACTGGGACAAAGTCCTCAAAAATAAAAATACAGCCACAAAATGGGATATTTTTAAAAGCATCCTAATATCTAATTGTGAGAGGTACATACCTTATAGGAATAAAAGGTTAAGGAACAAGAAAAAACCAATGTGGATAAATAGAGCTGTAAAGAAAGCAATAAATGACAAACAGAAAGCATTTAAATCACTAAAACAGGAGGGGAGCGAGGAAGCATTGAAAAACTATAAGGAAAAAAATAGAATATGTAAAAGACAAATAAAAACAGCCAAACTAGAGACCGAGAGATTAATCGCCAAAGAGAGTAAAACTAACCCTAAAATGTTCTTTAATTATATAAATGGTAAAAAGTATAAACCTGAAGGTGTTGGCCCCTTACAGAGTAATGAGGGGGGAGTTGCAGAGAGCGATGAGGAGAAAGCAAAGCTGCTAAATATCTTTTTCTCCACTGTATTCACTGAGGAAAATAAACTGATGAAATGCAGAATAAAAAAGTAAATTCCCCATTAAAAATGTCCTGTCTGACCCAGGAAGAAGTAGAGCGGCGTCTTAAAAAGATTAAAATAGACAAATCGCCAGGACCGGATGGCATACACCCCCGTATCCTAAGAGAATTAAGTAATATCATCGCCAGACCCTTATTTCTGATATTTAAGGACTCTATACTGACAGGGAGTGTTCCACAGGATTGGCGCATAGCAAACGTGGTGCCAAAATTCAAAAAGGGTCTAAAAACAGAGCCTGGGAACTATAGGCCGGTAAGTTTAACATCTGTCGTGGGTAAACTGTTTGAGGGTTTTCTAAGAGATGCTATCTTGGAGTACCTCAATGAAAATAAGCAAATAACTCCATATCAGCATGGCTTCATGAGGGATCGGTCATGTCAAACCAATTTAATCAGTTTCTATGATGAGGTAAGTTCTAGACTGGAATCAATGGATGTCGTATATCTGGACTTCTCCAAAGCATTTGACACGGTACCACACAAAAGGTTAGTATATAAAATGAGAATGCTTGGCCTTGGAGAAAATGTCTGTATGTGGGTAAGTAACTGGCTCAGTGATAGAAAGCAGAGGGTGGTTATTAACGGCACATATTCAGATTGGGTCACTGTCACTAGTGGGGTACCACAGGGGTCAGTATTGGGCCCTATTCTCTTCAATATATTTATTAATAATCTTTTAGAAAGCTTGCACAGTAAAATATCAATTTTTGCAGATGACACTAAACTGTGTAAAGTAATTAACACAGAAGAGGACAGTACACTGCTACAGATGGATCTGGATAGACTGGAGGCTTGGGCAGAGAAGTGGCAGATGAGGTTTAAAACTGACAAATGTAAGGTTATGCATATGGGAAGGAATAATGCAAGTCACCAGTACATACTAAATGGTAAAATATTAGGTAACTCTGACATGGAAAAGGACCTAGGAATTTTAGTGAACAGCAAACTAAGCTGTAGAAACCAGTGTCAGACAGCTACTGCCAAGGCCAATAAGATAATGGGTTGCATTAAAAGAGGCATAGATGCCCATGATGAGAACATAGTCCTGCCACTTTACAAATCACTAGTCAGACCACACATGAAATACTGTGTACAGTTCTGGGCTCCTGTGAACAAGTCAGACATAGCAGAGCTGGAGAGGGTTCAGAGGAGGGCAACTAAAGTAATAACTGGAATGGGTGGACTACAGTACCCAGAAAGATTATCAAAATTAGGCTTATTCACTTTAGAAAAAAGACGACTGAGGGGAGATCTAATAACTATGTATAAATATATCAGAAGTAAGTAAAGAGATCTCTCCCATGATCTATTTATCCCCAGGACTGTGACTATGACGAGGGGACATCCTCTGCTTCTGGAGGAAAGAAGGCTTGTACACAAACATAGAAAAGGATTCTTTACGGTAAGAGCAGTGAGACTATGGAACTATGGCTCAGGAGGTGGTGATGGTAAGTTCACTAAAAGAGTTCAAGAGGGGCCTGGATGTATTTCTGGAGGGTAATAATATTACAGGTTATAGTTACTAGAGATGGGTCGTTGATCCAGGGAGTAATTCTGATTGCCTGATTGGAGTCGGGAAGGAATTTTTTTCCATAAAGTGGGGAAAATTGGCTTCTACCTCACAGGGTTTTTTTGCCTTCCTCTGGATCAACTTGTAGGAAAACAGGTCGAACTGGATGGACAGATGTCTTTATTCGGCCTTATTAACTATGTTACCAGGGCTCATGAGCCTTTAGATACACCCTTGATGATACCGTTCACTTAGCAATCCATTACCTTTGTCTAAAGTAGCTTAAGAGTACGGTCACATGGTCAGGTTCCCCGATTCCAAAACCAGGAGTGGATTAAAAAAAGATTAAAGTCATACATGTCCTTTTATGCATGATCTCCTTTTATGATCCATGCCTGATTTTGGCTTCCAAAACTGCATGCAGAAACCTGACTGTGTGGCTGTACACTTAAAGGGGTTCTCTGGGAATTAAGAAAATGAAAATACTTAAATATTACTTCATAATAAATATATTCACAAATACCTTTCATTAGTTATAATAGCTTGTTTTGTCTGGGGAGCAATCATTAGGAGAAACAAAATGGCCGCCGTCCTATTAGTCCACAGAGAACCTGTCCTAATCACGCAGGAGGACAAGTTACTTCACAACACTGAGGTAAAGAGCTGCCTCATCCTCCTCTCTGCTATTCTTGTCAAGTGTTATGATCCTGAATACAGCAGATAAGAACTTGAGCGGAATCTCTGGGGAATTTAGTACAGAGAGGATGGACAGGACAGATTGTGGCTGTGGTAATGAAGACTGTATACAAGTGCTGCTGCTCATTAGCCACACCCCACAATCCTCTCATGTTTCCTCATCATCTCCATTCTCCCAGAGATTCACCTGTATTCAGGATCATAATCCCTGACAAGCAGAGCAGAGAGGAGGATGAGGCAGCTATTTACCTCAGTGTTGTGAAGTAACTTGTCCTCCTGTGTGATTAGGACAGGTTCTGTGTGTACTAATAGGACAGCGGCCATTTTGTTTCCCCTAATGATTGCTCCCTAGACAAAACAATCTATTATAACTAATGAAAGATATATGGAAATATATTTATTATAAAGTAATATTTAAGTATTTTCATTTTCTTAATTCCCGGAGAACCCCTTTAATCAATGTGCAAATTAGTGGTTAAGTGCACCGATGGTGGGCCCAAGCTACTCCACACACCCTTGCTCCACCTGCTTCATCTACAGCTCCTCTCTCTTCTTCTTCATTGACAGGGTCAGGTTCCTGTATAGTCTTCTCACCTGGCCCCATCAATCAATAAATAGATGGAGAGGTTGGTAGAGGAAGCAGGAGGAGCAAAGGTGTGTGGAGTGGCAAAGGATCTCTAAGTAAAAAGTGTTGTTACATTCAGCTGAACTAAGCGTACGGGGCATTGTACCTGTTTTAATAGAGAAATTCCTGGTCACAGACTCCCCTTAATAGTTACAAGTAGAGATGAGCGAATCTATTCGCCGCTTCGTAGATTCGTATCGAATCCTCCATTTTTCCTACTCTGAAGCGAATCCGGATTTTGTCAGATTTGCTTTGTATTATTCGTAAATGTTCTTAAAATTTTGAACGCTAACGCTACGTACGCAACGTACGCATTCTTCTTGCCCCCTCCCCCGCCCCCCGAAGCGGGAAAATGACGATACGCCCCCTCAAGAGCGGGAAAGTGAAGATACGCCCTCCCCTCAGAAGAGGGAAATACCAGCCCGGCCCACCGGGAACTAACTATTTGCACGTATAGGGAGTGAAGACTCCTCCCTCATTTCTCCGCTCTCCTCTCCAGTTCAAGCCAGCGGTGAACAAGATCCACAGCATGGCGAAGCAACGGCGACCAAAGTGGGGGGAAATGGTCTTTGGGAACGAGTACCCCGAACCACGGCCCACTCCAGAGATCAAAGCGTCATAACTGTGAAAGAGAGTCTCACCGGTTCCAGAGTTGATATTCGCCTTGCCAGCTGGTGCGGATGCTGCGGCGGAGGCGGCTGGAGTATCCACTTCGCCACCCAGGAGGAGAACAACAACAAGAGCTTCCATGCGGCAAAATCCGATTGTGCCAGCATCAGTGACGGCCCACACCCAGACCCTATGGGACTACAAGAATGCAGTGGAGGACTGGGTCATCCAAGTACTGGACCATCCGAGGTCGGGAGACCCTACACTGGAGCGGCGAAAGGGAACTGTCCTGTGGTTTTCAGTCGAGCGAGGCTCTGGCTTCCTGGCGGATGAAGAGGACAGCAAGGAGTACTTTGTGGGCTGCAGGTCAGTGAAACGCCCGCACCTGCCCCAACCCCGTCACAGCCTGCACGTGGGGGATCAGGTGGAATACACCACCATGGCATCCCTGAAAGGCCCCTTTGCTACCGGATTACCATATTATCCAAGCCTAGTCTCTACAATGGTCCCTACATCACCACCACCTACATTCGCCAGAGGAACCACCAGGCGAAGGACGTGTGCGCTGCCTACAGGAGTCACCAGATGGCACCCTCCATTTCAGGGAGAAGCCACATCCGGAGCCTCTGATCCCTGGACTGCCACCACCATCACAGTCCTTTCAGCTGGGCCAGCTGACAACTTCATTGTTTCCGTTACAGTCCACGGTGATCCACCAGTACCAACTACCCTGGAAAATGAAGTCAGCAGCAGCCAGACTGGGGCTTCTTCCCTGGGTGCAACCTTGCCTCAACCGCTGCAGCCAGAAGTCCTTACACCTGCTGTCCCGGCAGGAGAATCCGGAAAAGTAAAGGCGCAAGTGACTGAAGCGCTCACTAGCGTGACCACCACCCGGACCCGGTCAAGTCTGACTTCTGGCAGAAGAGGGCAGTGGAGCTCCACCACAGCAGACAGCTTGGCCTACAGGAGGCAGAAGCATCCTCTGATCTCATTCAGTAGTAGTTCAAGCGAGGAGAACTTCAGGTCCCTCATCTGAAGAACCCTTCTACTGGCTAAGTGATTTAAAGGACACCTCTGGAGAACCTATGGGAGCCACACCATGGACTGCACCTGACGGGTGGGAGCTAGTTGGCACTTGTTTTGTTTAGTTTGTATTGTACTGTTTGACTCTCACCCAGATGGACATGGCTTGTCAGGACTCCCCCCCATTCTGCAGAAAATTCCCAGTTACGCCTAAGAGTGCCTATTTTCCTTTTTCTTCCCTTCTCAGGTTATTTGTGAGCCCCCTTTTTCAAAGAGGGTTCTCTATTTGCTGCTATTTTATATTATCCATGTGGATTACACATTACCTGTTTGGATTACAAAATTACCTCACGTCGATTACAATTGAATTTTTGACTGTGTTCCAGTGTTTGATCATGCCAAGCAGCCACGAGGAGAGACTCAAACGTATATCTGAGCCTATTATGCTTGCAAATGTGAAATTGATTGCACTGAAATGTCTTTGCTATGTTTTATCAATAATGTTTTTACAGGTTCAGCAACGTTCAAGCACTAGCCCATTGTGTGTATTCTTTTTCAGGTACTGTAATGTGTCCTATTATGCACTTATTGTACTGTGTTTTTTAGTAAATTATGCACTTAGCCGGATAGCTAGCACCTTACTTTTATACCTCATATGGTCTACCTCTTTGAACACGTACGCATAAGCGTACAAAGTGGGTACGAAAATGACGGGCTTTGCTGGAGAGGAATGGTAGAGCAGGAGGAATGCTCTGAGTCTGACCCCTGGCTTCATATGGATTCTGTATCAGCAGATGACAGCAGATCATCCGGCTGAGACTGAGATGAGCGTGCCATCCATTCCACTACCTCATCCACTTTCTCCTCCACTACAATTTTGCTCCTTGGTGGGTTAGCCTGGTGGAACAACGGCCAAGTATTGCGAATACTACTAGTAGATGCTCCGGCTACAGGTCCTTTGGCACTTCTGCCCTGTGCCACCTTCTCCTTTTTTTTAGAGCTCGAGGTCTGGCTGGAACTGGACCCCTTTTGCTTATCCATTCCAGACATTTTTCAATTTACTCTGTGGCCCTGCAGCTGGTCTTTGTCCCTGTATCTCCCTGCCTCTCCCTATCTCTCCCTGCCTGATTAATTACTAGCCCTGAACTGGCCCTGCACTTGCCCTGCAGTATCCCTGATATGTGTAATATGGATTCCCAGAGCAATTACACCCCAATTTTCACAAAACAGGTCTCAGAGTCTCAGAACTTCACAAACAGTGCTTCTGCTCATCTCAGCAGTCGCAGCAGAAGTGATGCGTCACTGGCTTACCGAGCCTGAGCCAATCAGAGCAAGCCCTGCCCACTAGGTCAGGTGACCGCTTTCTTCCCGGGCTTTGGCACACGATAAACGAACTAACAGTAAAATTTCGCTAATGAATTGAATTCGTACGCAACAGTAACTTATACGTAGCAATAGCGTATAATTTATAGGACAAACTAAGTAGCGACTGCGTACAAAGCCAAAGCGAATCACCTAATATTCGGATTCGCTTTGCAGCTAAAAAATTCCAAGATTCGATACGAATCAATGAATTGGCAAATAGATTTGCTCATCTCTAATTAAGAATTAAGAATGAATCTTGTCGTATTAAGAATGAATCTTGTCGTAAATTCGTCCATTATTTTAGATTTTAGATGATTCGCTCATCTCTAGTTACAAGAGTGTTTGATAGGCAACAGGCTTAGTGGATACTATCTCTCAATGATGACACAGGCTTAGATTGCGGCATGGCTAATTTGGTACAATGTCTCTTTAATGGCAACAGGCAAATATAACACAGTGCCTCAAAGAGGCAACTATTCCCTCTCCCTTTGGCATGCATTGCATCAGCTCTCTGGGCATCGACACTTTGTTTTTTTGCATTCTCAGGGTGGCAGCAAAGAACATGGTTGAATCTGCAATTATCACCACAACGCTCTCTTTATGTAACATAGTTTGCACAATCTGCACAATCTGAAAACAGCCCTGCAGTATACTATGCCTTGTGGCACACAGTATTCCACACAGTCTCTCACATAGGTTTGATTGCAGACAGCAGGCTGACTGGACTTTCTCACAGATCTGACTATTAAAGCCTTGCTTCCAGGATGCACAGGCTACACAGCTTCTTTCCACCTCTCAGCTCTGGCCTCAGCTCCCCTGTGATGCTTAACTTTGGCTCTATTTATACTTTGAGGTGTTGTTTATGACTATTACTAGTGTTGAGCCAATCGAAGTATCAGAAGTGGACTTCAATCTGAATTTCAGGAAAAATTCGGTTCTCTGTGGTAACAAATCAATTTTTCCTAAAATGATGGCTGAAAGTAAAAAAAATTACACTCACTTCATCCACTTGTTCACGGAGAGGCCGTCCGCTCCCATTTGATTGAAGAAAGCCCGCCAAAGGACCTGTGGCTAGCGTGATGACATCACCACGTGATCATGCTGGGCATGTGCGGTGACGTCATCGGTCCTTTGGCGGGTTTTCTCCAATCAAGACGGGAGTGGACAGCTTCTCTTCGAGCAAGTGGATGAAGTGAGTATATATATATTTTTAACCCCTTGAGCAGTTGAATATGAGTTACAAATGCCGTAATTAGTGTTGAACGTAGCATCTGAGGGGTTAAATGACAGAGGGTGGAATGATCGCTGTTCCTCAAGCTTGCAAGGGAAAGCAATTCATGACAAAGTAATTCATAACTAATTGAATTGCTCGTCAAAATTCGGTGAAGCTGAAACTAATTTTTCAAAATTTCCCTCATCTCATCCTAACTAGTACCAATCACCTCCACTTGTTAGCTAGACACATGAATATTGCTGGCTTTGTTTCCAGCAGCAACTTCCCAGCTTACTCTTCAATCTCCCTGCCTGCTACAGGACATTCAGGACCTGAATAATTAAGTGAAATTAATTCAAGTAGTCCAAAGATTCTTGTGCATCTGTAACACCCCAGAGTGGTGTTACCACTCCTTTACCCCACTACTATCTTTAATGGGCTATATACAATGTCAGCCATGCATTTTATTCAGGATTCTACACACTGTGCACTTAATGCAATGTATTGTTACGCAATTGTTATACACATGTAATGTGCCTGGTTCACCAGCAGGTGGCAGCAAACAAGGCAGAGCCATAGTTACTCAGAATGGACCTTTCCATGCCATTCTGACACCCTCTGGAGAGGAGTGGTTGAGTCCCATTTCCTGCAGGAAGGGTGGGGATCTAGTTAGAACTAGTTGAGGAGTTCTCCCTGATAGGGAAAGGTGTGCAGGGGCACGTCTCTGCTGGACATGCCCATGTCAGACAGAGCACCTTCAGCTCTGCTGGCTAGCGAGGCAGCATTATAAAGCCTCAAGAGCCAGGAGGTAGTTCCCTGGCCCAACCTAAGTCCAGCCGAGGAGGAAAGTGCAGCCTTTGAAGTAAGCAGTGAGCACCAGAATTAGAGCAGAAGTGTTTGCCTCCCAGTTTCATGCTAAATCCTGCTATGACCAAGACAAAGCCATCAGATTGTTGAATTGCAAGTCTACTCAAATAAACCTGCGTTGGATTTCATCTTAAGGTCTGGTCTTGTTTATTCCTAAATCCCTCAATCATTCCCACTATTTATTGCTTCAGAGCCAAAGCCTGGGGTCCAGCTGTATCCAGGTAGGAGTACTGTGACACACCACCATAAAGAGACATTTTAGGCCACAAATATACCACTTGGCATTCCTACACCTGAGAGGTGAATTCCCTTAGAGAGAATAGGGACCTGGGGGAGGCCGCCCACTGCACATCCACACATATTATCCAACAATATTCATACAATTGGCCAATAACATTGCAGCATAGGGTCAGCGCTGCTTGCAACACAAATATTTACAGTGCAGTATCTTAAAATTTTTCCAGTGCAGCTCATATACAACATCCTGCCCAAAGTGCTTTCACAGACCTGTGACTTGTGATTTGTGACATGTGCCACTGTTATTCATCTCTTGACTGAGGCTGCTCCTGAGACAAGTGACTGAGCTAAGTGACCAGTAGAGTTATAAGAGATTGTTGTTTGTGTAGAGAGTGATTTGTGTTTGTAGAAATATTATATACAGCTAAAATCTGTTTTGTTTGGTGTAGCATACATTAGCAAATAGAATCAGAACAGACACAAGTTTAAACTGCTTTTTTTCCTTTTTTTTTTCCTCTAGTCTGCTGATTGCCTGTGGGTGTGGTTAATTAATCTCAGGTGTATAAAAGTATCAGTTGAACTCAGACTGAGCCTTGCTCTTGACTGAGGCTGCTCCTGAGACAAGTGACTGAGCTAAGTGACCAGTAGAGTTATAAGAGATTGTTGTTTGTGTAGAGAGTGATTTGTGTTTGTAGAAATATTATATACAGCTAAAATCTGTTTTGTTTGGTGTAGCATACATTAGCAAATAGAATCAGAACAGACACAAGTTTAAACTGCTTTTTTTCCTTTTTTTTTTCCTCTAGTCTGCTGATTGCCTGTGGGTGTGGTTAATTAATCTCAGGTGTATAAAAGTATCAGTTGAACTCAGACTGAGCCTTGCTCTTGACTGAGGCTGCTCCTGAGACAAGTGACTGAGCTAAGTGACCAGTAGAGTTATAAGAGTTGTAAAGAAGTTGTAAAAAGTTTGTAGTAAATACTTTATTCTTGTTAATTGATTGCTGTTTTGTCACTGGGATGGATAGCAAGATTAAAAGTTTTCAACAGTGCACAGTCTGCCACATGTATGAACAACAGGAGCAGCAGTTCCTGGGTGAATACCGCTGTGGTAGATGTGAGCATGTTGCCAATCTGGAAGCTCACATTAGAGATCTGGAGAAGCATATTGCAACACTGAGGGAAACAAGAGATCTTGAGAGGGGCCTGCTTCTGGAAGCTCACATTAGAAATCTGGAGAAGCATATTGCAACACTGAGGGAAACAAGAGATCTTGAGAGGGGCCTGCTTCTCACAGAATAGGCAGTTATGGGGTCTGTTATGGAGGGTGGAGAGGAAAATCAGGAGGCCCATGTAAGGAGCTGGGTTAACCCCAAATAGAGGGAGTGGCAAGGGGTCTAGGAAAAGGAAGGCCAGTCCTGCTTCTGTGCACCCAAGCAAAATTGCCAAGTTAGGTGATGATGCGAGGGTGTCAGTCTCAGAAATGGCAACCCTAGTGGATACTGGTCTCCCTAACATCCAGGGGAACAGTCCATCTAGTAGTGGGGGGGATGGTAAAGCAGGCAGGACGAGATAGCTAGTAGTGGTAGGGGATTCCATAATCAGGAAGACGGATAGAATAATTTGTCGCCAAGACCGCCTCAACCGAATAGTTTGCTGTCTCCCTGGTGCCAGGGTTCGGCATGTGGTGGAACGGGTGGACAAACTACTGGGAGGGGCTGGGTTTGACCCAGCTGTCGTGGTCCATGTGGGAACCAACGACAGAATAAATGGTAGGTGGAGGTCTGTTAAGAATAATTATAGAGAACTAGGAGCCAAGCTGAAGGGATGGACCTCCAAGGTTGTATTCTCAGGAGTACTTCCTGTGCCATGCGCATCGCACGACAGACAGCGGGAGCTGAGGGAGTTGAATGCATGGCTCAAGTCTTGGTGTAAGGGAGAAGGGTTCGGGTTCTTAGAGCACTGGGCTGATTTTTTCATTGGGGTACAAATTGTATTCTGTGGATAAATTGCACCTGAATGGAAGAGGGGCTGCTGTGCTGGGGGAGAGAATCCTAGAGGGGGTGGCTGAGTTTTTAAACTAGGGATTTGGGGGGGAGGACAAGCAGAAAATAAAGCAAAGCATGCAGTGGTAGATAGGTTAGAGAGTGGTCAGAACAGAGTGGTGGGTGGAGAAGTGGACCATGGGGGGAGGATAACAGCAGTGGATAAGGAGATCCATGTGTTACAAATCAGCAGAAAAAACATGTCTAGTCAGAAAACATCAATAAATTACATTTCTAAACCTAAATGTACAAAAACAAATGGTAATTTAAAGTGTATGTTCACAAATGCCAGAAGTCTAGCAGGCAAAATGGCTGAGCTTGAGGTCATGGTACTGGAGGAGGAAATTGATATAGTTGGAGTTGCTGAGACATGGCTGGACTCTTTGCATGACTGGGCTGTCAATCTCCAGGGTTATACTCTGTTTCGGAGGGATAGGGAGAATAGGAAAGGAGGAGGAGTATGTCTGTATGTCAGAAGTAGTATAAAAGCGAGTATGAAGCAGACAATAGTGGGTGATGATTGTGTGAATGCAGAATCCGTGTGGGTGGAATTACAAGGGGAGACTAACAATGAAAGAATTATTTTTGGTGTAATTTATAGACCCCCAAACATCACTGAGGAGATAGAGGATCAGCTGCATAGACAAATAGAGCAGGCTGCCCAGGTGGGTACAGTAGTGATAATGGGAGATTTTAACTTCCCTGGTATTGATTGGGGTCATGGATCGGCTTCAACTGCAAAGGAGAGAAATTTTCTTAACTTATTGCAGGATAATTTTCTGGGCCAGTTTGTAGAAGAACCAACAAGAAGTGATGCACTGTTGGATCTGGTTATATCTAACAATGCAGAGATAGTTGAGGAGGTAATTGTTCAGGAAAACCTTGGTAATAGTGACCACAATATAGTTACTTTTATCCTAAAGTGTAGAAAGCATAAACATGCTGGGAGATCAAAAACATTTAATTTTAAAAAGGCCAATTTCCCAGGGTTATGGGCCACACTCCAGGACATAGACTGGGAGCAGCTGTTGTCAAGTAGTAACCCAGATGATAAATGGGAGACCTTCAAATCTACACTGGGTAACTATACTACAGAATTTATTCCTGGGGGAACAAATACAAACGCTTAAATTTAAACCCTGCGTGGCTTAATGCAGATGTTAAAAGGGCAATACATGAAAAACAAAGGGCATTTAAAATATACAAATCAGAGGGGTCTGCTATAGCCGTTAATAACTACAAAAGGGTTAATAAAGATTGTAAAAGGACTATAAAAGCAGCAAAAGTTCAAAATGAAAGGCTGGTGGCCAGGGATAGCAAAACCAATCCCAAAAAAATTCTTCAAATATATAAATGCAAAAAAACCTAGATCAGAGCATGTAGGACCCCTGAATAATAGTGATGGGGAATTGATTACTGGGGATCAGGAAAAGGCGGAGCTACTGAATGAGTTCTTTAGTTCTGTATATACACATGAAGAGGTGGGAGCTGCTGCCGGTAGAGTAAGTGCTGGTGATACTTCATGTAATATACTCAACTGGTTGAATATAGATATGGTCAAAGCTAAGTTAAACAAAGTAAACGTGAATAAGGCTCCAGGACCGGATGGGTTACACCCAAGAGTTCTTAAGGAACTTAGTTCAGTAATTTCTTTGCCCTTGTATATAATATTCAAAGATTCTCTGGTGACTGGCATAGTGCCAAGGGACTGGCGTAAAGCAAATGTGGTGCCCATCTTCAAGAAGGGCTCTAGGTCATCCCCGGGGAATTATAGACCTGTGAGCTTAACGCCCATTGTGGGGAAACTTTTTGAGAGTCTAATAAGGGACTATATACAGGAATATGTTTTGGATAATAGTATTATAAGTGATAACCAGCATGGTTTTACTAAGGACAGAAGCTGTCAGACTAACCTGATTGGTTTTTATGAAGAAGTGAGTAGAAGTCTGGATAGAGGGGCGGCTGTGGATATTGTGTATTTGGACTTTGCAAAAGCGTTTGACACGGTCCCTCATAGACGTCTGACGGGTAAATTAAGGTCAGTTGGATTAGAAAATCTACTCTGTAACTGGATTGAGAACTGGCTGAAGGAGCGTACTCAGCGAGTGGTGGTGAATGATTCCTACTCTGAATGGTCCCCAGTTATAAGTCGTGTACCCCAAGGTTCAGTGCTGGGTCCACTTTTATTTAATTTATTTATTAATGATATAGAGGGAGGAATTAACAGCACTTTTTCAATTTTTGCAGATGACACTAAGCTTTGTAGTAGAGTCCAGTCTATGGAAGATGTGCAGAAGTTACAAGCTGACTTGGACACACTGAGTGTTTGGGCATCCTCTTGGCAGATGAGGTTCAATGTGGATAAATGTAAAGTTATGCATCTGGGTACTAACAACTTGCATGCCTCCTATGTCCTAGGGGGAGTAACACTGGGAGAGTAACTTATAGAGAAGGATCTGGGTGTCCTTGTAGACCATAGACTGCAGAATAGCATGCAATGTCAATCGGCTGCTTCTAAGGCCAGCAGGATATTGTCATGTATTAAAAGAGGCATGGACTCGCAGGACAGAGATGTCATATTACCACTGTATAAAGCATTAGTATCTGGAATATGCTGTTCAGTTCTGGGCTCCGGTTTATAGGAAGGATGTCCTGGAGCTGGAAAGGGTGCAGAGACGGGCGACTAAACTGATAAGGGGCATAGAGCATCTTAGCTATGAAGAAAGATTGAAGGAGTTAAACTTGTTTAGTCTTGAGAAGAGACGTATAAGGGGGGACATGATCAACCTGTATAAGTATGTAAATGGCCCATACACAAAATATGGTGAAAAACTGTTCCAGGTAAAATCCCCTCAAAAGACAAGGGGGCACTGCCTCCGCCTGGAGAAGCAAAGGTTCAGACTCCAGGGGCGACAAGCCTTCTTTACTATAAGAACTGTGAATCTGTGGAACAGTCTACCGCAGGAGCTGGTCACAGCAAAGACAGCTAAGGGCTTCAAAACAGGCTTAGATAAATTCTTAGAGAAAAAGAAGGTCACCACATATTAAGAAATGTAGAGTCATGTCTTAAGGTTACCCGTCCCCCTCCCCTTCATCACTCCTACCCCCTCCCTTGGTTGAACTTGATGGACATGTGTCTTTTTTTCAACCGTATTAACTATGTAACTGTCTATAGCCTGTGTACATAAGACATTCTACCCACTGTGTATAGTGCTTTATCTTGTGGTAACCCAGCTGGCATTTCCCCAGCGGCATACAGTATATCATATATGCAACATATAACATTACATATAAAACATGCATATCATACATTATTGCAAGCTACATGGCACATCCTATATGCTGGCTCCATCGAGTGCAGCATAAAGTATTCACAGACATTCTGATTTTACTAGTCTTTCACTCACCTGTTAATGTATAGCATTTAAGAATTTAAGGTTGTGACTGACATGAGTCATACTGTCAATGAGTCTGGTTTATTCATGATATGTCCTACCCTAAAAGAAAGAACTGACGATCATTGGCAGTAGGGTGGTGAGCGCAGCGGTGGCAGCCCATGACTCTTCATGGGCATTGCTAGCATTAATCTAAAAAAATTAAATTCTCGGAAAACTTCTGCTGAGTGATAGAATGCTGAAATCAGTGAGCACAAAAGAAAGAAGGTGACAGAATCTCTTTAAGTGCAGGGAGATATAATGCAATATATAAATAGCAAGAACATAAAGGCATAGCAACACTCACATAAAGGCTTAATCAGACAAGTGAAGTTCATGTTCATATGCCGTCGGAGCAAAGAATGCACATGGACACAGTATAGTCAATGGGCCAATTCCATTGTCTGATTTTCTGTATGGACCATTGGTTTGTACAGAGAAAATTGCTGCATTGACTACTTTGGTCCAATTGTCACATAGGATTTGCCTATTCAAGTGAATGGGTCCATGAGAAAAGTGGACAGCCCACAGACTTCATCCATTTGTTTATGGCATCAGGAACACATTGCTCATCTAAATGAGCCCTAACACTACTACAGTTCAGCTTGATGGAATGGCCACTGCAGTATGGTAAAACAGTAACCCATAGCAACAATGATACTTAAAGGGGTATTCCCATCTCACAAATGTAGTTTGTATAGTTAGATATAGCCATACCAATATTTTTACAAATAGAATGTATTTATATGAAAAGTACCGTTTAGAAGATTTCCCTATTTGTATAGACCTTGTCCCACACACATCAGTCAGGACGTTGCCCCTAGTTACGGCCACCACAGCCATGTAGTAGTAGTGGTCAGCTTGCTAAACCGCTCTGAGATAACTGCTGTTTTGTGAAGGCACATTACACGAACATGCGGAGACACATCTTAGGTACTTTCACATCAGCGTTTTGGACGCTACCAGTCCACAAGGCAAAGGTCAGGATTCATCCAAAATGCAGACTTTGTAAACGGATCCTGCTCTATAGAGATGAATTGATCTTGGAACAGGATCCATTCTCTGTGTTTTTGAAGCGCAGACAAAAATGCTACAGCCCTAAGATGTGTCTCCGCATGATCATATAATGTGTGTTCACAATACAGCAGTTACCTCAGAGCGGGTTTGAACAAAAGTAAGCTGACCACCACTACTACATGGCCGCAGTGGCCGTAACTAGGGGCAACGGCTTGACTGATGTGTGTGGGACAATGGATATACAAATAGGAAAATCTTCTAAACGGTACATTTTATATAAATACATTCTATTAGTAATAATATTGGTATGGCTATATCTAAGTATACAAACTACATTTGTGAGATGGGAATACCCCTTTAATGGATATAGCTCTTCTTTGTACGAGTGAGTGTTTTTCAAGTTCTTATAGAGAAAGCCAGGTGAAAACACATAAAAAAAACACATCACCAAGAGCATACTGCATTTTGTAAAAAACAAACAAACAAACAAAAAACATGGGAACCAAAAGTGAAGAAGAAATGCCAAAAAAATTACTGTTTGTAGCAGTCCATTTTATACTCACATATTGGCTTACAACTAACATCTATTGGCTTACAAATAACATCTACAAAAATGCTGCAAAATGCTGCAAAAAATCCATGAAATAATTTTTTACAAGCCAACAAAAAGCTTCATTCACACTTTTTTGGAGTGTTTTTGATGGTAAGAAATGCCTTGCATTTTTACAGTTTGCATTTTTTATTGTCCAATTTTAGAAAGGCATTAAAAAGGCAGCAAGATAATAATTAAAAAGCAAAATGGCAAAAAAGACTGTAGACTGTTTAAAACTAGTCTAAAGTGAAAATCGAGGCAAACAAAAAAAAAAACATCTTCTGACATTGCAGACATAATTTGTAGATCCTGGATCCTAGTGCAAAACTTGTAACATGACCCCCTGCAAACTATGTGTTAATACTGGTGTCTTTTCATGTAGTAGATGGGCTGTTGGCCTTCCCGGATGTGACTGCTACCTTTGCATTCGTTATACTGAAGCTATGCCATTTCTCACATGTTTTACAGGTCAGAAAATGTCATTATTACATGTATGAGATGACAGAGCCAGAACCTCATTGGAAATCTCTGACACAACGTTGTTGTGAGTGTTCCAACTCCTTTGCACCAACTACTTGCAGCACTATTTTATGGAAAGCTTGTTAAAGGGGTTGTCCGACAAAAAGTATTCTACAGTTTTCAAACCAGCACCCGGATCTGAATACTTTTGTAATTGTATGTAATTAAAAATTTGTCATATCCACTGAGTTATTCAATAAGATGTATTTGTATAGCGCCATCTGCTGTTTGTTCTTTTTCTTATTACTTTGTCCTGTTCACTGAGAAGGCCGCAAATGCTCAGTTTAATTCTTCAACTGCCTCCTGAGCTGTGATAGGAAGAGAGCTCTAGCTGAAAAGACACGCCCACTGAGCTGCAGCAGAAAAGACACGCCCACTGAGTTGCAGCAGAAAAGACACTCCACTTGAGCTGTCAGCTTGATATATATCTAGAAGAGTAATGAATGGGGATATCTCTGGATCCATGTTGGGTTCAGGGCTGGTTCTAGCTTTGTTACAAAGAGACTGTCAGGTGCTATACGTTGTCTGATTTTTATTTTTTACATTAGTCATGGGATTACCCCTTTAACATGTTTGTGTGTTCTAGAAAGCACTGGGAAACCAAAGTCCCCGCAGAAAACATATCAACTAGGTTGTGATGCTCCTAAGCCTGTATGGGGGCATGTCTGACAGTTGAGAACATATCCGCTCAGACCAGCAGGTATCACTTTTCAAATGTTCCTTTTCTGCATAATACCACATATAGCACAAGTAATATAAAAAAAGGAACAAGGAGGCAGTGCCTCATGTGTAGTGCTGTGGTTTCAGGATAAGTAATAAAAGTAGATACGCTTACCCTTGGTGGTTGTGAAGAAAGTCACAACGGCTTGATGGAGCTTTGCTGGTATTTTCCGACCAGACCACGGGGTCCCCGCGCTGCTGCCTGTGTTCCCTTCCGTGCCGGCAGTGCGGACGTCGGAATATTGATACAGAAGAAAATGAAGAAATAACTGGAACAACTTTTCTGGCGCTGTCAGCGGGGAGTCAAACTTCAGGTAAGTAATATCGTTCTTTATTTCAGGTCAACACATTTCAGGGTCGAACGGCCCCCCTTCATCAGGACTATTACAGATCACGATAAAAACACAGCGGATTTTAAAAGCGCTGTTTGGCGCTCAAAATGTCCTTCTTTGGGGAGGAGAATGGGTGTAGCGCTCGGTCTGACTGACATCATGACCGGCATATTATCGTACTTCTAATAGAACACATTATTTACATAGTTTGTCAATCACTGAAATTGCTACATTTATACAGCAATATCACAATCTAACGGCATTATAATAGCGTGACCGCAAGATGCCGACAGATGATAACTGTAGCGAACTAGCAATACTAGGTTTATAGTATTTACTACAAAAGTATCGCATTGAGAATAGCAAGAATGAACGGTCATATTTAAAAGAAAACAGATGAGATAACCGAGTGGTTCCTCAGTTTGACAGGCATAATATTCCATGTCAGTATCGATCTCCCTCTATTAATAAAATACTTCTTAAAAACTTTTATTAATAAACCGCTATTAATTCAGCTGGCAGCGTCTTAACCTTATTAGACCAAATGTGATCGTCTTATAGCCGCATTGGACCGGATGACAGTAACAATCAGGTGATCTCTAGTGTAATAGATAAGCTGCAGTATAACAGGAATACAATATTCCTTGTTTTTCTAACCTCTGATATTTATAGGAGTATATATGAGCATGTGGCTTCTTGAAATAAATAATAATGATAATAATGTTAAAATATTAGTTGGATCTTACATGTGGGTAGTAAGAGTAATCCTACATTAGGGGGGAAGAGGAAGAGGGGGGGGGGGAGGTCAGGAGGACCAGGCCAGAAATGAAAGGCACAGTCCGTTATTGGGTGATCAGCAGACACAGCCCATCACTGGTAATGGTATGGTAACCGGGTAGTGACGGGGTGAGTTAAGTGACACTCGTAATTACAGGATGGGGGTTGAGGTAGGCCATCCATATTACAAACAAATTGATACATATACATAATAATGTATATAAAATAATATATAGATAGCGCCTAGATAATAATATATAGATGGTGCATATCAGATGCCCTCTGCACTAGGAAGTTCACAATTTACTTTCTAGAAGATTGTTTTGTTGATCTTATTCAAACCTTATGGTGTGAGTGTATCTAGCTGGTAGATCCAGTAAACCTCACGTTTTTGGAGGCTACTGAATCTGTTATATGGATTTTCTGGTATAGAATCTATTGGAGTGATTGTTAGTGGGTATTTTTCTTTGTCGGGCATTAGGGCGCAGTGTCTCGAAACACTATGTTTTTGGTATTTCCTCTGTATATTATATCTGAGCTGGTTCACGGCAGTGAAGTGCCTGAGTTGTGCGACCAACATACTGGAGCCCACACCCGCATTCAATAAGATAGATGACATAGCTAGACTGACATGTCATGTGAGCTTTATGGTGAACAGGGAGCCATTTTTGTTAGAGGTGAAAGTGGTTCGGTTGTGCATAATCACTTGGCAGAACAAGCAACGCTTAGTTCACATTTAAAGCTTCCAGCTTTTTTCAATGCTTTCTTATTGTCACCTAGTGAGGCTCTGATATGTTGCTGCGGCTTACTAGGGGCCAAGATCTTCCTAATGGTTGGCGCTCTTCTATAGATCATTTTGACGTATTGTATTGTGTAATAAAGTTTACACTGGTTTCTATTTTTGTTTCTTCACTTTTTCTGCTGGGTTGTAAGCACTCCTCTTGTGCTTACAACCCGTGTCGAGCACTTCTTTCATAGGCATTTTTTATTAGATTAGTTTTTTAGGGTACCCTTTTTCTAAAAATCTCTTTTTCAGGATCTCTGCTTGCTGTCTAAAATCGTTGTGTTTTGTGCAGTTTCGCCTAATGCGCTTGTATTGACTGTACGATACGTTCTGTAGACACTTCCTAAGATGAAAACTAGAGTAGTGAATATAACTGATCGTATCTACACACTTGAAGTATGTTTTCGTGTAAAGGTTTTTATTGCCAGTGGTGATCATGATGTCTAAAAATGCTATTTCAGTTTTGTTATAGGCCGGGGTGAAAGAAATACCCCAATCCGTCTTGTTAAGCTCCTCACAGAATGTGAAAGCCGCAGCAACATATCAGAGCCTCGCTAGGTGACAATCAGAAAGCATTGAAAAAAGCTGGAAGCTTTAAATGTGGAACTAAGCGTTGCTTGTTCTGCCAAGTGATTATGCACAACCGCACCACTTTCACCTCTAACAAAAATGGCTCCCTGTTCACCATAAAGCTCACATGACATGTCAGTCTAGCTATGTCATCTATCTTATTGAATGCGGGTGCGGGCTCCAGTATGTTGGTCGCACAACTCAGGCACTTCAATGCAGTGTGAACCAGCACAGATATAATATACAGAGGAAATACCAAAAACATAGTGTTTCGAGACACTGCGCCCTAATGCCCGACAAAGAAAAACACCCACTAACAATCACTCCAATAGATTTTATACCAGAAAATCCATATAACAGATTCAGTAGCCTCCAAAAATGTGAGGTTTACTGGATCTACCAACTAGATACACTCACACCATAAGGTTTGAATGAGATCAATGAAACAATCTTCTAGAAAGTAAATTGTGAACTTCCTAGTGCAGAGGGCATCTGATATGCACTATCTATATATTATTATCTAGGCACTATCTATATATTATTTTATATACATTATTATGTATATGTATCAATTTGTTTGTAATATGGATGGCCTACCTCAACCCCCATCCTGTAATAACGAGATGGGGGTTTAAGTGTCACTTAACTCACCCCGTCACTACCCGGTTACCATACCATTACCAGTGATGGGCTGTGTCTGCTGATCACCCAATAACGGACTGTGCCTTTCATTTCTGGCCTGGTCCTCCTGACCTTCCCCCCCCCCCTCTTCCCCCCTAATGTAGGATTACTCTTACTACCCACATGTAAGATCCAACCAATATTTTATCATTATTATCATTATTATTTATTTCAAGAAGCCACATGCTCATATATACTCCTATAAATATCAGAGGTTAGAAAAACAAGGAATATTGTATTCCTGTTATACTGCAGCTTATCTATTACACTAGAGATCGCCTGATTGTTACTGTCATCCTGTCCAATGCGGCTATAAGACGATCACATTTGGTCTAATAAGGTTAAGACGCTGCCAGCTGAATTAATAGCGGTTTATTAATAAAAGTTTTTAAGAAGTATTTTATTAATAGAGGGAGACCGATACCGACATGGAATATTATGCCTGTCAAACTGAGGAACCACTCGGTTCTCTCGTTTTCTTTTATATTTTTTATTATTACTATTACTAGTTTTTACATCTATTATTTTAAATACTATTTAATCCTTCGATGTGCTGTTTGTTTGCATATGGTCCTCCACTCTATTCTGAACTATAGATTCCTTCAGGAGCGACATAGGACAGAACAACATATGACTGTTCATTCTTGCTATTCTCAATGCAATACTTTTGTAGTAAATACTATAAACCTAGTATTGCTCGTTCGCTACAGTTATCATCTGTCGACATCTTGTGGTCACATTATTATAATGCCGTTAGCTTGTGATATTGCTGTATAAATGTAGCAATTTCAGTGATTGACAAACTACGTTAATAATGTGTTCTATTAGAAGTACGATGATATGCCGATCATGATGTCAGTCAGACCAAGCGCTACACCCATTCTCCTCCCCAAAGAAGGACATTTTGCGCGATAAATCCTCTGTGTTTTTATCGTGATCTGTAATAGTCCTGATGAAAGGGGACGTTCGCCCCTGAAACACGTTGACCTGAAATAAAGAACGATATTACCAGGGCCGGTTTTAGACAATATGTGGCCCTGGGCAAAATCAAAAGTGGGGCCCCCAAATCCTGTAATTATGTACCAACAACACAGTCACATTACGTCAATTCCGTAACTAAAAACAAATATGTGAACGTGTGTTTATTTAACTATATTAAATGCGCCAAATTGAAATACATAACTACAACATTCAATGTTGCATCCTAAGTTTATTCCCCTTGCACATGGCCATTCCGTGCATTAAGGCCTTATGCAAACAGCGGGTCGTCCACAATATGCAGGCACCGTCCGTGTGCAAACAGCGGTTCTGCAACATGTGGGCACGGCTGTGTGCACCCTGGGGTGCACGTGGCCGGTGCCCGCATATTGCGGACAACCTGCTGTTTGTGGGCCACAATATGGGCCACGCCCAGCAACAGCAGTGTGCATGAGGCCTTAGGCCGCATTCAGACAGTCGTGGTATTGCGGATACCACGCAATACCACAGATGCCGCCCGGCGTCCTGTTCAAAATGCCTATTCTTGTTCGCTGTTGCGGACAAAAATAGGACATGTTCTATTTTTTTATGCAGAGCTGCCCGCTCTCATAGAAGTGAATGGGGACGCATCTATTCAGAAAAATTGCGGAATAGACGCGGACCCATTCACAGGGCTGTGTGAATGGGCCCTTAATGTGGGGCACATGGTGACAAATTGATTAGAGCATGTGCCTCACATTAAAAATATGTGACCCCATTATATTTTAACATGGCAGTGGCAAAAATATTATGTTACAGACGGGCCAGCAACATTGGGGTTAATGAGTCACATTAACCCCAATGTTGCTGGCCTGTCTGTAACATTATGCTTTTGCCTACCTTTATTTTTAGACAGGCTTATCATTTGTGTACAGTATGGGATACCTGATGATTCATGTGGGGTCAGTCCTTCATGTGGAGTCAGGGGCCTGGGCTGCTAATGACTGGGACTGGCAAATAGCAATTGTGGTCTTGTGGAGATGCTGTTGCCTTCACAATTCTCTGGGCACTCTCTGGCTGACTTGCCTCACTTCAGAAACAGCCACCCTAGTTCATTTGTATTCCCTCCCTCCTCCTCTTTTGTTAGCTGTTTTCATTGGTGCTTCAGCTTCAGAGGCCCCCCCCCCCTTGTGATTTCATTGGTGGCAGTGACGATTACATCACAGTGGGGGAGGACGCTCTCTCCCTCCTTCACTGTGCAGCTAAGACGAGCGATTTAATTGGTGGCAGTGGCGGCTGCAGGAGATAGAGAGGGACGCTTTCTCCCTCCTCCATCACTGTGCAGCCCAGGAATGCAAGGAGCGCGGCTGGCAGCTGCGCAGGCTAGTTCAGTCAGCTGCCTGGGTCTCTGCACTGAGCACTCTTCTGCTGAAGCCCGCTGGCTTCTGTGGACGTTCAGCTGAAGAGTCTGAAGCAGGGGGCCCTCTTCCACCATGAAGGCCCTGGGCAATTGCCCAGTTTGCCCCCCCCCTAACGCCGGCCCTGGATATTACTTACCTGAAGTTTGACTCCCTGCTGACAGCGCCAGAAAAGTTGTTCCAGTTATTTCTTAATTTTCTTCCTATAGGATAAGTGGAATGGCAAGAAAATGGCAAGAAACTGAAAAAAAACTAAAGGCATGAATACTAAGCATGCTTAATATACTTATCAGGAGCCTGGTGGTGTCTCAAGCTGCACTCCAGAAGGATGGTGGCGTATATTGATTATGTGTTGCCAGAGTGAATCCAATACCTTACGAAGAATGATGACTGCTGAAGTTATCTTGTTTAGTTCAGCAGTTACTTTTTTTTATTTGGTTGATTTGGACTTTGAAAATTGACTAGCTAGAAGGCAAAAACTAAATTGGACTCTGTAAGATGGAAAAGCTTTGTGTGCTATGCTTTTGTATCGTTTTTTCCCCCCTAACATGTACTGTATGTTAAATGTGGGACAAAAACGTAATGTGATGAACACAGTTTTATATATGTACACAGCCAGCAAAGTTTACTACTGAACCAATCTGTAATGCCTCGTGTAGTGGCCTGGAGCAAGGGAACTTTGGACTATGGACATTTGTGGACATTTTCTCCTATTGCTACTGTGCAAAGCCATTAACTCCCTACTTTATTGCACTTTAAAAGGTTAACTTGCACAGTGATTTATGCTGTTGTGTGTACTGTTTTATATTGTTGAACTGCATTTTATATGTTTATTGTAACATATCCTGTTCATTTGCAATGTTATTGCACTATATGTGCACTGTGGAAAGAGTCATGCACAGCCAGCTTGTACTGAAAGACTTTAGGACTTTCTATCTATGCACTGAGAAGTTAGAAATCATCCATAGTTACTATAAGGGACTTTGCAAAGATTAGAGGTGAAAAACAGATACCCCGACCTTTTGGACTCTCTGGTTTTAGCCCTGTTGTTCATGTCTGAGGATTGATTATGTATGGAAAAAGTATTGGTCAAATTAGTCAAACTACTTTCCAAGTTCTGACCTGGATATAAGGACTCAATAATTGTTTTTTGTTTCTGGTTTATCCCTTACACAAAAGTCAGGTTCCGCAAAAATAAGCAATTACTAGTTTTGGCTTTGACCGGCTCATGGATTTAGCATCATAGTGCTGTACGTTCAATGTATAGCTCCCTTGACAGATGGCAAGGAATGGATGAACTTCACTGGATATTAAAGAGATTGGCCCATTTCACACATTGGTGGCATATTGCCCTCAGCATTATACTTTGATGAGACTTGAAAAAGGACACCATGACAGAAACGTCATCATCATCATCATCCATCTGAGAAACAACTCTTGATATTATGAATTACCTTTATTTTTTTTTGCTGAGACAATGGAAAATCATGTATAATTACCTTTTGGAAGAGTAAAAGATATATTTTTGATTTACGTTTGTGTGTGCACTGAATCTACATACTTAATACTGTAATTGGGTTGAAGAACCCTTTCTAGTTGCACCGCACTACTAAATAGTGTACTTTTCCAATATATTCACAAATATCCCTAGGATATATCACTAATGTCAGATAGGTGAGGGTCCCACCTCTGTGATCCACACCCATGTTTAGAACTGGGTCCCAAAAGTAAAATCACTTCTATGGGAGTGTCGAAAAAGCTGCATTGACCGTACGCTGAGCTATACAATCAGATAAAGCTTAGTATTACTTGACTGGTAAGCATTGAGATGTTATTTGTAACACATAATGTGACATGGCTGTGACATAAGGATCAGCCAAGCTGCCACTCTCATGCCTGTCAGCGGTTTCTTTGACATGTCATGTTTTCATTCAATTACTTAAATGCCTGCAGATAGTTTGTACATGCAGCAGAATTGTCGAGAGCAAAGGCTGCACTGTAAATACAGCACTTGTTTCTTGACGACGCTACTTATTTTCTGCTACAAACTTAAAAATTTTACTAACTTACTGTCATGGTTCCCAACATGAAAGCTGGAATCTGATTGGCTGGTATGGGCAACACTGAATTGTTATACGATGGAGAGTTCCAACCACTTTGCAAGATGACTGCCATAGTTTTGTAATATATTTCCCCCACTTTTCTTCTTAGAAAAATGCCAAAAATGAGCCCATGCCATATTCCTCAACAGGGCAGGCATGAATATGGCACACATGCTCGAGGGAAGTATTGGCTTACTACTTGCACAAGTTGACTGTAATAATAAATGTCGCCTGCTGTATTTATAAAACTTGACATACAGTATGTATTGTAGGGAAAAATCATTGACTGACTGTATATTCACATGTAGTGTTCTGAAAGGGCAGATTGGTAAATTACAGTGGCCCTGGAAAAGTGAAAACTAAAAGTGGCCCAATGTTGTAGACCAGTGTTCCCCAACTCCAGTCCTCAGGGCCAACCCACCGGTCATGATTTCAGAATATCCCACAGAATGAATACCTGTGGTGTCTTGATGCAATGAAACTAATTATATCACCTGCTGAAAATTAAGGACATCCTGAAAACCTGACTGTTAGGTGGGCCCTGAGGACTGGAGGTGAGGAACACTGTTGTAGACAGATCCAACCTGACAGAAGACAGGGGCAATACAAGTAGCCATGCACAGGATTTCCATATTTTGGCACATAGTTCCAACTCAGCAGAGCCAAATACCAAAGTGCATCACAAAATAATGCCCCTCCTGTGGTTGCCAGCACCACCTGCCTTGTTCTGTCCTCCTACTTTAGTTACCTCAGGATGGTAACACAGTTGAAGTCAGGAGGGGAGCATCAGATCATTACTTACCATGGCTGGTGGCCATGAGGAGGGCTCAGCCCACTGGTAAGTTTATCTGTAGGGTCGATGACCAGTCCACCCCTGAGTATGGCCAGCACCGGAAAGTTGAGGTGCTGAATTGTACCCAGTGTCGGTAAAATTTATTTTGGGGGCCCACTGTACGGATACATTCAAATATTACCTGCTCACACAGCAGCAAGATGCTACCAGATGATTGAATATTGGGGTCCTTGCAGCAACTTTGAGAAGATAGGTCCTGGGGAAAAGAGGATACTGGCTAGCTTTCCTCTATACCTAGAAGTCTTCTCAGCTATCTGATCATGTCTATAATAATAAACTAGGGAGTTTCTTTAATAATCTATCAAGTTTTTTATGTCAACATAGGCTGGTTGAGGTACTGCACATTGAATATATGTATGTAGTACAGTAAGTCTATTGTGTTATGTGCCACTTGTACAGGGAGTGGGAGACTAGGGGTCCACCTTGCTCAAGGGCCCTCCAGGGGATTCACCTGTACCACTTTGGGCCAGTCTGAGCCTGGTTGTACCAAAGGGCTAGACTCCACCTCTTGGCACAATGAAGCTCTCATTTACATAAAGTACACATATCTCTTTGTTTGGGAATGCTGCAACCAATTTTCACAGGACAAGTATCATTTTAATGAGCAGGATTGACCCTACTGGGTAACATGCCTGCTTTAATAGGATTGATTCTACTGATTGGTGCTCTTTAAGTTTTAGAGTGTGTCCCCCAACAGGGGGTGTTGTGATACATTCATTGTGCCTCATTGAAGAATTTGTTGTCTTTATTAAATTAATAGAAGGATGGACGAGACTGAACTTCGCAGTGATAAATGTACTGAAAAGCCCTGTACAAATAAACCATAATAGCTGCATCATACCACCCTGTTTGTGGTGCCTACAGAAAAGAAAATGTTCGTTTTCAGGCATTTCTGTACGGGGAGAGGGAAGCTGTGATTCCCCAGGGGGAGAGCATGGGAAAATCAGAGTATTTGTTAATTGGAGACTTTTCCATAAAGAATCTGGCACCACTGCATGTAATGATCAATGCATGAGCAGGACCTTCTCCTGAAGAGAGGGAGAGACATGTTTGGGCTGATCTAATTATAGAAAACAAAGAAGAACCCTTGGATAATACAATTACATGATTTTCAAAGAAGTCCTAAGAATGAAAGACAGGAATACATTAATCACCACTTCAATTTATCAATCTTACTGGAAAAGCAAACCTGATTAGTGCATATTAATATCGCAGCTCCATATTCTGGCTACACAATTCTACAGTGCATATAATTAATACCCTAGAGACCTGCACAATTCCACAGAGGCCATGTTCATCTGTCTGCTGAATAGCACTCACAAAATTAACTCCTTCACTCTCTGGTCCTCAATGGGAGAGAGGAAAAGAAACACGTCTGCCTGAGAATCTAAGGCCTTATTCACATGTCCGCATCCATTTTCTGCCCATGAAAAAAGGTATTCATCCATGACAATGTTTGTGTTCATTTTTGCTACTGTGTTTGTCATCTGTTCTTCATGTACACTGCTAGGCCAAAAAAGAGGATTCCCAGGGAGTCTGTTGAAAAACAGACTGAAGATGGATGGCATTTTTCATAGACCTGTAGATTTTAATGGTCGTCTTTGTTCCAGAAATCAGACAGAAGCAGGGCATGTCTATATTTTTTTCTATGGGCCAAAAATCTACAGAAATATACGAATGTCTGAATATAGCCATTGAATTCAATAGATCTAAGCAGTACACATATAGCCATTGAATTCAAAAGATCTAGACAGTACACATCTGTGATTCACTGGAATTTTAACAATCCCTATACAGTAAGCATTTTTTTAAACGTTTTTATTGAACATTTTAACATGCAATTACTTCAGGAGGGCAGAAAGGGTGAAAGAACTGAGTAGTTCATACAGTAGATTTATAGCTGACCTTATCTTATACAATCCATATCTTGTAAAAAGAACTGCAAAAGTTGTCAACACTTGAATATCCTAAAGTCCTTAGCACCCATATAGATAAAAAAGGGACAAAAAGGGGTAGGACAAACCAACTTAAGCATTAATACTGTTACAGTGGTACATGTTCTCTCATATAAAGTCTATCTATAAAATATATTCCCAGGGGTCTTATCTTGGCAGATTTGTGACAAGTTTGTAATACAAGGATCTCCCCACACGTTACCTCCACTACAATCATCTATCCAAGATCGATGGGTGGATCCTGTTGGTGCACTCTCCTCTGATACCAAATTGTTGTCCCCAAGCAGTTCTCAATGGATTGACATAGAAATAAAGCACTACCAAACATGGCAAAAAAAAATTCCAATCTTCTTTCCTAAAGGGTCACTATACTTTTAGTAAACTTCTGATATGTTATAAGGACATCAAGAAGGACATCAGAACTTGGGGGGGTCTGAGCACTAAGCCCCCAACCAATCTGTAGAATGAGGGGAAAGAAACACTTAACATTGCAGAGGAGGAAGAAAGATGGACTCAATGGAAAGTCTATGGGCCCATCTTGCTTCTGTCTCCTGCAGCGAGGACAGAGTGCTAAGTGGGTGCTTCTCTTCCCTCATTCTAAAGATTGGTGGGGGTCTGAACCCCGAGACCCTCACCGATCAAAACTTTTGATATGCCTTTGTAACGTCAAAAGTTTACTGAAAGTACATTGACATTTTAACTTTAGGATGCCTCCACCCAATCCATCATTATCACTCATTATGAAAGATAGTTTCTTTACAAATAGCTTGAGTGGTGGAAGTTTTCATTAAGCCATTCCTGAAGAACACATGCATTGACTGCTGCCACCACTCTAAGTACTTTAAGGAATGCCTAGTGCATTGATCTAGAACAGGGATGCTCAACCTGCGGCTCTCCAGCTGTTGTAAAACTACAATTCCCACCATGCCCTGCTGTAGGCTGATAGTTGTAGGCAGTCTTTGCATGTTGGGAGTTGTAGTTTTGTAACAGCTGGAGAGCCACAGGTTGGCCATCCCTGATCTAGAATCTAAGGGCGGTCAGTTATTAAGACCAGTGTTAATCTTAATATTGGTCTTAAAACCCCAGCTGGCCTCTACATAACTTCGGCGTATCCACTGCCTGTCTAAATCTATGCCAGCTCCCTTGCCAGTATGACAACTTCATTGTTCTTTTGATAAGCCTAGATAAAGATGCCTACAGAACAGCATTACACGTATCAATGTAATGTGTGATGCTCTTATTGAATCACTCATCTTCTTCTCTTTCTGGCAGCAGTGAATGGTTTGAGTGAGAAAGTCAATTGAGGCTGTTTACAATGCCACAAGCCCTAAAAATGGAGGAAGTTAAAGAGTCAGGACAGGACGTAGAATGCATGAAGCAACTTCAAAATATTATATCCAGAAAACCAACCTCTCATTTTTATAGAAAAAAACACAGAATATTCCCATATTGGCTGTTAATATGATGGAAAAAATATTGCTGGTAGTGTCCCTTTAAGGCTATGTTCAATTGTGACTGAAATTTTCAAATGTTGTACAGTACCAGCAAAGTGGATGACATTTTAAGAAATCTCATCCAGACACTACATAGAAAAAACAAATGTGAATTGATCTGTGGTGAGGATTTTAAATCTGCAGTATGTCAATTTATGCTTCTGGATCTCCTCAGCAGATTCCATCCTTAACAATGGCGAGAGCGAAATCCACAACCATTTCAGTGGCAAAAACAACATGCAATACATGTGTTTTTTTTAGGCTTTTGTTGATTTTTTCTGCAGAACAGCAGCAAAAACCACAGCTGACTTTTCCACTGTATTATCAGGCACATGTGGACATAGCGTCAAACTTTGGGCCTCATGCACATGGGTGTATTATGGCTCAAAACAAGATCCAAGTTGTACAGAGCCTTAATACAGTGGTAATTAAAGATGAGCGAATCTTCAAAGATTCACTTCGCCGAATGTTCATCGAATTTTGAAAAAGATTAGTTCCTGATACGAATCTATTCGGTCGAAGTTGCGTACAAATCATGCGTTATTCTGGTCTTGTTCTGTGAACATTCACGGACTAATAACAAACATAGCGTTGTTAAAGGTACGCTACTTAACTGAATATGTACGCATTAGCGTACAAAGTGCGTACGAATCCTTAGCGTACTATTGTCTAGCGATTGCGTAATACACAGGCACACACGAGGCTAGGGTGCACTCCTCAGAGGCAGAGCGAATTTTGCAAAATGGCATCCAGGAGATCTTCAGCATTTAGCTTGGGAGAGCTTAAATACATGATCCGGCTGATTCAAAGGCCTCCACTAAATCCAGGGATGCAGGTACCAACATGCATGCCGAGCCCACTCTATACCTCTATACTAAGAGCAGACTACGGCTTTATACTTACACTGATTAAAATCAGATTATGGGGCAGACAGGCTGGTCAGGAGTGCATGACTAAATGGAGTAGCCACACCTCCAGTACAAACTACAAAGAAAAGAAAGGGGGGGGGGGCTGATTTTAATCAGTGTAAGTATAAAGCCGTAGTCTGCTCTTAGTATAGAGGTATAGAGTGGGCTCGGCATGCATGTTGGTACCTGCATCCCTGGATTTAGTGGAGGCCTTTGAAGCACCAGAAATGGCAAAAGGCAGAATGGACCCAGCATGCACGTGGAACCAACACCCCCTGAATTTTATGGAGGCCATTATGGCACATAACAGGTAGGAAATAGTGTTAGGTTACCGTCTTACAGAGATCACCTTGACGTTTGGCACACGGGCCCAAATAATTTTGTACAAAATAAACTTGCCAAGATTCTCAAATTTACTAAATGAGTGTAGCATTAGCATCACAATATTATATCGCGATAAATGCCCATTTCGAAGAAAAAAATGGATATGGCCCTCCTCTCACCCATAATATCTTCGTAGTAGTATACAGTGTTAGTATTAAAAACGGTCATCATAACAATTGTTTACGGATTTATGTTGCAGAGCAACGTCAACGACGTCACCGTCAAGGCCGGACGGCCCCTACAGTACCTTCAACTTCTAGTAAGCATAAACATATTTAATTTATTTTTAACCCAGGCTACGTGGGATTGCAGCTGCAGTGATACAGTAGAGCACTAGTGGTTAGGAATGGGATCCAGCCCGAAACTATTCACATGTATCAACATCAGAAGTTACAACTGTTCATTAGGGTTGAATGTAATGCCATTATTTAATGATTTTTGACAGCTGCTGCACCACAGAGGAGACCCTCTCACCCTCCTCCATCACAACAGCGAGAAAGGACCCCACCTGCCCCTCCAACACCACCAGCCCAACTTCCAGAGGTAGAAGGTAGGTAAAATAAAAAGTGTAATGGGTGGAACTTCTGTCTTCAAAATATAAGCTAAATTTATGTTTTATCTTTTGTAGCTCCAACCGTCAGGGAGGAGTATTCCCCAGGACCATGGGAAGACCACTCAGTATGGGTGTCCAGTAAGTACAAACCCCAAACTGACCATGTGTGGCCTTCTCATTGAGCAGTTCAAAGAAAAAAAAAAAGGCTTAATACAGATACATGTCACTGAATAACTCGTTCCAGTAGATATACCAAATATTTAATGACATGCAATTGCTAAAGTATTCTAATCCAGGTGCTGGTTTGAAAGTTTAGAATATTTTTCGTGGGACAACCCCTTTAACTCGATCATACTAATTATATTACTGTTTCCACCCCTACAGATATCCCAACTGACTCTGAGGTGGAGGCAGCCTTCGCTGCTTTGACACCAGGCTCCATGCTGCCTCCTGGCTTATTCGCGGCCTACAGCTGGAGCTCCGAGAGCTGCAGGAGATGATGGCCAGACGTTGTCAAAGTCCAGTGTAACCTTTTTTTTCCCTTTTTTTCCTTATTTATTTTTTGTTGAAAGTTATTATTTATTTTACTAAAATTATTATGCCGGAGCCTTCAAAAATTGTGCATAGGCCGGAGCCCGCATTACTGTTAAGAAGACAGGGATGTCTCTTTAGGCCAGAGCCTCCAAAAATTGTGCATAGGCCAGAGCCCACATTACTGTGAAGAAGACAGGGGTGTCTGCTTAGGCCAAAGCCTCCAAAAATTGCGCATAGGCTGGAGCCTGCATTACTGTGAAGAAGACAGGGGTGTCTGTTTAGGCCAGAGCCTTCAAAAATTGTGCATAGGCCAGAGCCCACATTAGCGTGAAAGGATGTCTGTTTAGGCTGGAGCCTCTAAAAATTGTGCATAGGCTAGAGCCCGCATTAGTGTGAAGAAGACAGGAATGTCTCTTTAGGCCGGAGCCTCCAAAAATTGTCCAAAGGCCATTTTCCCAGATTAATGAACACAGGGTGTCTTCATTCTACCTTGTAAAGATAGGCAGTTAAATTTATATATGGGCTATTCATGGGTCGCACGGCCAGTAGTAGTAGGGGATGGGGTACATCAGCACAGCAGAGAGTGAATAGTAAATACAACAAACTGCGGTGGAGTATAACAATCTCCGCTAATGTAACTCGTAACGGGAGGCGGAGGTAGACAACAGTGTAACTATTTTATTTTTTAATACCATTAAACAAATTTATGAATACTAGATAGAACTAAGAACGGTGGAGTATAACAACAGCGGATAGCCTGATAAGTGCTAATGTTGAAAATGGAGGCGGAGGTAGACAAGTTTTTGGATTTTAATAACATTTTGGGGTTTTGGTTTGGGGAGTTTTGGTTCGCTTAGCCCATGACACGAGACGTTTGGCATGCAACTTTATGGGCTGGCTGACAGCAACAGTGGGAAGACACTCGGACTATTTTGGCCTACCTAATCGTCTGCCTCAGCAAGAGGAGTGTGAAAATTGGAGGTAATCCATCCTTGATTCATTTTTCTAAAGGTGTTTTTTGGACACTGCCAGGTGACAGTTTGGCCTGTTTGGGTGTCGCCATCCCCCCAGCGGTGCTAAAAACCCTCTCTGACATGACACTTGAGGCTGGGAAAGAAAGAAGTGCATAGTGGGCAAGTTCCGGCCACTGTTGTATTCTGGCTGCCCAGAAGTCCAGGGGGTCTGAGAAGAAGCTTTGCGAGCTAGACTGCAGGTAAGCCTGAACCTGCTCGTTGAGGCAGGTGGACTGGGCCTGCTCACTTGGCTGCGGCTGTTGGGAGGCTGAAAAAAATTGTTGCATCATACTCATGAGGCTTAATTGGCTGCTGCTGGTTGTGGCAGGAGGTGGGTGACTCTGCCAGGCTTCCCTTTTAGAGACGCTGGGAGCAGGCTGGGGCTGGCTGAAAGCTGTGGCCAGGTTAGTACATAGCTTCTCCCTGTATGAAGCTAATTTCTCCTACCTTTCCTGGGGAATAAAACAATCCCCCATGTTGGAGTGATACCGCTGGTCCAGAAGCATCGCAAGCCAGTATTCATCAGTCTGCCTTATTTTTAGGATACGCCTGTCAGTCCGTAAGCATGTGAGAATTCAGCTCGCTATCCTGGCCAGCGTGCCCGAGGAGCCAGTTCTTTCCATCTCAGCCTCTCTCTGAGACACTTGAGTGTCCCTGGATGTGTCATCGTCATCCTCCAGCTCCTCCAACTGTGTCTCTTCCTCCTGGTCATCATCAAACTCCTCCTCCTCCCCCTCTAGCTGAAGCTCCTCATCCTCATCCTCCTCCTGCACCTCCATGGAACTTTGTCGTTGGGGCTCCCCAACAGTGACAGCATGGCGTGCAGAGAGATGTGCAGGATTTCCTTCCCCCATTGCCCCCTGCTGCATGAGCGATAGTGTCTTTTCAAGGACAAATATTAGTGAAACAATGTCGTTCACACCGCAGATGTCCCGGCTGACCAATTTAGTGGCTTCTTCAAAGGGCTTCAGCACAGTGCAGGCATCTTGGACCAGCCTCCATAGACGGAAATGTAAGCCACACCTACTCCCTATGGTCGACGATTCTGGCTGCTGCTGGACAAAGTCATCCACTGCTCAAGGAGCCGCTGCAACATGTGAAGCGTGGAATTTCACCGAGTTGGCACGTCACCTATCAACCGGTGTGGCGGAAGACCGTTTTGCCGCTGCAAGTCCAGCAAAGCGTTGCGGGACACATAAGAGTGACTCAAATGAGTGCAAAGCTTCCGTGACTTTGCCAGCACTGTGCGCTGGCCAGTAAATGTTTTCAGAAATCTCTGAACCACTAGATTTAGTACATGTGCCATACAGGGAGCATGCGTGAATTGCCCCAGGTTCAGCGCTGTCACTATATTTGTCCTGTTGTCACTCACGACCTTGCCCACAGATTAAATCTAAGACAGCGTGGCAGCGTTTAACCTGGCACATGTGATAGTAAAGAGGGGGGTCAACTCACTGCTCTGATGCTCCTGCAGGCGGACTGCCCGTGGAGGTGAAGGAGGGAGCGCATACATGTGTGGTGGTCTGCAATCCTGGATGGAAACTGCATGGAGGTGCCAAAAGCAATTGACCCTGTTGCTGGGGGGTTGCTGCCTCGCTGCCACTAAAAACATTCAGCCAGTGGGCCGTAAAGGACATGTATTGCCCCTGGCCATACGTACTGCTCTAGGTGTCGACCGTGACATGCACGGTGCTGCAGAGAGACAGCTGCAGGGAGCGTCCTAAGTTGTCCGCCACGTGCGAGTAAAGGGCGGGGATAGCTTTATTTGAAAAGTAATGCCGCCTAGGGATCTGCCAGCGCTGCTGAGCGCAAGCCATCAGCTCCCTAAAAGCTGTACAATCAACTAAATTGTTGAGACAACGGCAGCAACTTGGTCAAGTGAGAATTAAGTTTGCGTACTGTTGGATTGCTGGCTGCTTAAACTTGCTTCCTGGCAAGAGAAGGTGGAGAAACGCACACGGTTGACGACAAGAACGTGTATGTACTAGTTACGCCCCTGGATGTGGGCTGCCTGACGCAAGGGACCCCGGGAGAAGTAGCCAGCTCTTTAGTATTAATGCTCTGCTGTAATCCACCTTGGTTAGACAAATTTGCGGCATGACGCCGCTTCAGATGGTTCCACAGAGCAGTGGTCCCTTCATTTGAGGGTTTCCCACGTCACGTGGCAGTGCTGATGTCCCCCAGCAGAGTGATGAAATACTTTCACACACCTGACGTTCGGCCTCCAGAGGTGGCCAAGCTTGTAGCCCTTGCACGCTTAGAACCTGATGCCAGCCCCATCCTACTTGGGGTCTCACTAGTTCTCAAGGCAGGCCTGGGCCTACCTCACCTCTGCCCTCTGTTGCTGCCACTACCACCGCCCTCCTCCTCGGAGATTAAATCCTCCTCACCAGCCCGATACGGCTCCCAGGTCCTCCTGTCTAACACATCATCATCAGACTTCCCACCACTTTTGTCTGACTGCAATATCGGCTGTTCCCCACCAACCTCCACTTCCGGGCAGTCCAAACACTGACTGCTCTCTAAAAAATCATCAGGGAGGCTTTCCTCAATATCTGCCGGATTGTGTGGTGGGTTTCAGTGGCCTTTTATTTGATAAAATGCAGAAGGCACACCACTAGGAGGGGGCACTGAAGGCAGAGAGGAGGCAGAAAATGATGGGCTTTGCTGGAGCGGAATGGTGGAGCAGGAGGAACGCTCTGAGTCTGACCTCTAGCTACATGATACTGTATCAGCAGAAGAAAGCACGTCATCTGGCTGTGATTGAGATGAGTGAGCCATCCATAAAAAGTTATGTTTTAGGCAGGTATGTAAATGATTACAGGCATGGATTAGACCCTCGGGGAAAGGGGGGTAGGGTGGAGTTTATCAAACTGGTCTAAAGTAGAAATTGCTTAGTTGCCCATAGCAACCAATCACATTCCACTTTTCATTACTCACAACTCCTGTGGAAAATGAAAGGTGGATACTGATTGGTTGCTATAGGCAACTAAGCCAGTTCTACTTTAGACCAGTTTGATAAATGTCCCCCTGAGTCTTGCAGTAAGCAGGTAAGAAAGTGCTTCCCACTCACTGCCTTATAAAAAGGCTCTCAGAGGCTACTTTTGAGTAGTCTACCTCTTGATGAGTGATCATTCACTGTTAGACATGCCTCTACCACACATTTAAAGACATTTTGCCCAGATGATTTTCACATGTGGGCGCAGAGCGCCACTACACTCACGCCGTCAGCAAGGCCGCCCCCCTCGGCGGTCACTGGCGAATACTCTATACAAGCGTACGCTGCGGTGATTCCAGCAGCCGCTTCCGGCAGACTCTGCAGTAGCTGGTGCTCTCGCCCCCTCTAGGGGCTGGCAGCCGTTACTGCAGCTCCTATACCTTCTGCCAAACCTCATCAGTCCAGCACCTGATCCTTATCCAGAGGCCTATTTAAGGCAGTTCTGTGCACCTGACCAATGCCAGAGTATCAGGTCTTTACCCCAGGGTACTCCAGCTCTTCAGTCGTCTCCTGTTTGGCTCCTGTTATCCAGTCTTCAGTCTGCTCCTCGTCTCTTCTGGCCTGCTGGTGATCCGGTCCTCGGCTGATTCCTCACCGCTTCTAAGTGGCAACGCGGCCTGCAGGTTCCCGGCCGCACAAGTCCAACCTGCCTTGCAGCGGGCTCTGGTGAAAACGCGGGGGCTTGTTAGATTCCGCACGCTAGTACTTGTTAGTACTACAGAAGCTGGCAAGACGTAGCTATATCAGCCAGCAAGGCTAGTGACAATGATAGACTTTCAGAGCGGAGGTATAATTCGACTGGGAGAAGCAGGGTTGTCATTTCGATGAACTTTCTACTGTATAGGCCCAGCATTTAGCCACTGTCAGGAGCACAGGTTATGTGAAGGCACACAGACATAACGAACAGGCTCTGTATGACCTAGACAGACCACCAGTAGAGAGTATCATTTGATCCACCAACAAACACAAGCAGCTCTCACAGTTTCGTTGTCCACCATCCATGCACATGTGGCTCCTTCATCACACACCTCTGTCTCTGCCCAGACTGTTTCCAGGCACTTAGCAGAAGGAAATTTGGTGTCATAGCACCCATTACGTGTCCTGCCGTTGACAGGCAGTCATTTTCGCCTTCGTTTGCAGTGTAGTTGTGAATGAGAAACCTGGACTGCTACAGACTGGAACCATACTGTCTTTAGCAATGAATCTAGATTTTCTTTAGGATCCAGCGATGGCCAGGTTCAATTATGGAGGCCTCATGGTGAGAACTACAATCCTGCCCTTGCTGTGAAGCGGATCACTGCCCCAACTGCTGGTGTGATGATGTGGGGAGCCATTGAATATGACACCCCTAGTTGTGACATGAGAGACACTCTCAGCTCAGCAATATGTGCAGGACATCTTGCAGAAACATGTTTTGCCTCTCATGGCAGGGCTTCCAACTGCATTTTTCAGCAGGAAAAAGCTTGCTCACACACAGCAAATGTTTCCAAGCAATGTCTCCACCGGATTACAGCACTTTCTTGGCCTCCTCGGTCACCAGATTTATCTCCAATTGAGCATTTAAGGGACCAGGTGGGACGCCAGCTTTGGCAACCTACAAGTGTGCAGGATCTACAGGCCCAGCTGCAACATCGAGCGGCAAATGTGCCGCAGAATACCATACGGAACCTGTATGCCTCCATACCCAACTGTATCTCATCTTGTATCCAGTGTAGCACAACAGGGTACTAGCCTTCTTTCAACTGTACAGTATAAACGTATCCTTTCACTCTACTATTTCTAATCACTTAGATATATCTTCATTACACTCACACATAGAAAGTTAATTCCATTCCAACAGCTCCTTCTTGGGTGCGTTATTTTTTTAAATGTCAATGAGTGTACATGGCTTTCACTGTTCATTTTCAATTCAGTTAACATAAAATTACTCCCTTAACCCCAAAGCTCTCAGACTCTCTAACTCCTTACTTAATTCTCATATTCTTCCTGCCCCAGGATACCTCATTCAATGCCTTCTCATGTGCTTTATATATATATATATATATATATATATATATATATATATATACATACAGTTCCAGAAATAAAACAAACGTCCTGCACACAACGTCAGATCCAATTTCACTCATCTTTGGATACTGCTACAAGAACTGACCCGGAACTAATACAAACAGATGGGAGCCTCCATTAGGCTCTGTATGCTCCCCTCTCTCGCTACCTAATATTACTCTGTATGTGATGCGCAGCCAGAGGATATTCAGCCTGCTACTGCTACCAGCTGCTGGCTGCACAGGGAGCCATGCTGTACAAGCACTTACTCCCACCTTTCCATTAATTTAACCTCAAAAGATAGGAGGCTGCTAGATTAACCTTTTACAATGTTGTTGAAAAGTAAGATCCAAAAGAAGATTTATTATAGTGGTCATCATCATGTGGCATGACTATGGAATGGCCATAGGGCTAAGAATAAAAACAATTCAGAGATAAAAGGTTGGAAATCTGAGAAGCAGCACACAAAGTACATGAGGCTTTCTGGGTTTTTGCTATTGATTTAGGTTTAAGGATAATATAATCTAAAAAGTAAGAAATCTTCTAATAAACCTCACGTTTTCAACATCTCAGCTTGTTTTCAGTGACTGAAACATTTTGGTTTATATCCAAAACCTAAAGACCTGTCCGAAAAATGTGCTGTTTTATGAGCACACGAATACCAAAACACGGATGCCAGCAGGAGTGCATGTCGCCATATTTTTTTAATTCCTGCAGAAATGTCCTATCCTTGTCCACAAAATGAACAAAGAATAAGACATGTTCTATTTTTTTTTGCGGGACCGCAGAATGGACTTATGGATGCAGACGGCACATGGATGTGCTGTCTGCATTTATTGAGGTCCCATGAATAGGTCTGCATCCATTCTGCAAAAAACATGGATTGGATGCAGACCAAAACTATGGCCATGTGCATGAACCCTTAGACCTTGTAAACTAATAGACTGCAATATTGATCAATAAGCTCTACTACTGTGTATGTGTAGCCAATAAGCACAGTAATCTCTCCTAGAAGCAATGCTTTTAAAGAAGGAAACTTAATTAGTAAGCCATGCATTCTGTATAAATCCGAAAAAATAATAATGTGCTTCATTAATGTCATATATAGGGAGCCTTTAGAGGAGAATAGCTCCATGGAGCACAGTACACAGACACGTACACGTGGATGCCAGATGCATTAGGCCTTATGGCACATACAGTACAGACCAAAAGTTTGGACACACCTTCTCATTCAAAGAGTTTTCTGTATTTTCATGATTATGAAAATTGTAGATTCACACTGAAGACATCAAAACTATGAATTAACACATGTGGAATTATATACTTAACAAAAAAGTGTGAAACAACTGAATATATGTCTTATATTTTAGGTTCTTCAAAGTAGCCACCTTTTGCTTTGATTACTGCTTTGCACACTCTTGGCATTCTCTTGATGAGCTTTAAGAGGTAGTCACCTGAAATGGTATTCCAACAGTCTTGAAGGAGTTCCCAGAGATGCTTAGCACTTGTTGGCCCTTTTGCCTTCACTCTGCGGTCCAGCTCACCCCAAACCATCTCGATTGGGTTCAGGTCTGGTGACTGTGGAGGCCAGGTCATCTGGCGTAGCACCCCATCACTCTCCTTCTTGGTCAAATAGCCCTTACACAGCCTGGAGGTGTGTTTGGGGTCATTGTGCTGTTGATAGATAAATGATGGTCCAACTAAACGCAAACCGGATGGAATAGCATGCCGCTGCAAGATGCTGTGGTAGCCATGCTGGTTCAGTATGCCTTCAATTTTGAATAAATCCCCGACAGTGTCACCAGCAAAGCACCCCCACACTATCTCACCTCCTCCTCCATGCTTCACGGTGGGAACCAGGCATGTAGAGTCCATCCGTTCACCTTTTCTGCGTCGCACAAAGATACGGTGATTGGAACCAAAGATCTCAAATTTGGACTCATCAGACCAAAGCACAGATTTCCACTGGTCTAATGTCCATTCCTTGTGTTCTTTAGCCCAAACAAGTCTCTTCTGCTTGTTGTCTGTCCTTAGCAGTATTTTCCTAGCAGCTAATTTACCATGAAGGCCTGCTGCACACAGTCTCCTCTTAACAGTTGTTGTAGAGATGTGTCTGCTGCTAGGACTCTGTGTGGCATTGACCTGGTCTCTAATCTGAGCTGCTGTTAACCTGTGATTTCTGAGGCTGGTGACTCAGATGAACTTATCCTCCGCAGCAGAAGTGACTCTTGGTCTTCCTTTCCTGGGGCGGTCCTCATGTGAGCCAGTTTCTTTGTAGCGCTTGATGGTTTTTGCGACTGCACTTGGGGACACTTTCAAAGTTTTCCCAATTTTTCAGACTGACTGACCTTCATTTCTTAAAGTAATGATGGCCACTCCTTTTTCTTTACTTAGCTGCTTTTTTCTTGCCATAATACAAATTCTAACAGTCTATTCAGTAGGACTATCAGCTGTGTATCCACCTGACTTCTGCCCAACACAACTCATGGTCCCAACCCCATTTATAAGGCCAGAAATCCCACTTATTAAACCTGACAGGGCACACCTGTGAAGTGAAAACCATTTCAGGTGACTACCTCTTGAAGCTCATCAAGAGAATGCCAAGAGTGTGCAAAGCAGTAACCAAAGCAAAAGGTGGCTACTTTGAAGAACCTAAAATATAAGACATATTTTCAGTTATTTCACACTTTTTTGTTAAGTATATAATTCCACATGTGTTAATTCATAGTTTTGATGCCTTCAGTGTGAATCTACAATTTTCGGAGTCATGAAAATACAGAAAACTCTTTGAATGAGAAAGTGTGTCCAAACTTTTGGTCTGTACCTAAAGTACAGTTGTATTTGGGGTAACACAAAAGTTAGCAATGGTCCCTCTTGGCCTTGATATATCAATATCTGCACTCGATGCTAACATATGTAACACAGAACAGGTTTGCATTGTATTTTTCACTTATCTTACTGTATTTCTTAGAAAGACTTAAAACGTTTTATAGTTTTGGCTGTTACCTCTTGATATTGGCATTTTAATTGTCCTAGATTACCTAAATGGCTTAAAAAGATGTTAAAACAAGGAATACCAAGATTTAACATAGCAATTATATGCTCTTAAATTGTGTAAAGGATACCAGTGGGTGCTAATCCCTAAAACTGATTTAGTGATCTGCTTTACTCCCCTGCCAGGCTTTTAGGAAGATAAATGTACTTCAGTCTGCAATGCAAAATATACAGTACAGAAAAGCTAACATTCAAATTAACAAAAGGGTCCATAGATACTGTAGAAGATAAATTCTCCTACTATTATTTTTTCTATCTCTAGTAGGATAGATAGTTATACTAGGTTTGGACTGGCCCACATGGGAATAGGTGAATTCCCTAGTGGGCCCTTGACAAAGGTAAGCCCTCAGTTGCCCAGCACAGCATCTCTAAGATTTCGAGATTGGGTTAAGTTGTTATATCACGGGACTAAAGCAAGACTCAGTATCAACAACATGGCTACATAGCCTTTGTATTTTCAACACAGTACAAGGCAAAACTACCCATTGCCTCCACTACTCTTTGCTTTGGTGGTGGAGCTTTTACCCATCTATACTAGAGCTTAGCCATACATGAAGGGGTTTAGGTATGAGGGAGAAAAGAACTTTGCATTATTAAGATGATATAATGTTGGTACCTTTCATGCAACCAAACATGACGAACATTTCCATGAAGTTAGTGAATACACAAAATAATCTGAATATGGATTCAGAAAAGTAATGTTCATCAATCTGTATAGCAGGTTGAGTAGTCGGAGAACATCAAGTATAGATTTAGTTTACCTTATACTGTGGTCTCTCCCCAGAAGAAATGTCATAGAATTTGTCTGATAATTTGAAATTATTAGGGTATGACTTTCTTTTACTAGATTCTGTTCTCATCTAACTTTTTTTCAGGAGGTATATCTGGCTTTATATTAACAGCATAGAATTATTGTGAGGAGTGGGTCAGGGGGACACAAATGACACAGACAAAGTGAGGCCCTGACACTCCTCCCAAACCACTGTCCCTGCCTTTTGGGGGAACCCGGCTCCTTAACAGGCCGGCCCCAACCGAAGACTGCAATTACACTGAACAAAGTGGAACAGGAGACAAACAACCAAAACAAAACACAAGCAGGAACAACCCTAAACAGGTTAGAAACTGAAGGGGTAAAAGGTAACGGAACCAAGCAAGGAATAAACAGAGGATAACACAAAGGGTAGGTAACAGTAACAGAAACCAGGGAAAAAGGTACAGAGTCACTGGAATACCGGATACACACAGAGTAGCTAGCTTAGGCACAAGGCTCTATAGCAGGCACAGATGAATGGCGAGTGTGAAACTAAATAGTGGCTAGAGTCCCAGCCCCAAGGCATGATAGGAGCAGGGATCCCAGCCACACCCTTCAGTGGACCAAAATTACTGGCAGGGACGCCTGCCAGTAAAACTAGCAAAACTAGCCAAACCTTTAACCCTATAGGAACCTAAGTGTTACAAGAGGATTTTCTGGCTTGCACTCGGGATGAGCGCCGCATAGCGTCAGGACACAGGAGCGCCCGCACCCGCCCAACATCCGCTGGAGGGCCGCAGCGCCCCCGAATCCTGACAATTATATAGGAATTAAATCACAATAGGGACTCGCAACCTCTTGGAAACCTTAATCAGCCAATAATAATGAAATAGTACAATTTTAAAGGATATCAGCTCATGACTAAATTATGGTTAATTTTATGAACTTTCATGACTTTCACTAAAGTTTTGAAGGCAGGTATTCTGCTCTTTAGTTTGTCATGCACAGATATTGTCTGACAAATGCTATCATCATGATCCTTAATGCGTTTCTCAAATCTTCAGAGAGTATGGAATGTGATTTCTTGTGGATGGGTAAAAGACCCCCAATGAGCTTGGAGCTGCTTTCCCTACTATTTAAATATAGAGGGATAGCAGTTCCAAACATTAGAGTTGTCACACCGGTGGTCAATGCCCTCCGTTTTCTTGCTTTCCAGCGAAGGTGCAGACGTTTCTCTTCTCTTTACACTCTACTGTCTTTTGCCTGATTCCTTGGTGCTTCACCCTGGTGTCTCTAAAGCAGCCAACTACATCAGGACTACTCTAGGAGGTAGCGGCCTGGTTGGTTCCCTGTGGCGAAGTTCCCTGTACAGGGGTTAAAGGGTGAAAAACAGGTAACCACCAGGACAGTGCCCTTTGGTTTGTCCCTCTGGTTTAGCCCAAAGTCAAATTGACTAGCTGGCACAGTGGATCCATCCCCACTGCCCGTTACAAGAGTGTATTTTATAAGTGGGAACATTTTAACATCTAATACTGTGATGGCTAACCTCCAGCACTCCAGTTGAGGTAAAACTACAACTCCCAAGATGCACACATGCTTGGCTGTTCTCAGAACTCCATAGAAATAAATGGAGCATTCTGGGAGTTGTAGTTTCACCACAACTGGAGTGACGGAGGTTAGACATCTCTGACCTACTGTAATAGGATGGGGGAAGGGGGAGGGGGGAGAGGTCCAAACCTATAAAAAAAAAAACTTTGCCTAGGTTTGGGTCTGAGTTAATTAATGGTGTAGGAGAAATTTAGTATGGAATGACCTCTTGGTTCATTTATCTGAATTTATGATAATTAAATGAGCATCAGAGCTGTTCTGCAATTTTAATTTTAAGATATTGATTTGCTCAGCACATATTTTTTTGCTGATATTTGTTAGACAACATATGTGCATGACTAATGAACTAAAGGGCGGATGACCACAACATCTTAAAATATTTAGTTCCAGCAAAAGTAATAAAATATGTATTTCCTTTTAGTCATGATTTGATGTATTCAATATTTTACTGTTTAATTATTATTAGCTGATTAAAGGTTCCAAGGAGGTGTGAGTCCATATTGTAATTGGAATCCTCTGTAATTCTGTATTATTAATTTTGGTATAAAACAGCTGTACTTCCTAAATAAAGTTAGATCAGAACAAAATCTACAGAGTGTAAAGAATACTCATGTCTTAATAATCTCAATAATTTAGCAAATTCTATGAGATAGGATTTATTTTATATTCTTTTTTATTGAGGAATGGGATTGTTAACTTTTTTATGGATAGTCCAACTTTTTGCCATCATTCAACAAGAGTGGGATGTTGCGAAACGAAGATTGGGGTTATCAGTGTTTGTTTTCCTTTTTCTTTAATATGAGATTATAAATGATTTCATTTTAAAACACTTGAATGTGATGAATGTGGTGACGTTTTAGTTCTCCAATTTTCAATAGTTTGGCGATTAGGTTTGGCCAATTTACTGCAGTTGTAGTAGTAGTAGTATTAAAACCGGTGACTGTAATCTTAAATAGGATCATAGTTGTAAGCATCTCATAATGATTATAGGTGGTAGACCTGAGTGGGAAAATCGGGTTCCTGGGATTTAAAGGCGGAAAAGAGAAGGTTTAAGGTCTGAAGTTGAGCCATGTTTGAGGGAATAATACCAGTTGGAGGGGTGAGCCTCTGGCATATGGCATATAAAGTATAAATGAAGAAAAAACCTGGTTGGACTTAAGATGGAGGGAGGCCGAGAAGATTTTACAGCACTATTGGCCCCCTTGTTATACAGAGGCACTGCAGCACCCGTCTCACCCTGTACAAGTGCACTGACAAAGGGATGCCCACACTGCAGGAAGCAGTCTAGCGACAAAGAGAGAGAGAGAGATGGCACTGGACTCAAAATAACAATGCAAGGGGGGCACACTTGCTACATGGCTGATTTAACACTGGAGAGACAGAAGTCTCACCAGTAGATGGGTCAAGGCAGCTGACACTCACCATACAGGAAGGGGTAGGGGCAAAGAGAGGAACAGATTATTTAGCAGTGACAGCAACTCCTGCATTGTCGCAGTAGTCAGGGGTTTCCCCTCAGTGGAAGCTTGATTCTTAGAGAAGGTGACCCTTGTGAGTAAAGCTGCAGGGGTACTATTACATGTGCAGTCACCTGTCAATTTCAGTATGCTGCAAGCTATTGGTGGGCTAATATGGGGATAATTCCTGCCAACAGGCATATGTGACCCTGCCTACAGGAGCCTAGTGATAACTGTAATTGATTATGTAGCAGCACACTGCTCCATGAGCAAAGACACATGCAAATGTGGAAACATTTTCTTTTGCATGTATAGTATTGTGCACCTGTACTTTATTTCATATTGTTTGGAGGTACTGGTCTAACATTGTTTTTTTCATTGTAATTGATTGTGTGACCGGGTGAGGGGGAGCGACAAAATAGGAGTACTCCTGGTAAAACCAGGTGGGTTGAAATGTTTGATGCAATGGCCCACATTTACTAGTTCTGTTTAATTTGGAGAGAATAAACGTAAACAGTCTGAAATAGGGTTGTCACGATACCAGAATTTTGAGTTCGATACCGATACGTACAAAAGTATCACGATACTCGATACTGATACGATACCTCGCCAAAATAAAGAAGAACCTATTAATGCCACCCTGGCCCTTATCTGTGCGCCCCTCACCCCCCCCCCCCAGACCTTGCTTTTGACCCTGCTCTGTGCACCACCCTGGCCCTTTCAATGCAGCCCCTGGCTCTTATCTGCGCCCCTTTGGCTGTGCCTACCTGGCCCCTGTCTGCACCCCTGGGATCTGGCCCTTGTCTTTGTACGCCTCTTCCTGGTCTGCGCCCCTGGGCCCTTATCTGTGCCCCACTCCCTCTTTGTCTGTGCCTCTCTGGTTGTCGTCTCTGCTGCCCCCTGTGTGCGCCACCCTGGCCCTTATCTGTGCACCCCTCACCCCCCCTTCCCCCCCCCAGGACCTTGCTTGTGACCCTGCCCCTTACCCCTTATCTGTGCGCCACTGGCCCTTTTCAGTGTAGCCCCTAGCCTTATCTTGGTCCCCCCAGGCCTTGTTTGCACAGGTGTACTGTGACATCACTGTGTTTATTATCCCTGTACTGTGACATCACTGTGTTTATTATCCCTGTACAGTGACATCACTGTGTTTATTATCCCTGTACAGTGACATCGTTGTGTGTATTATCCCTGTACAGTGACATCACTGTGTTTATTATCTCTGTACGGTGACATCACTGTGTTTATTATCTCTGTACAGTGACATCGCTGTGTGTATTATCCCAGTGCAGGAAGAGGTAAGTGGTCCGTGTTTGTGTGTTTGTTTTCTATTTTTCAGGGTCGTGAATGCAGAGGACTACGTCGGATTCGGTGGACTACGTCGGACCAGCTCTTTTTTTTTTTTTTTTTTTAAATAAAATGGTCAAACAGGGGTCTGGGGGAGTGTTTATTTCAATAAAATGTTTTATACTTGTGTGTGTGTATTTTTTTTTTACAATACTACAGTTTTAGTAATCACGGCTATCTACAGACGGCCCTGATTACTAATACTGGGCTTAGTGCTTGCCGGTATGGCAGGCCAGCACTAACCCCAACATCTATTACCTCGGCACCCACCGCCACCAGGGGTGCCGGGAAGAGCCGGGTACCCGCAGGACCGGACCTTCTAAATTGAGGGTCTGGCTCTGGGGCGGCTGCAGGCTGGTACCATTAGGCTGGGAAGGGCCAATAACCGTGTCCCTTCCCACCCTGGTAGTGCCAGGCTGCCGCTGCTGGTTGTATCTGGCTGGTGAAGGAAAAAAGGGGGGGACCCCCACGCCTTTTTTTTTTAAATAATGAAATTATTACCTCTTCCTGCAGTGGGATAATACACACATCGATGTCACTGTACAGAGATAATAAACACAGTGATGTCACCGTACAGAGATAATAAATATCAGATCAACACATTGTGCCCCCATCAGACCTCAGGTCAGCCTCTTGTGCCCCCATCAGACCTCAGGTCAGCCTCTTGTGCCCCCATCAGACCTCAGGTCAGCCTCTTGTGCCCCCATCAGACCTCAGGTCAGCCTCTTGTGCCCCCATCAGACCTCAGGTCAGCCTCTTGTGCCCCCATCAGACCTCAGGTCAGCCTCTTGTGCCCCCATCAGACCTCAGGTCAGCCTCTTGTGCCCCCATCAGACCTCAGGTCAGCCTCTTGTGCCCCCATCAGACCTCAGGTCAGCCTCTTGTGCCCCCATCAGACCTCAGGTCAGCCTCTTGTGCCCCCATCAGACCTCAGGTCAGCCTCTTGTGCCCCCATCAGACCTCAGGTCAGCCTCTTGTGCCCCCATCAGACCTCAGGTCAGCCTCTTGTGCCCCCATCAGACCTGCCTCTTGTGCCCCCATCAGGTCAGTGTCTTGTGCCCCCCTCAGACCTCAGGTCAGTGTCTTGTGCCCCCTCAGACCTCAGGTCAGTGTCTTGTGCCCCCGTCAGACCTCAGATCAGCCCACCCAGCCACTTTAAAAAAATCATACTTACCTGTTCTGGCCGCCGCCGCTGTCCTCAGGTTCCCCACTCCACTCTCTTGCCTGCCGGCGCTCACTATGACCTGACGCTGCGTCAGGTCATAGTGCGCGTCAGGGAAGACGGTGGAGCGCGGAACCAGTGAGGACAGCGGCGGCCAGAACAGGTAAGTATGATTTTTTTTTTTAAGTGGCTGGGACCTGGGTGGGCTGATCTGAGGGGGGTGCGGGGGCCCTGGCAGCGCGGCAGCACGGCAGCCCGATATTAGAACATGGGGCAACGCATGATGCGCGCGCCATGTTCTAAGTATCGGACTGCAAGAAAACTCGGTATCGAGCTTCGGTACCGCACTAGGTACCGAAACCGTACCGAGTTTTCGATATATCGTGCAACCCTAGTCTGAAAATGTGCCTTGTTTATCATAGTGGCTAATGCTGGATGATAACTCTGGTGCATCTTTAGACTGCATAGTCTAATTTATAACACCTATTTATTGGCTTAGTTTACACCAAAAATGTATCCCAGGGCACCAGAAATCTGTCTCTCAGACAAAATGTGTCTCAGTTCGCCAAAATTCTTTCTCCAAGCCAAAATTTGTCGATTATCTGTCCCAATGTGCCAAATCGGCACACTAAAGACTTAAAACTAATTCTATGTTCGTCAGATTTGTTTTAGTTGCAGATCTTAATAAGCCCTGGGGTCATCAATCTAGAAATGCCAAATATTGTTCAAAGTGGTTTCATGAAGACATTTCCTCTGCATATGCCCTAATAGGTCATAATGACATCATAGTGGGGTCCTCTCTATGAGACAAAAAGGAAAGCTATTCTGTAACAAATGGCTCCTGCTCTGGCAGACTCGAGAAATCCATGTTTTAAATTGGCTCCACCAAGTGATACTACATTTATGACTTACGACTTCTACTGGAAAGATCACCTACTTGCCACCCTAAAATAGTTCTGATGAGCCAGCCTCTTTAAAGTGCATTATTTTGAAAGCCATAGAGTTTACTTCTAAGCAGACTGCGGGAAAACAACCGACTGAATGACACAAGTGGTTTTCCTCTACTGTGCTATTAAATGCAGGCAATATTATTAATTACTTTTATGATATATGCCAAAACAGATAGAAATCCCTTGGAAACTTATTTATACATTCAAATACTAAAGATTTCTCAATTACAAAAAAGACAGATGTGTAATTGTGGGAGAAGTGCAATATCTGTCATCCTCCAAGGACCATGTACTCTACATGGTCTACTTGGTTTATCCTACACTTCATCCTATCCTTAAGACCTACGTATATCCTAAAACCGCTAGGGAACTTTTGGGCTTGTGTCATAAGGGAAATAGTTATTACTATAATCTTCCATTAATAAAACATGCCAAAATTATGGATAAACCACAGGTGTGTATGAGTATCATACCCTTTCATTTAAACATTTGCTGTTCACTAAAATGTCAAAGCATTGAGACACTGTAATACAACTTCAGATTTTTCATATGACTTGACAGGTCTACCATTTTTTTTTTCATATAGCAATCAGTTAAATTGATTGTTGGCTTTGTAGAGATGTGATGCTAGGGCTTACAAATAGATATATATTTTATATATTTATACAGTGCATTCAGAAAGTTGAGACCCTTTCACATTTTTCACAATTTGTTATATTGTGGCATTGTGCTAAAATAAAAAATAAAAAGGTCAGAATTTTCCCCATCATTCTGCACTCAAAGTCCCATAATGAGAAAGTAAAAATAGAATTTTAGAAATCTTTGCTAATTTATTAAAAAGGAAAAATTAAAATATTGCATTCACCTTTAGAAGCAATTACAGCCTCCTTTCTTCTTAGGTATGATGCCACAAGGTCTGAATTTGGGGATTTTCTGCCATTCTTCTCTGCAGGTCCTCTCAAGCTTTGTCACTTTGGATGGGGACCTTTGGTGGACACCCATTTTCAGGTCTCTCCAGAGTTGTTTGATTCGGTTCAAGTTAGGGCTCTGGCTGGGCCACTTAAAGACATTCACAGAGTTGTCCCTAAGCTACTTCTGTGTTGTCTTGGCAGTGTGCTTTGTCATTGTCTTATTGGAAGGTAAACCTTTGGCCAAGTCAAGGTCCAGAGCACACTGGGTCAGGTTTTCATTAATAATTTGTCTTTACTTTGCTACATTCAGTTTTCCCTCAATTCTGACCAGTATTGCTGTCCCAGCCACTGAAAAACACCCACAGCATGATGCTGCCACCATCATGCTTCACTAAAGGGATGGTATTGGGCAGGTGATGAGCAGTGCCTAGTTTCATTCAGGCATGATGCTTAGAAGTAAGGTAAAGACTTCCAATCTTGGTCCTGTTTCTTTTGCAAACTTTCAAGTATCTTTTGCTGAGCAGAGGCTTCTTTCTGGCCACTCTGCCATAAAGCCTAGATTGCTGGAATGCCGCAGTGATGGTTGACCTTCTGCATACAGGATCTTTGGAGCTCAGCCAGAGTGACCATTGGATTCTTGGTCACCTCTCTTACCAGGGCCCTTTTCCCCTGATTACTTAGTTTGGTGGGGAGACCAGTTTTAAGAAGAAATCCTGGTTGTTCCAATCTTTTTCTATTTAAGAATTATGGAGGCCACTGTGTTTTTGTGCCTCTATAAAGTCATGTCTCTTTCCACGTCATGTCCATTAAACGGAAAGGGATTTTCCAGGAGTTTTATACTGATTAGTGGGGGTCTGACATCCAGGATCCCAACTGATCAGCTGTTTGAGAAGGCAATGGCATTCACAGTAGTGCCACAGCCTTCCCTCTAGAAACCAAGGACAATGCTGTACATTGTATAGCGGTTATGCTTGGTATTGCAGCTCAGTCCAATTTACTTAAATGGGGATGATCTGCGCCTAGGCCATGTGACCAATGAACATTACATCACATGTTCTAGAGAAAGCTGAAAGAAGGCCACAACCAGAGGTCGCACTACATTTCTTCCAGAAGACTAAAAATGCTCCTCTTACCATTTTTGAGGAGTATTTTTACTCAAGGAGGAGTATGAAAGTTGCAGTAATTCAGATAGATAATACATAGGCCTACACTTGTTCACATCTGCATTTGGAGCCTCTGTTGCAGTTTCTGTTGAAAGACCATACAAAAAAGCCTTGTGTGCAGCACATTTTTGGCTGGTAAAAAGACAGATCCTGAACGGACCCCATCATAGTCGGCGGAGTCTGTTCAGCCTCTTCCCTGTTCGTTAGGCTGGGTTCACATCACATTTTTGTCATACATTTAATGTACTGTACACAAAAAACGTATATATGTTAACAGATGCCTCAGACAGATGCCATACTGTGGCATCCATCACCATAGAATTCCATTGTAAAAAAAATAAGTATACATTAGCCTATATGTTTTTTGCTGGACTTTGCAGGATGGAAAAATGTGGTACAATACGCTTTTCCATCCTGCAGAGTTCTGCAACAAAGGATATGTTTATTTTTTCAAGGGAACTCTATGGTGATAGATGCCACAGTATGGTATCTGAGGCGTCCGTTAATGTATACGTTTTTTGTGTAGATTGAATGTTTGACAAAAACCCACCTTACGTGCCCTATTCAGCACTTCCGTTATTTTTGCTGCTCTGCTCACCTAACAGAGCAGAACTACAGAAATAAATAGCGGTAATGTGAATGTGGCCTTAGAGGTGGATATTTATGCAGGGAGCCATTACTGGTCTAAATAAAATCAGGCCATTATGGCGAAGTCCAGTCCAATATAGTGGATCTCCCCTGTACTTTACCACTTGGCTATAATAGCCTGCCTGCATACACTGCACTACAGACATCAGTGTGAGATGTATGTGGTGCAGTGTGTGATGTATGTAGTGTAGTGTGTGATGAGTTTGGTGCAGTGTATGGTGCAATGCTTGATGTGTGTGATGTATGTAATGCAGTGTGTGTTACTACTGTTACCTTGATGTCCGGGGCTGTAGTTTTTTACCATTGGGGAGTCCTCTTCACCTCCTCCACCGCCATGTTTGCCAGGTGCAGCGTGCCTCGCTCTCCTTACTATAGAAACCCCCGGGAGCTAGGCCCTACTCCTTTCAGCTCCTGCCATTCTCCCCTGCCGTAGGGTGCTGTATCGCTCTGGCAGCCACCCAAACAACCAATAGCAAAGCTCCTTGCTGTGAGGAGCTTTGCTACTGGTTATTGCAGGCACAGGCAGCATTGCTCCGCTGCCCGTGCCAGTCACAGCGTGCCCTGTGCTGATGAAAGGCAGGGAAAAGTCTAAGACTTATTCGTACGCCTTAGACTTTTTCCAGGGAATAAAATGGCCTGAACAGGCATCTATGTATCTATGCATCTTCTACAAGCGTTATTGCGACCTCAGGCACACAGCAGCAGTGGTGTGATGGGACACCATCAGTAATGGCAGATCTATTCACTGGCCTTGGCTGGAGGTGTGTGAAAATCCTCATGGATCCATGTCTGATTCATTTTGACAAAAGTGATGTTTTATATACTGGCAGAGGACAACTTTGCAAATTGGGTGTGACAACGCCACCAGTCATGCTGGAAACCTTAGAGGGAGCAAACTGAGCCAATTTTGACCACTGTTCCAGTATGCCTGCTCAAAAGTCCATGGAGTCAGGGAATACAATATGAGATGGAGACAGGCCACAGTTCAGGAAGGACTGAACCTGGCTGTTCCAGTGGTACGCTTCTGTTTTCTTATTTGAGTCTGCCTTACATGGCACATGAATACACTGCTCCATCATGTTCATGAGACTGAACTGGCTGCGGCTTCTGCTGCTTGTGGTAGCAGAGAAGTTGGGAGATAGATGACTTGGTGGGGCGGAGAGGGGTTCCCTGGTCAGACACATGAGTGGCCTGCGGCAAGATGCATGCACAACGTATTCTAGTAATCAAGCAATTTGCCCTCCCTTTCTGTAACAGGAAAACATTCCCCCATTTTGTTTCGATAGCGAGGATCTAAAAGCTGGCTATCCAGTAATCATCAGATTCCTTGATAGTAAGTATACACCTGACGGTACGTAAGCAGGGAAGCATACAGCTTGCCATGTTTGCCAGTGTGCCCAAGAACCCCGTTATTTCTGGCTGCGCCCCCCATTGGTATTATGATGATGATAATAGGTTATCATTATCAGCCTCCTGCTTATGTGGTGCATGACAAAATCATTCACTGCTTTACGCTGCTCATACAGATGCTCAAGAATATGCAAGATGGAATTCCAGTGAGGTTGGAATGTCACAGATCAAGTGGTGCTAGTTGAGGAAGGCATTCCTTCCAACATAAGAATAGCTTAAATGCCACTTTCCTGGATATTGCCAGCACCCTCTGCAAACCACTGTACTTTTTCAAAAACTAAATTATTCATGTGCACCATGCAGAAAACATGTATTATTTCCCCCAAATACAGCGTGAGCACAATGTTTCTGCCATTGTAGCTAACCACCTCGCCCATTTGGAGTTAGTGGGGAAACAGACAGCGAGATGATTGCTGCTTCATGCACTTTAGCAAATGATTGGCTGTATGGCTACTCTCGCTTGGACTGATCAGCTCTGGAAATGCTTCACTTTAAACATATGAAAGGAGGGAGGTTGAGCAATGCAACGCTTCTGTTGGGGAAGAACGTCCATGGAGGAGAACGTGGAGGAGGCGGATAAACAACTGGTGTGGGAACTAAACTAATACAAACATAAAGGTGTCAATAGGATCTGGCCTTGTTGTTGCGGTGCTAGTGAGCTGTGAAAGACAAGTACTGTTCCTGCCCATGACAGCTGCTCTAGGTGTCCATGGTTGCGTACACCTTGCCGCATAGCGAGAATTGCAAGGAGTATCCCTCATTCTTCATCGCGTAACAGTGCAAAGAAGGGATGCCTTTTTTGAAGAAATAATGGTGGCTAGGTATATTCCAGCAAGGCTCAGCATACACCATCAGTTTCCTAAAGGTAGCAGAATCAACCAAGTGGTAAGGCAATGACTGCACAGCCAGCAACTTGACCATGTGGGAGTTAAGCTTTTTGGAATCTGGGGCACGTAGAGTTGTTTCCTGGCCACATATTCCGTTATCGATGGCTGATAACAGAGTGGACTAGGAGGAGGAGTCTAAACAGTAGAAGAAGTAACTGATGATGACAAGGATACTGTATTGCATGTGAATTTAAGCTTGTTGCCGCAAAGGAGACAGGGGGAAGGAGGACAATGTTCTTGAATTAGCTGGTGGACAGTTCTATTTTTCAACTGGATCAGGTAATGCTGTTTCATGTGTTGCAATAGAGTCGCTGTGCCTATGTTTTTGTTTAAACGCCCACTGCTTATTTTAATTCTGCAGATCTTGCACACAGTGATGGTTTTGTCTTCCAGCAGTGTAGAGAAAAACTGCCAGACAGGATATATTCGCACTCAGCTAGCGGAAGCCAATCTTGGCTTACGCCTGGCACATTTTGAGCTTGCACCCACATCAGCAGCATCACCAGTACCCGAGCTGACCATAATAAAATCATATCTGGCCCTGGTAGTGTTTTAGGAGGTTTTGGCCATATGTTGCCTCTGCTCTTTATTGCTGCCTCTGTGACCATCACCCTTCTCCTCTGATGTCACCTCCACCTTCTCAGCACCCTGATCTAGCTGCCAGGTCCTGTCTAACACACAATCATTGTCATAATCCTCAACCTCCCCACCACTTTTATTAGACTCTAATATGTCATTGTGGGCTCCTTGGCTCCCCTCCGGATTTCTTACTCTGTATTTTCCCTGAGTGCCACTGTCACTACCACTGTCTTTACTGCCACCACCATGGCTACAAATTCCACTACTAATACCACCACCAACAAAGCTATGCATGGGGTCCCCCGTCTCTGCCTGAACCTCCTCCTCATGACAGTCCAAACTCTGACTGTTCTCACACAAGTCATCAACATGGAGATTATCCTGAGCATCTTCCATAGCACATTTTTTTTTTTTGCCTTTTCTTAGAAAAAAGAAGGCGTCTCACTAGGAGGGGGCAATGAAGACAGAAATTATGCAAATGAAAGACTTCTCTGGGGTTGCAATGAGGAGGAGCAGAAGGAATGCTGTGACCCTTGGCTCCAAGGCACAATCTCTTCCTCTTTGTCCTTAATAATAATGTGGTTCTGATCGGAAACAAGGGAGAATGGTGGCCCACTACTACTACTGGCTGGATAGCTAATGCTGCTAGTATTGATTACACTACTACCCACATTCTGAATCTCAGATGATGGGGCATGGGTCTTTCATTTCCTACTCTTCTGCTTGCCAGACATTTTATTATGACACCTATAAATGAAAAGGCACAGGTTTGGTACAAAGATTATTAAACATTTCTAGCAAAATTACAAGTGTTTTTTCTGTCATTTAAAGACAGAGGCACAATTAAATGTCCTTCCCCTTCTACAAACATACTGCATGCTGGTATTGACAATTTACAATAGTAATGATGCAGTTTTAGCAGTAAAATGCTTTAGGTGTAACACTAAAGGTATCTTGAATGTAATATACAACACCTTCAATAACACGCGTATAATGCATTGAAATGCCCAATTACAAACAGTAAATAGAAACTGTTTTTTAGAAAAAAAAGGAGGCAATTCCTTAAAAAAGCTCTGTCACCAGGATCAACCCTATTAAACCAAACATTCTGCCTGGTAGGACTCATCATGTTGATTAAAACGTTACCTTTTTTGTCTGTATGCTAAACAGCTGTAGAGATATCTGCATTTTTATTAATATGCAAATGAGCAAGTCTGAGCACCAGGAGGCAGGGCTGAACCCTTTGAGGACTGCTTTGCAACACCCCCTGTGCTCTGCACACTCCCCCTTCCCCTTGATTGACAGGGCTAGACATCAGCATGCTGAGGGCAGAGCTGTGCCCTAACATCTACATATCATATACTCCATGTACTATAACTTAACCCCACTAAAATATGCTCAGAAAGCTAATCTGCATATTACTGCTTTATTCACAGACACATTACTGTATATGATTATAAAGACACCAGTAGTATGGCTAAGCATAGAAAAAAAACTGTCTTCTCTATCTGAAAATGCTATAGCATAGTGATAAATGCTTCTTTTTGCATATAGAGATCCCAGGTTTGAATCTTGGGAGAGACGTCAAGGTTTTTTTCTTCAGATATTTTTTTACTTCCACACTGGGCCGGTAGACCCATCTCATTCATCATTTTCTATGCCTGTTTTAGGCGTAGAAAATGGTTTAAATGTAAGACAGCTTGGAAGCTGTTTTACAATTAGAACTAGCGCTGGATGCGCTGAAGTCATAACTTTGGCGGAACCACCTCCAGCTATGGGGCTTTATTAAGTGGCCCAATGTTTTTAGGCTTCAAAACCTAATAAATTTTACTAGCTTCTTTATAATCATATATTGTTCCTGTGAATCAACCAGTAATAGGTTTTAGGTTTCTGGGCAAAAAAATAAAACACTATTCACAATATAGTAAGGTCTTTTAACATTATTATATGATTATATATTATTTATTATAGTATAGCCATATATTACAAGTAAAATGACTAACAAAAATAATTATTCATTATATATATAAAACCAAGCACTAAGATATAAGATTACCACATAGAGAGGTATGTTTTTTCTATGGTTATAAGCTAACACATATTAATGGTGTCTTTATAATCATATATTGTGCTTGTGAATAAAGCAGTAATATGTAAATTAGCATTCTGAGTATATCTTAATGTCGAAAAGCTACAGTACATAGAGTATATGATATGTAGATTCTAGGACACATTTCTGCCCTCAGCATACTGATGTCTAGCCCTGTCAATCAAGGGGAGGGGGAAATGTGCAAAGCACAGGGGGTGTTACAAAGCAGTGTTCAATGTATTCAACCCCTCCTCCTGGTGCTCAAACCTGCTCATTTGCATATGAATAAAATGCAGATATCTCTGCAGCTGTTTGACATCCAGACAAAAGACTGGTTTAATAGGGTTGATCCTGGTAGCAGAGCCTCTTTAATGTTTCTAGCAGAATGTATTCTATTGGGGTGCTGGCAATAAACCTTTTAAAAAAACTTTTAAAACCTTTTTAAAAAAGCTGGCTGCCTATTCATACGGAAAAATATGAGTTTCTTGCTGGATTCTGTAATGCAGAACTTGCCAGTGAGCTGCATGAAACAACTGGGACAGTGACCTCACTCTTTATGCTAAGCCTTTCCTGATAAAACTCAAAAAATCTACCCAATTATACCTCTATATTCTCTCCATATAATGTCCCTATCGTGTCCCTAGTAACTGGCTTGTGTCTGCAATTGTTTTTTGGCAGACACTGCCACAACACATGCTTTCAAACAAGCCTAGCTTGGAACAGAATGGACCTGCATGCCTACTGCCCATCTGTCAGCCTCTGAGCCATTCAGGGACAACCCTGCCCCACTTCCTACCAGTAAAATGTAATTCCTTCATCTTCTTCCTGCCTCCTACTTTCCCCACCGATTGTCATAGAAAAATGTCAGCTGGTCCAGTTTTTGAGCAATTAGTCCGATATGAATGTAAAAACTTCGAATTCGTTTGGCAGAAAATTTCTTATGAAATTTGCAACAAATCTGATTAGTTTAGAATCACTTTGATGTTCTCTAATATATATCATTACGGACTAATCCTAAATTGAGAAATGAAAACAACTTACCTCATATCACGTTTCAAAAGATTTTTTTTTATTTTTTTTCTCCTTTTTAAACAAATTCTAGGCATTTTTAAAACCCAGCGCCACCTGACCCCCTTTCTCACTGACCTGTAGTTCAGAAATCTCAGCAAGGAGTAAGATAGGCCAGTGCAGTCCAGTTTGACTGACCTTTTTAGATGTCCATCAAGCAAGGTAATGCCCATCATCCCTGCCTGAATATGGCGAAAGGCAGGGGAGAGGGGGAGGCAATAAAACTGGAAGAAAGTGGTCACTTGACAAGCAATGTCCAGGAAGCAGGACAGACGAAGTTGAGTGACAGAACAACATGTGTGTTTATAAAGAGAAAAAAACAGCTTCTTGCTGTCTTGGACCTCCTTACATTAAAGTGAAAAAGTGATCCTGGATGAATATTCTTGAAATCAGATTGATGCATCTCCAGAGAGTTGCTCAGTCCACATATTGACCATCAATTACTGCTGACTTGTCTCATTTGGCATATATTCAAGTACATTTCCAGTGAGTACTCCATTAGCCAAGTGTAATCCTCTATGGGCTTAGACCAAACACACCATATTACTGGTTCCCTGGTGTGTCAGGATAATCAGATGGAGTCCAAGAGGTTAATAAAATTAATAGATAAAAGGGGAGATTGCCTTATACTTCAGTCTGATAATCCCCATCTGACATATCCATAGATACACGTGGAGGCTGATCCCAATCCACACAACGCAGGCCCAGGCGGTCATGGATCTGAGAAGAACGCGCTCTGTAGCTATCCCAAACCTTTTGATGAGGACCAGCCGGACTTGTCTTCTCCTGAGAAACAAATACCAAACAGATGATATGATAAATTATACAAATTTATCTTTATTACAATAAAGGTGGCATAGTCCTGAATAGTCCATATCATTTTGTTCATAATTTTAACAATGGTACTCAATAGAATGGAAGGAAAATGTCCTGCTATGAATGCTCTCATGGGTATATCGAGTTCCCTACATACATATTAATAATGCGATCTCCTCATGAGTAGAGTATTTGTGGAGATCTGTGGGTGATCATCTAACATGAAGTCACATACAAGGACATATATTACATTATGTATGGATAAATGAGTTGTTTGTATGCCACTGCATACAATAAATATATTTCTATGACTATGAACTGTGAAGACACTAGTCGAAGAATCAATGACTCAATAGATGAATTTGATGATAAATAGAACTGGAAGGAAATCAATGAATGAAACTACTGTCAGAATAAATGCATTTGACCTCAGGAAAATGGCAGGTTAATCTGACCCTGAATAAATTGACGGTTGCATCCTTCTACAGGGACATCAATGAATGAAGCCAATTCAAAGAACGTTGTAGCTCACAAAGATGAATTAGACCTCTAGACAATGACAGGTTAGTCTAACCGTGTATGCTGTGGACTTTTTACTTAATATCTATACATTAACATATTACATATAACAATACTGAATCTATGGGAATGGGAATCTATTTCTAAATAAGCCAAAAAAATAACAATTGTATTGCAAATTCAATGGATCTATAGGACGACTGCAAACCTTCAAAATGTTGACAAATGAAGCCTTATGATAATTTTTCATGACAGTTTTAATATGGACTTCAGGACACATATATATCTATACATTTTACTGAAAAATATATTGTATTAAAGCTTTTTTAATATGCAACTTAATAAAAACTTTACGCAGGCAAATTACAGACACAAAATACCTCATGGAATATGAGGGCAGTAGATCATTTCATAGTGGGTCTTCTATAATTGCTCTTTTTTGTAATTAAAGTAATCTCTGATTTTCATTAATATTTTATTATCTTCAGGAGACAGAAATTATACCAAACCACCAGCTGGAGCACAAAACCATTATTCTTCAGGTTTAACACACTAGAAATCTGTCAAAGACTGCCTTTTTTCTTAAAGAGGCTAATATTAACAGATACTCCATAAGATGTTGTTTGGTTGGTGTAATACAAGTGACTGATTTATGTTATCCATAGGACTGAATTTAGCTGCTACTATCAAGTTGACTTTCCATGTAATGTAATTAAGCATCTCCCTTCATTCTGGAAGTAACCATTGATCATCTACCATGTATGTCTCAAATAGATGAATTAACTAGATATCTGCAGGGAACAGAGGATCTAAAGGGGGCAACTGATATGTTTTTAAAGGGATTGTCGAGTGGGTAAATAAAATTATTTGGAAAGTCCTCAGAACGGGATAAAAAAAAAAAAAAAGATAAAATTAGCAATACTCACCCCTGATCCTCTGGGGTTCCCATTCTAATGCTTACCAAGTGCCCGCTGGTCTCTACTTCCTTGTCCTACATATCAGCCAATTACTAAAATCCAGTTTTTTGGCAGAGCAAGCATCTCCAGGCATTTATGCGTGTCAAAATGGACCAGAATGCAAAAACCAGTAGGAACCTGGTAAGTACCAGAATATGAGTAGCAGTGGATCAGTGGGGGTGAGCATGGCTTATTTATTTTATTATCCCACTTCCCTGGGATAACCCTTGCAATTTACGATTTATGACTACTATAACACTACAGTTTGTGGCCTTGTGAATACAAATGTTTGTTACTATTGTGACACTATTACAATATTATTATTACATCTACTACTACCACTATTACAATATATTACTCACGCTGGCTGAGGTTCTTTCCATTGCTCCTCCTGAGGATATACTCCAACGTTTATCTCTCTGTATTACAAAGATGAAAATAGGGGTAAGAACGTCAGGCATAAGAGGAGGCAAAGATACAGGGACTAGTACTGTGAAATCTACTATAGCAGCATGACTTATGCAACAGTAATATCAATGCTTGTTAACAGAGGCATGTCAGAAAAGAGAAATATACTACTAGAGTTAAAGCACATTATAATTAGCAAAGGCAGAAAGAGCCAAAAGCTGGGCTATTCAGGACTCATGCACAAGACCATATTCAGGATCTGTATCACACGGATAGTAAATATGATGGTAATACATTTCAGTGAGGACTGTTATATCACAGTATTTGTATACAGTAGTTCCTCAAGATACAATATTTATTGGTTCCAGGACAACCATTGTAAGTTGAAACCATTGTAACCAGAGACTATAACTCTATGGAAAACTGGTAATTGGTTCCAAAACCCCAAAATATCATCTTAAAGGGAACTTGTCAGCTCCGAAAAAAAACCTGAACTAGAGTAAGAGATGTATAGTGTAAGTGGTGCTGAATCCGATTATGTAATTTGTATCTTCATACTCACTTCCATTCTGATGCTGTGCTCCCACAAACCGGCAGTAAAATACATTGAAAGGACTCTTCTTTGAGTCCTCTCCACTATATGAGTGAGCACCGGAGTCCACTGAGTGCATTTTACTGCTGGTTTGTCAGAGCACAGAGTCAGAATGCAAGTGAGTATGAAGATAAAAATTACATAACTGGACTTGACGTCACTTACACTATACACCGCTTACTCTAGTTTGGAGGGTGTTTCGGAGCCGACAGATTCCTTTTAAAATAAGATAACATTAAGATTAAAGGAAATTAAGCAACTAACTACTACAAATAAAAAGAAGTCCTTACATATATCAGCCAGAAATTTTATTTATTTATTTATTTGTATTTAGAGGACGGGAATATCTTTACATTCAGGTACAGTACATACAGTACAGTATCTGGTACTGTACAGGTCCTTGGCAATAACCTTTCCCAACTGGTTCAGGACCCAACTGGAGGGATGACCATACTAGACTTAGTACTAACCAATAGACCTAACAGAACAACAGATGTGCAGGTTGGGGAACACCTGCGAAATTCTAGACTGTAATTGTGAGAGGTACAGTAGTAGTAGTAGTTGAAAAACTAAAAAAAAAAAAGGACAGATAAATGCAGCCAAACTGGAGACATAGATATTCATTGTCAAAGAGAGTAAAACTAACTCTAAAATGTTCAATGATCTAAACATAGTAACATAGTAACATAAAAATGGTAAAAAGTATAAATCTGAAGTTGTCGGCCCTTTACAGGGTAATGAGGGAGGAGTTGCAGACAGCAATGAGGAGAAAGCGAAGCTATTAAGTATTCTTTTCTCCACTATATTTACTGAGGAAAATAAATTGTCAGATTAAATGCAGCATGTAAAAGTAAATTCCCCATTAAAAGTGCCCTGTCTGACCAGAAAGAAGTACAGAGGCATCTTAAAAAGATTAAATAGACAAATTGCCGGGACCAGATGGCATACATCCCCTGTATCCTAAGAGAATTAAGTAATGTCATAGCCAGACCCTTATTTCTAATATTTAAAGACTCTATATTGACAATGAGTGTTCCACATGATTGGTGCTTAGCAAATGTGGTGCCAATATTCAAAAAGGGATCAAACGAAAGACCGGAATTTATAGGCCGGTAAGTCTAACATCTGTTGTGGGTAAACTGTTTGAAGGTTTTCTAAGAGATGATATCTTGGAGTACCTCAATAAAAATAAGCGAATAACACTGTATCAGCATGGCTTCATGAGGGATCGGTCTTCTCAAATGAATTGAATTAGTTTCTATGAGGAGGTAGGTTCTAGACTTGACTGGGGTGAGTCAATGGATGTAATATCTTGACTTCTTCAAAGCATTTGATATTGTGCCACATAAAAGGAGAATGTTTGGACTGGGAGAAAATGTATGTATGTGGGTTAGTAACTGGCTCAGCGATAGAAAACAGAGGGTGGTTATGACCCGTACACTCTCAGACTAGGTCACTGTCACTAGTGGGGTACCACAGGGGTCAGTATTGGACCGTATTCTGTTCAATATATTTATTAATGATCTTGTAGAAGGCTTGCACAGTAAAATCAAATTTTTTTCTGATGAGAACATAGTCCTGCCACTTTACAAATCACTAGTCAGACCATACATGGAGTACTGTGTACAGTTCTGGGCTCCTGTGAACAAGGCAGACATAGCAGAGCTGGAGAGGGTTCAGAGGAGGGCAACTAAAGTAATAACTGGAATGGGTGGACTACAGTACTCAGAAAGATTATCAAAATTAGGCTTATTCACTTTAGAAAAAAGACGACTGAGGGGAGATCTAATAACTATGTATAAATATATCAGAGGTCAGTACAGAGATCTCTCCCATGATCTATTTATCCCCAGGACTGTGACTGTGACGAGGGGACATCCTCTGAGTCTGGAGGAAAGAAGGTTTGTACACAAACATAGAAGAGGATTCTTTACAGTAAGAGCAGTGAGACTATGGAACTCTCTGCCTGAGGAGGTGGTGATGGTAAGTTCACTAAAAGAGTTCAAGAGAGGCCTGGATGTATTTCTGGAGTGTAATAATATTACAGGTTATAGTTACTAGAGATGGGTCGTTAATCCAGGGAGTAATTCTGATTGCCTTATTGGAGTCGGGAAGGAATTTTTTTCCCTAAAGTGGGGAAAATTGGCTTCTACCTCACAGGTTTTTTTTTGCATTCCTCTGGATCAACTTGTAGGAAAACAGGCCGAAATGGATGGACAGATGTCTTTTTTCGGCCTTATAAACCATGTTACTATGTTACACTAAACTGTGTAAACATAGAAATAATACATAGAAATAATGGGGCCCCATAGCAAAATTCAGTATTGCCCCCCCCACCACCACCACACACAAATATAAAGTATATTATAGGAAAAAATATACACACGTTTTCAGTCTAAATTGATATTGTTTTAATTGTAAAGAGGTACTGTATTTTTCGCTTTATAAGACGCACTCGAAGATAAGACGCACCCCAGATTTTAGAGTAGTAAAATGAGAAAAAAATATTTTTCATCAGACCTCATATTAGACCCCCCCATAAATTTCAGGACATCACATCAGACCCCCATCAGACCTCAGATCAGCCCAGTGTGCCCCCATCAGACCTCGGATCAGCCCAGTGTGCCCCCATCAGACCTCAGATCAGCCCAGTGTGTCCCCATCAGACCTCAGAACAGCTCATTGTGCCCCCATCAGACCTCAGATCAGCCCATTGTGCCCCCATCAGACCTCAGATCAGCCCACCCAGCCCCATAACAATAAAATAAAAGCTCTCTTTCCTGTCCTGTGCCGCGGCTCCGCTCCGGGTCCGGCGCTGCTCTGGCTTCTAAGGCCGACGCTGTAGTGTCACCTGACTGCGTGCAGCGTCAGGTCATAGTGCGCGCACTACGTCCTGACGCTGTACGCAGTCAGGACAGTGCAACGCCGGCCCGGGAAGCCAGAGGAGCGCCGGACCCGGAGCGGAGCCGCGGCGCAGGACAGGTAAATGAGGTTTTATCTTATTGCTATGGGGCTGGGTGGGCTGATCTGAGGTCTGATGGGGGTGCCGCAGCTAAAACATACAAGTGAGCGCTCAATTGTATTCGCTTTATAAGACGCACCGCAATTTTCCTCCTACTTTTGGGGGAAAAAAGTGCATCTTATAAAGCGAAAAATACGGTATTTATGTAATTTCAAATGTCTCAGTGTAGAGAATAATTAATTCCATATACATTTCCAATAGTTCGGCAGAGAATAAATATAAAAAAAAAATAAATCATTTAATTTCTTTGGAAAACATGTTGAAAATGATGACCAACGTTTCGGTCAGATGACCTTTTTCAAGTATCATCGCCGTAAATTGCATCAAAAGGTGGGGGGGGTGCTGAGAAATTTCGTTTTTTGAATATTTATTCTCTGCCGAGCCATTGGAAATGTATATGGAATGAATTGTTCTCTACACTGAGACATTTGAAATTACATATGAAATACCTCTTTCATATAAAACAATATCAATTTAGACTGATGTGTGCGTTGAATTTTTTCTATTTATGTTTACTGGGTTGAAGAACCCCTGTACAGCTGCACCGCACTATTGATGGTTTGCATGGTTTGCAATATTTTCCTATAAAGTATATATATATATATATATATATATATATATATATATATATATAATGTCCCCGACCCCCTCCCCCACCCCTGTGTTGGTATAGATATATATATACTACCAATACAGAGGGGGGCAGCATCATGTATACTACATATATATGATGCTGATGCTTTTATAGAGGACAGTGTGTGCCCCAAGCAGCCCTCCCACCTGTTTGCTGCTGATGCTTAGGCAGGGATGGAGGCTGCCTAAGGCACACTGTCCTCAATATAATAAGCATCAGCAGCAAACACAGTTCATGGTCACCCCCACGAACTCTTCTTGCTGCTGCCCCAGGCAGAATCATTCCAAGCAGCCCCTGCTAACACATATACAGCCCCTCCTCCCACCCCCCAATGCTGGTTCCGTCACCCAGTCATCCCTTCCCCCCAAAAAAACAATTAGCATTTTTCCTTTCCTAAGTAAGAGCACAGATACAGCAAACCTACTCTGTGGCTGTGCTGTGCTAGGCTAGCCAAGCAGCAGCAGGCTATTAGCACTGCTAAATACTGATTGGCTAGTTCTGTGCCCAGTAGACAGAGGCAAGACAGCTCCCTTGTATGGAGCTGTTACTTCAGGAGCCGGCAGAAGGACAAAAAGTATGCAAGGCGGAGGGGGCCTTGAAGACAGGGGAAGCAGGGCCCACCAAAGCCACAGATCGGGATGCAAGTTGGGAGTAGCGCTGGCTGCACAACAGAAGCCATTATTGTAATTGTGTAATTAGGGGGCAGGCCATCCATCCACTCCGCCCCCCCTCCCACGGGCCCCATAGCAACCGCGTGGTCTACCTCTATTGGCAGTACGCCACTGTGTGTAAAGTAATTAACACAAAAGAGGACAATATACTGCTACACATGGATCAGGATAGACTGGAGGCTTGGACAGAGAAGCAGCAGATGAGGTTTAACACTGACAAATGTAAGATTATGCACATGGGAAGAAACAATGCAAGTCACCAGTACATACTAAATGGTAAAACACTGACTGTAGAAACCAGTGCCAGGCAGCTGCTGCCAAGGCCAATAAGATAATGGGTTGCATCAAATTACTAGTCAGATCACACATGGAGTACTGTGTACAGTTTTGGGCTCCTGTGAACAAGGCAGACATAGCAGAGCTGGAAAGGGTACAGAGGAGGGCAACTAAAGTAATAACTGGAATGGGTGGACTACTGTACCCTGAAAGATTATCAAAACTAGGGTTGTTCACCTTAGAAAAAAGATGACTGAGGGCAGATTTAAAGGGGTTCTGCAGTTGTTTAAAACTGATGATCTATGCTCTGGATAGATCATCAGCATCTGATCGGCGGGGTCTGACACCCGGGACCCCTACCGATCAGCTGTTTGAGAAGGCAGCGGCGCTCAAGGAGTGCCGCGGCCTTCTCTGTGTTTTCCTCAGGCCCAGTGACGTCACGACTACTATCACTGGCCTGGGCGCGGCTAAGCTCCATTCATGTGAATAGAGCTTAGCCCCGCCCAGGCCAGTGATACTAGTCGTGACGTCACTGGCCTGAGGAAAACACAGAGAAGGCCGCAAAACAGCTGATCGGCAGGGGTCCCGGGTGTCAGACCCCCGCCGATCAGATGCTGATGATCTATCCAGAGGATAGATCATCAGTTTTAAACAACTGCAGAACCCCTTTAATAACCATGTATAAATATATTATATCCAGGACTGTGACGAGGTGACATCCTCTGCGTCTGGAGGAAAGCAGGTTTTTACACAAATATAGAAGAGGATTCTTTACTGTAAGAGCAGTGAGACTATGGAGCTGTCTGCTGGAAGAGGTGGTAATGGTGAATGCACTAAAAGAGTTCAAGAGGGGCCTGGATGTATTTCTGGAGTGTAATAATATTACATGTTATAGTTACTAGAGATGGGTTGTTTATCCAGGGAGTTATTCTGATTGCCTGATTGGAGCCGGACAGGAATTTTCCCCCTTAAATGAGGAAAACTGGCTTCTACCTCACAGGGGGTTTTTGCCTCTGGATCAACTTGCAGATAACAGGCTGAACTGGATGGACTATGTTACAGAACTATAACATGGAGCCATCCTCACTTGGTGTCCAAAGGAGCAGATCATCCTAGCAGAGGTAAAGAGTAGTATAGAACATGTAGTACCACCACTGTACTGTAGAGAGGTGCTACTAGACAGCTAGTACACATGTTTTACCACTAAAATGGCTATTTTGATTGGCTGGATCTTCCAGACAATCACATGAACCACAAATCAGCAGTGTCTGAAGCATTGTACATTTACTCTGGTTTCTAGTTACAAGGTTACAAGAAAGACCATTGTATTATAAACTAAAAATATTGTATCCTGAGGCCACTGCAACTTAGAGGCCACTGTATATTTAAAGGGGTTCTGCAGTTCTGTAAAACTGATGATCTATCCCCTGGATAGATCATCAGCATCTGATCGGCGGCGGTCCGACACCCGGGACCCCCGCCGATCAGCTGTTTGAGAAGGCAGCAGCGCTGCAGGAGCACCGCGGCCTTCTCTGTGTTTTTCTCAGGCCCAGTGACGTCACGACTAGTTTCACTGTCCTGGGCGGGGATAAGCTCTGTTCACTTGAATGGAGCTTAGCCCCGCCCAGGCCAGTGATACTAGTCGTAACGTCACTGGGCCTGCGGTAAACACAGAGAAGGCCGCGGCGCTCCTGCAGCGCCACTGCCTTCTCAAACAGCTGATCGGCGGGGGTCCCGGGTGTCGGACCGCTGCCGATTAGATGCTGATGATCTATCCAAAGGATAGATCATCAGTTTTAAAGAACTACAGAACCTCTGTAAGCATTCTTCTCCCCTGGAAGTACTGGTTTAATTGTTCTAGGGGGATACACTGCAAGATACAGAACCCAATACAGAACAGTTCTGCAGTGTGTCCTGCAGTGCTGTATTGTGCACTGCATTAAAGGCTGAAATGGTTGTGTGCATAAGCCATAAGACCATAAGAGATTATCATGACTAGTGGACTGCAAACATGCAGATATACTGTATATTAAAAGCTACTACTAAGCGCCATATGCTATGTGCTTCTTTCTGTTCCTGAAGACATTTCATGCAAATATTCTGCCATTTTCTCATGCTAAATTTTGAACTAGATGACTGCATTTTATTGATGCTATGAATGCGTCATTGAACATGATAAGGCATGATATGACATTGTATACTCATAAATGACTCTTTCATGTCAATAGGCATAGACATACTTCTTTGTGGAATAACCTAAACTTAGTTTTACTGGTCAAAAGTAAATGTGGAAAAAACCCAAATAATAAATAGTGTTACGTTCATCCTCTAGGGAGGTAGAGTGAACAAATTATTAGCGCACCTTTGCACTGGCATCCCGGTACCTTTCCAGTGTGTGGAACTTGCGGTTCAATTCATGATAAAGCTCTGAATGTCTCTTTCTTGTGTGCATCACTTTCTGCAAAAAGTCAACTATAGCATTAACACACAGCCACTCAAACCTACCAACCCGTGTTATCACCGTAGCGTATATGTAATGGAAATTATCATGCAATGCAGATCCCAGTGCTACCATGCAGACAGGGGATTGGGTGCAGGTAAAGGTGCTCACCTCAAAGTCCATATCTGAGTATCTCAATCTCTTCCGCTGAGGGAGAAACACAGGGACAGGTTGGTGTGGTTTCTATGTGAGGAGGAAGAGAGAAAAGGAGGAGGGGAGGAAGATGGATTGAGAGAGGGGAGAAAGGTGTACATACAAACACTGAGACTGAGAAGTGCGACAAGGAAGGACCATACTCGGAAGAATAAAATAACAAGAATAAAAGGGATAAGAATTTCACAAAAGGGGAATGACAATGAAAAGGGAAAGGGGGCAATGACAGGAAAAAGGAATCTCTTGTAGGAAGACACACTTGACATAAACAAGACACTCAAGAAAAGCACACAAAACCTAAACGAGTTCTTCCACCTCTCACCTCAAGAGACCCAGCACTCATAGATGCACCAGGCACCGTGCGGGGCATTGTACGACTCCTTTCATTCATCTCTGATGCCAGAATCTGCCGGACAGAGGGTGGTTGTTTAAATGGTAATCCATACTGATGATGTGCTGGAACATAGGGCGGGGTGAGGTTGATGTTAATGTGGTCCACTGACAGGAAATTAGGGTAACTATCCATATCGCCTTGCTGGCGCCCTTTTCCCAGTTCAGAAAGCTTCATGTTGAGTTTTCCTTGGTCCCGATTAAAAGGTTTCAGACTCAAAGTCCGTCTGGGGAGAACCATATACTCACTTTCCAGTGATGGTTCCTGAGGAGCATCCCCAAAGTCTAAAGGCCACAAATTTCCCTCTGGACACAAATATAGGGGGCCACGCTCCAAATTAATCTCTTTTTTTGGAAGAGGTTCATTAAGCTCATTCACTTGATTGTGGGTGATTTTGGGCACCTGCAAGAGAATGCCTCCTGGAGAGGAAAGGTTTCCAGGAAGGTGCGAGAAGCTGATGCCATCTCCACCTTTGTGCAGCTTTAAGTCATCCTCATCATCTAAAGATATTCTGGATAGAGCTCCAGTCACACTGGAAGGGTGGCATGTGTTTAATTCCTTAAAAAGAACTGAAACAAATAGAAAGAAAATTATGAGTGCTTGATGAGTAATCTAAAGAATCCTTTCTGGATGTCATCTACCACTATTACCTAGTGGTTCATTGTCAATCAATGCTAAAGAATATAGGTCATTTGAAATAAAGTATATTGAGTAATTATCTGTCATACCGAGCAACATTATTCTTGGATGTGCTGATTATACCCTCAAAATTATTTGAAGAGTGTAATATTTGCACTGATGAATGATTTACCTCTTTAATTAAAGGAGGCTGAAAATCACTACAAGAAGAGTACCTTATGAAACCACATGACGTTCCGCTGTGGAAATGAATTGTACAGCTGTCAGTATTATACTGATCACTATTCAGCTTTGGTTTCCCATACTGAAAGAACTGCTGAGTATAGTTTGATCAATTCCTAAGGGTTTTTTTCTGCCACATTTTTTCAGCTTTATCCTTGAACCACTGCCAAAAGCCTGAACTATAAATGACATTTGCCAAATAATTGTCAGGTCCAATTAATTTTAATAGATTTTTATTGAACTTCATGGGGTTAAACAGCGAGTGGAATATAAAATACGAATTTTAACCAAAGGCTTGTAATAGACCAAACAGCTTTCTGGAGTTAGTAAGTATTTTAGCTTATAGGAATTTGTCAGTGTCTTGACATGCCGTCACTATTACACAGTCCCACACTGTCACATGGTGCTAAAGTAGACGGCCATCAAACAGATATGGTGCTCACCAGTTTCTCCGTGTGCTGTGTACCATGATCCTTTCTCATCAGACTGGCAAGCCAAGTCCACATCCTTTTCAAAATCTGTCTATAAAAACGTAAATTAAACATTAGAGCAGAAAGTCATTGTCAACACTGAACAATTTAACGCACATTTTACGTGAAAAATTATCAATTTCCGGTGGAAAACACAATGCATGTCACTGGGGTTCAAAGCACATTATATAACTAGATTAACCAGGGAATGGAACCATCATTAGTGCAGTAAACTTCAATTCTTCTGAAATGTACAATGAAATTCATAAAGAATAAACATTTTTGCTTACCTTTATCCATACAATTATGTTCTTTTTAATTACATGAAGGTTTAGTTAGTAGGCTTTCTACCAGTTCTTATATATGTTACTACGCTAAATATAACTAAGATGGATGTATGTTGTAATCCAATGAATGATATATGGACACCCTGAGGTACCCTTCCCCATACAATGACCTAGACATGATGTACTTATGTTATGTAAATCCATGCAACCCTGACCATTGATGATCGACTCAGGTCTACATCCTCAGATATCATGATGGATTGAACTGTATTAAAATCCACTTAAAGGCAATTTGTCACCAGTGACCTCCTTATCAAACGGTTTTCATAGACACATAGCTGTGGTTCACTTGATTACAACACAGTTTTTCTTTTGCTGAACCAACACTCCATTCTGGAGTTTTGACACTTTTTCTTAATATGAAAATTAGCCTTTGGTGCAATGATGCAGTCACTCAAGCTCCACTATTTTGTGTTACCAGCCTCTTCCCTCATTGGTTTGTTTGACAGGGCCAGGCAGTGGCAAAGCACCAATGGAGGGCCTGGCCACTCAGGGATGGCTCCCTGCTGGCTTGTCCAACCTAAAGGTCCTTTTACACGGGCCGATTATCGGCCGAAAAATCGTTCCTAGGAACGCTAGTGCCGATAATCGGCCCGTGTAAAAGTGGCCCTAATCAGCCGACAAACGAGCAAAACGCTCGTTCGTCGGCTGATTGGATCTTTTGGTTTCTACAAAAGATCCAATCTGTCGGGCGCACATCGGCCTGTGTAAACAGGCGATGTGCGCCTGACAGTATGGAGCTTCCCGGCCGCACGAGCGATACAGCGATCACTCGTGCGGCCCGGCGCTCGATTCATCGGGCCGTGTAAAGGCTCCCTGCCCGAGCGCCGATATCGCTGATCGGCGCTCGGGCAGGGAGACACATCGGCCCGTGTAAAAGGGCCTTAACTCTACATGGTTAATAGGTCTCTCCTTATACACAAATAGGGAGCTAGATGAGGAGAAGCTAATGGGGAGTTGCCCTTATGTCTCTTTCTTCCATTCCCTACTCAGTAAAATATAGTTGGTTTTAACCAGGAAGCGCGTCAGTATTTCATTCTGGCCCTGGTACAGGTGGCATGAAGTGCTTGACAGGTTCCCTTTAAAGTCTTGCAACATCAGGCAAGACCAAAAATATAGACAGTTGTTAACATATACTGGAAATTTGCAGTACCATGCCTGCTATAGAAAAAGTACCAGGATTAGGCTTCTTTATATGACTACTTTGTAGAAAATCCATGAAGAGTTTTGGTGAAACATACAATAAATGATTCAAAGGATTTTCCCACTACAATGTTTTGACTCATTCTGGATTTGTAGGGACTTTTGGATACCAAAATTAAAAGCATATGTGTTTCCCACTGTTATTGGGACTAAAACTGGCCCATTCTTATGAAAAAATCTCACCACTTTGTGGTGGAAAAAACTCTTTAGAATTGTGTTCAGATTTTTTCTTTCCCTCACTATTCAATGGTATTTTCTAGTTTGCTGACATATGATTTACCATGATCTGGAGTTGACCATTTTTGCAGGAGTTTGGAGAATCTTCATTTTCATCACTGCGGCACCCACCCATTTGACATTTCACCACTTCTTGAACCTGTGAACACATGTAGAAAGACTACACTGAATAAAGAAACGTTATATTTCATCCACTTCTACCTCACTCCCTGAAAAGTAAAACTACAAGGATGTGAATGCTTGCGGGTTTAGGTCTACACAGGATTTCAAGCATCAGAGTACAGTCCTGACTACTTCAGTATATGCGTTACATGCAATACTTAAATGGGTTGTCTAGTTTATAAAACCCATTTTTATACAGCCTATGAACTAATTATTCTGGTCAGAATAAAGACAAGAAGAATCTCCTGCTATTGAAGACCTGTTCTGCCTTACACAGACAGCCCGTTTATGTGAATGAGGACTCTGTAACTCCCCCATGGTGGCGCTGCAGGAAAATTGAACACTTACTGTTACCTTTCTCCACCGTTGATTGCAGGGGGTCCCAGCAGGGGACAACTTTTTTGTAAAGGGACAAGTAAAAATTGTCCAAAGTAGAGAATCTCTTTTAGAAGAACAGGTGGCCCTGGTGATGTCATCCATTTTGTTGTAAAAAGAAATACACTTAGAGCAACTAACATATTCTATGAACAGTAGGGCATTTAGCCGTATAAAACAAGGGACATATAGGAATAATAGCCTTACAGTAAAAATCTAAATGGAAGCCCCCTACTCTTGAGACAGGAAGGCATTGTGTCTGCTTTCTCTGCACCTCACCTATCCCCTGCAGCACAGACATTGTAGTTCATTGGTCAGTGATTTTCTCCACTGGTTGGTAATGTTCGGTGCCCATGGAAAGAAAGAGCCCTGGGCTACATCTCATAGATCATTCTGCCACTAAAAATCATACTGTAGTGTGCTGGTTGTCTGTCATGAAGCCACTATTGTTACTGCTTCTGCCACTGCTGCTGCCCCCCTCCCCACTCTGTCATGGCGCTACTGTTGGCACTGACCCTCCCCACTCTGTCACGGAGGCACTACTTGAATATTGGTGCACTGCACAGTTATGTACACGGCGATAAATTGTAGCAGAGTCTGTAGTTCAGCAGTCTCCTACACCCTCTCTCCACTCTCCTCTTCAGTTTAATTTCCAAGCCTTCACACTGAGATTCGGAAGAATACGATTAGACAGATTGGCCGGGATATACCTCATTTATCGTGATTCGCGACAAATTAATTAGGAATGAATCAAATTTCCTGTCGATCTTCGGCAAAGCTGCTGAATCTAATTTTTCAAAACTTCGGTCATCTCTATTCATGATAAGCTGGGACAGGATTGTGATGTTCTACAGACCGTTAATTATCAGAAGCAACACAGCATGATTTCTTTTCAAGACATTAGCGTAAAGGAGAAAGTAAGGAGTATTGATAAAAAGTTCTCACCTCGCGGCGCAGAAAGCAGTGTACAGTAATGATCACACAGCCCTGAACAGAATTGAATACTGCAAAGAGGACTTGAAAGAGGATAGATCGACGGTCAGTCATTGCCAAAACTGCAGACATCCACGTGAGGGCAAGCAGAGGAAGGACCACGCAGGAGCTCCAGAGAGATGCCCTGTGTTAAGGGAGTGGAGACACGGTGCAAAAGAGGGGATAGAGAAAGAAAAGGGAAGAAGATATAGAAATAAGACAGTGGTGAAAAGAAAGGTATGAGGAAAGACATGAATGGTTGAAAAGGGATAATAATAAAATAAGTGGGATGATTGGAAATAAATGTTATAAAACCAGAATAAAGAGCAATTTAAAAAGACCATGTGCAACGTAACACAAGAAGAAAGGAGAAAGTATGGCGGAAAATGCAAAGTAAGAGCAAAAAGGAGAGAAAGGTTAAAGAAATTGGAAAGCCATGAAGAGCAAGCCAGTGGTCGGTAACACAATAAAATGCACAGCAGCATGAAGGGAAATGCAAGTGACGTGGGTAAGGAGAGATAAAAGATCAAGAATCCCAGGTTAGGCGTGTGCAGATGCACTCCTCACAATATTCTCTTGTGAAGGCTTTTCTGACTGTACGGGATAACTTTCCTCATCTGAGGGTGGTGTAGGGAGGTGGGGGGAAGGTTACGGCACTTGTCACCATGGGTGACATGCAGATAAAAGGGTCGAGAAGGATTTTATATCTACAGATAAGTGGGTACGTGTGGGAGTACAAGAGACTGGGGACAGGCACATTAATTCAGGACTTCAGTACAGGAAAGACATCACGCTGTGCAGGTGACAAATGACATACAGTGAGTCCCATACCAGTACGTTGGGAAACATTCCATTGAGATACAACCCTTTATCTTTTCACGTGAATGCTGTAGAAGGGCAGGAACCCTTATTTCTACTTCTTTTAACAGTATAGTGCCGCAGCTGGAATTTTATGACTGTATGTATGGAAAAGGCGTGTGTTTGCTTCAGTATATGTGTATTACATGTAATTGTGCTTTTGTGTAACTGGAGGAAGGCAAAAGGAGAAGAGAAAAGACTAACACAGCATTGTTGGCGGTAGCTGCAGATAGATTTGCGCTGGGCAGCACTCCACAAGTGGAACATATCAGCGGCAGGTTCCTGCAGGATATCTCAATTCTGCAACACCACATAACAACAAGCCAAGGCCATGCAGAATAGTGAGGGTTAAGTGGGGAAAAAAATGACAAATGAACCAGAGGAAAAATAGAAATATTTTATAGCAAGATAAGGAATTGCAGAATGTTGGGTCCAAAACATGAATGCAGATAGATTGGCAGATAAATAGATTTTTTTATACAGTAAAATTAAAAAGGTGATACAAAATAGCATAAAGGCACATAACGCATATTGTGTGTTTTCATGCAAAAAAGATGTCATTTTTTATGCATGCATAAAAGAAGACACATTTACACAACAATATAAAATTCATCATACAGAATTAGAGTACATGGGGGATGAAGGAGGTCAGGGAAAGACAGGAAGGAGCAGATATGAGGAGTACAGAGACAGAGGGGAAAAGCCACGTGAGGTATGGAGGGCATACAAGAAAGAGGTAATAGAGCGGAGATGGGAGAGAGAAATAAAAGGAAGTGTGTTAGATCAGCTCTGGACTAGTAGGAAGGCAGAACCTGGTTAGCATGAGATGGATACAAGGAAGGGGAACCTCCATCACCTTTAACCCCACATTTTGTATTTTGGCTTAGCCCATCTGTGTCTCTCTCCAGATGCTGTTTACCCCCATAGAACAAGTACTTGTCATCCAACAATATCTGGAGAGAAATTGCTATACTTTCTAGTATTGAATGCTGCTTTTGAGATTCATTGCAATTTTTTGAATGGCCTGGGATCTGTGACCCATGAATAGCAATTCACTGGAGGGGGGAATGATACATTGCATCTACACAAAGCAACAAACATTAACACACACTAACACATTGACACAGGACACACATTTAACAATTACAGTATACATGTAAGCCAGTGTGAATCTACACATTTCTTCTGCAGCAGTGTGATCTAAATATACCACTGGAACATGCCCACCACAGATCAGTAAGCGTGCCCACACATTTTAATGTTGCTGGAAGTAATTGTTAGGCAGAAAATATGCACTGTGCTGCGCATGGTCCAGCCTTTTGTCAATAAAATATGTAGTTATATAACCAAAGTGTCTCATCAAATGACATACCAACCTAGACCTACAGCTTGACATGAGCAGGTCTGGTTCATGTCTGTGAGCATTTGAGCACTGTTAGTTAAAGAGGTTGTCTCGTGAAGACAAAACCCATCTATATGCTATTAGGACACATGGATGTCATAGTGGACCATCATCCCCTCTATAAGCCAGAAAGGAGAACTAATCTGGACGATCACCTTCCATTCTGGTAGACACTTCAGCCTTCCTTGTATTATATGGACAGCCATTCACATGTAACACTATATTTCTATGGCAGTCACCATTACAGGGGAAATACCTAGCTAGCTACTGACAAAATCAGTCATTAGGGGGAGCAGGTCCCAGGCTTCTGGTTGGAAAACACGCTTGGTTTACAGCTAAAGCTAAGATGTAGGCATTGTCTTTATGTCATGCCTCAGGAGTAAAGGAATGTATTTTGAAAGGAAATCTGTCAGCACAGTAGACTCTTTGTAACTGTTTGTATAGCCCTATCGCTCTGCTATATCGATGTCCAAATCCATGTTTTCTAACCCCCAAAAACATGTTTTAGTTGATATTCAGATTAGATTGATAAGAACCCAAGAAGCTGTACTTATTCATTGTGCCCATCACCAGTGAGCCCCACTTATCCCCACTCTTCTTCTTTTCTCCTCCAAACAGCGGTGACGTCATCATGCCTAAATGTCCTATTATGTTCATTAAAGGGGTTGTCCGGGTTCAGCGCTGAACATACCCCCATTTTCCCCCCTCCGGCCCCTGTAACATGAGTGTTGGAGCATTTGATGCTCTGATGCTCTCCCTTGCCCTGTGCTGGATCGTACAGGGCAAGGGTTTGTTTGCTTATATTTTCACATTGCTAGGCAGAGGCTTCCACCTAGCAGTGTTGCAGATGACGTCACTGGCACTGATGAGCAGACTTTAGCGCTGCCCTAACTTTTTAACAGCCCACCCATCAGTGTCAGTGACGTCACCGGGCTCACTGCTATGTGGAAGCCTCCACCTAGCTTACCCTATGGAGAGTGAGGTACATCACCGGATCTTCATAAAAAACCTGAATCGTGCAGGGCAAAGGAGAGCATCAAAGCATGAAATGCTCTGATGCTCATATCAGGGGGGCTGCCTGGGTGAAAATGGGGGTATGTCCGGGTTCAATCCCTTCAACTGGACTGCGCATGCGCCAGCAGCCTGCGTGATATTTTAGCCAGCAGAATGATGATGTCGCCACTGCTAGGAGGAGGAAAGAAGAAGAGTGGGGAGGAGTTGGGCTCACTGCTGATGGACATGGCTGAGCTCCACATCAAATAAGTACAGCCCCATGGGCTCTTTTCAAACTAATTATCATATCAATTTGGGGTTAGAGAACATGGGTTTGGACATAAAGGTATATTTACACATGGCTATATCAGAGCTATAGGGCTATGCAAACAGTTACAAAGACTCCACGGTGGTGACAGATTTCTTTTAATGAACACAGGCGGGTGGCTTTGTGCTGAAACACTACCGCCAAGCGGTGAAGATTTCCTACATCGTAACATCAGTAGACAGAAATAGCCGCTGTTCTAATTAGCAACGCCAACACAAGGTTCTCACAGAGCTAACTTTATCACCATTTACTGGAAGAAGTTGGAAGGTGATAAGAATTAGAGTAATTAAAAGTGTTTTAAGGGACCTGATATAAAATAAGCCATACCTTTTATTGCTACTGTTATAGCTATATATTAACAGGCATTAAAAGCATTTGAAAATGCATTATACCGTCAGCTATTTCCTTATTATGCTTGAAGTGAAACTGAATAACGCCAGATTATGAAAATGCCTAAAACATCTTTAATTTAAGAAACTAGTCAATTACAAAAAAAATCTAACAAGAGCACCAAAACATGAGTATATTTGCTGTCATTTAAAATTCATCGTTCACCAAAAAGATGAATCAGATGGTATCAGGAAAAAACCCTAGATTTAGACGGCTGTTCCCACTACTGTGTGCAAAACATGGACATCCATATGATTTTTTCCCCATAGACTTGAATGAATGAATTTCAGGTGGAAAACAGACAAGAATGGTAGATGCTGCAAGATTTCCTGCACGGATCAATGGTCCATGTGGAAATGTGTGATTTGTACCTTAATTGGTGCAGCGGAATAGTGCATGGAGAGTCAGACCTTAAAGAGGACCTGTTACTCTCCTGACATGTTTGTTTTAGTAACTACTTGCATCTCCCCTGTAATGACAATTCTGGAGCATCTATTATTATGAGTTGTGCCAATCCTTTATTATTCCTGCTAGTAGTTATGAATGAATATCATGAGCCTCCAGGGGAGGTGTGAGGTGGTTTTAGTCCTAACTCCTCAGGGTCGCTAGGACTGTGCAGTAGGCGAGTATGTCACAAAGTAGTTTTTTATCCCAAAGGCTGAGTATAAAGGGTGTATTAGATTAAAAACTTCAGAAGTTAATTTCTACTGTAAAAAACCTTTTACCGAGCTCGGGTTCGGTTCCAAGGTACCCAATGCGGGCTCGTCCCCATGCTATTTAATATTTAGCCAGGGGCAGATCATTATTAGCCACCATGATCTGCCTCCTGCAAATGATCATTTTTTTAACATGTCAAAAGATTTGAATTGCCTAGTCATCAGGCAATCAGTGACAGTATTACACTGCCAGATGATCGTTAACGATCATCTGCCAAAAGATCGGCAAGTGTAATACAAGCTTAAGACTAAGCAATTGAGTTGGCAGGAGAAAAGTGCAGCCCCCAGTCTGCAGTTTGGAGGGTCTTCACTGTGCACATTTAGCACACACTGCTAGATTAAAGTGCACTTATCAGGTGACTGATACACTTTAACAATCAGTGTAGATACACACCAGCATCAGAGGCAGACGCTAACATTAGGAGGATACTAAAAAAAATACCCCCAGTCAACACACACATTACAAAACATACCCATAACGTAACACATGAAGGAATATGCCAGAACATATATAGGAGAATCAAAAATGCAGGTTAAAATGCTTTGCAAACAGAGAAATGCACTCACCCTGCCCTCTGCTTTTTGGATTTGTCTGATATACCATCCCGAGACATTAGCTTGTTGAAGACAATGATGCCAATCAGCATGTTGACCTATGAGACATAGATCAGACTAAGATAAAGTCCTATGAAAACCCTACCTTCCGAGTGTGCCTATCTAAGAGGTACGGACATGTAGCTGTTCTTCACCACTGGTTTCAGCCTTCTTCAATTCAGTCTTTTAAGTTGTAGGCATGCATATTTCGATCCATATGTAAACTAACAGAGAAAGCCTCCATGTATAATCTAAAAAGTACAGTGCTATAGGTCTATAGACCGCTATAAGTACCATATTACAGCAACGTATAATAGAGAAATAGTGTACCCACATGTAGGAGCCCTAAGACTACTTGAACAAGACTATGGACAGGAAGAAAAAAATGTGACTACAGTTGTACGTTGTACGTTAAGATTATATTTTACTATTATATTTTACTATTTATAGCAAGGCACGCTCCACTTGTCTGTTGGTATACATGTACAAAACAATATAGCATCCATCCCAGTAATGTCTTATTGAAGTGAGTGGTTCCCATCCAGCAATTTAACGTAGTAAAGGTATAAAATGTTTATTTGCCTTCACTGCTTTGCACATTTGACTTTTGATTTGGCTTCTGGCACATGTAAGACTTCCATTTTGTGGATTTGAACATAATTATAGATGTGGAGCTGTAAGGTCTGTATTAAATGTGTTATGTCTACAGAGTTTTAACATTTGCCAGTATTTAGCCCTTAGAAATCCTGAGGACTCCTTTTTGTTCTCTCCCTTATTTGATCTGATAATCATTTTGTACTGTGTCTGTAAACATAATGAAGCTCATTTATGATAATTATTACAAACAATGGGCTACCCTCGCCATCCAGATCATTCACCGGCAACAGAAAACATACAGCTAGATGTCATGATGGCCTACATCATGCTTTCGGCTTTCACTAATGTGCAAGACCCTCAGTATACTTAAAGGGGTTGTGTCACAAAACATAGTCTACATTTTTCAAACCGGCACCTGGATCTGAATACATTTGTACTTGCATGTAATTAAAAATTAAGTATAACCAGTCATCTACGCGCTCAGACTGAATATATTAGAGCAGAGTAATTGGAGCAGAGAATGTGGAGATCTCTGGACCTATGTGCGGTACAGGGTTGGTTCTACTATATGTACTATATGATGTCTGATTTTCATTTTTCACATCAATCATGGCATAACCCCTTGAGTGGAGTATTCACATCTTAGACAGTTATGGCATACCATCAATGTCTGATAGATGCAGAGTCAGACCTGCATCTCAAGAAGTGGATTTCGTTTACTCCAACCCACATGGTGAGGTGGCCACCAGTTGCCGCATCCAGGCTGCAACTGAATGCAGAGCTGGCTGGAATTATGGAAACAGCAAAAACTCACTGAGCTATATTGCTTCCATGACCCTCATGCAAGTGAATGGGAGTTAGGGAGACAGGAAATGATACAATTATAATGTGACATCAAGAAAAAGCTACTGAACTTACCAGAACTATGACTGCTGCTGGTCCCACAAAGGCATAGAGTAGCCCCCCTTCCAGAGACAACCAGCAACTGGAAATGACAGAAAAAAAAACATTGATGGTGATAAATGGGTGAAATGTCGGAATTACATTATTTACTTTGTATTAGCATATTGTATACGGAACATGATCCTAAATGGGAAAGAAACATATGGTATAAAGGTCAGCTACATCCCGGGTAGCAGTGATGTGGTAACCAGACATTACACATAATTTTGATCTATAAAGACACAATAATTATAATTGATGGAAACATTAGACATGAAGAAGCAACTTACTAATGGGGGGTCCCATATCCTTTTGTTCTGGTAAAACCAACAGAAACTGCAACCACAAGAGCTGGTAACCCTAGGGAAGTGACCAAGTTAGGAAGAAGTTATTATTGTAATTCTTATACATTTCTTTAATAATCAAATGTTTACTTTTTTACATGTTAAGATAATTTTTTTTTTATTTACTTTTTTACATGTTATTTATTCTTGGGGATTTTTACCCATGTACTGGCATAATTCTCTATATGCCAGAACATTATACATATAATACCTATGGTATGCCCTGACAAATATTATCACAGGGCAGCCCTGGATGTTTCACAAAGGCCATGAGCTTCCCGTATTCTACTGTACACAGGGAAAAAATATCAGTGATTTCATCACCAGAGAAAGAAAACATATCTAAGGGATTAAATGAGATTAGAGGTTTCTGTGATGTTGGATGTTGCTCAGGGAGTGCAGCTGTCATTCACTGTGACTATGTGAATGATATATATCCATACCTATCCATATGTATCGATACAGTACTGTGCAAACGTTTTAGGCAGGTGGGGAAAAATGCTTCCAGAAATAGTGTTAATAATTTACTTTTATCAATTAAAACAATGCTAAGTGAATGAACAAAGGAGAAATTTAAATCAAATCATTATTTGGTGTGACCACCCTTTGCCTTCAAAACAACATCAGTTCTTCTCGGTACACTACAGAACATCAGTTCTTCTCGGTACACTTGCACACAGTTTTTGAAGGAACTCGACAGGAAGGTTGTTACAAACATCTTGGAGAATTAACCACAGATCTTCTGTGGATGTAGGCTTGCTCAGATCCTTCTGTATATTCATGTAATCCCAGACAGACTCAATGATGTTGAGATCAGGGCTCTGTGGTGGCCATATAATTAGTTCCAGGACCCCATATTCTTCTTTACGCTGAAGATAGATAGTTTTTAATATATTTCAAATTTTGATTCATCGTTCCAGATCAACTGCTGCTATTTTTCTGCACCTCAATTCCTATGTTTTCGTGCATAGTTGAGTTGCTTGGCTTTGTTTCCACTGAACTATGCATGAAAACATAGGAACTAGAGGGCAGAAAAATGACAGCAGGTGCTCTGGACTGATGAGTCAAAATTTGAAACATTTGGCTGTAAAAGAAGGCCATTTGTTTGCCAAAAGGGGAGAGTGGTACAGTAATAAGTGTCCGTAGGCAACAGTGAAACATGGTGGAGGTTCCTTGCAAGTTTAGGGCTCATTTCAGCAAATGAAGGTGGTATTTAATCAGTATTACTGGTGTCATCAATGCTGAAAAATACAAGGAGATACTTATGCATCATGCCGTGCCATCAAGGAGGCATTAGATTGGCTTCAAATTCACTCTGCAGCACGACAACGACCCCAAATATACAACCAATGTCCTTAAGAACTATGCTCAGTGTAAAGAAGAACAAGGAGTCCTGGAAGTGATGATATGGCCCCCACAGAGGCCTTATCTCAACATCATTGAGTCTGTCCGGTATTACATGAAGACACAGAAAAAATTGGGCAAACCTACTTCTACAGAAGATGATTAGTTATCCAAGATGTTTGGAACAACCTCCCTGTGGAGTTCCTTGATGCTGTTTTGAAGGCAAATGGTGGTCAGACTAGTTATTGATTAGATTTCTCTTGATCATTCACTTTGAATTTTGTTAATTGATAAAAATAAACTGTTAACACTGCTATTTCTGAAAGTATTTTCCTATACCTGCCTAAAACTTTTGAACTGTAATATATATATATATATATATATATATATATATATATCCTAAATGTATCCGTATTCATTGCGGTCTTGGTAAAAGAGTGCTGCCTTGCCTTTTTCCTAAGATAGATAGATAGATAGATAGATAATGAGATAGATAGATAGATAGATAGATAGATAGATAGATAGATAGATAGATAGATAGATAGATAAAGCAAAAAACAAGTCTCAGCAGCACTGAATGAGGAAAAACGAGGTGCACGTCAAACAGACCAGACCAAGGTCCCAGCATATAAAAAAGAAAAAAGAGGCAGCACTCCACTCCAGTAAAAAAGTGAAAAAAAATGAAAGTCTTTATTTACCCATGTGGGATTGCGACGTTTCGGCCCAGAAGGCTCAGTCTGGGCCGAAACGTCACAATCCCACATGGGTAAAGACTTTAATTTTTTTCACTTTTTTACTGGAGAGTGATAGATGATTTTACTGGAGATAGATAGATAGATAGATAGATAGAGCATCATAGTAATTTAATTAGGTGCACAGTGGTGTATGAAGCTGTTATTCAGTATAGTGTCAAGGTCTGAACCCTACAAGGACAATTGTTTGGTATTTGTTTGCTTCTGAGAAATCTGTGGAAATGTTAAAATATAGATTTCTTTACCTTTGTTTGGTGTACAAATGTATACTATACCTCAGACGAATAAGTAAAAACCGATGCGAATAGAACATGAAAGAAATATTCTGATTTCTAAAATGTGTCCATAAAAGTGACACACAAGATACTGTCATGCTGTCGCTGACAAGTTGGTGCCTGTTACATCTGTAATTTCATGTCACTGTAGGAATAACTTGTGCTTACAATGAAAATATCATTTTCATGTCCTCCAGTATTTCTATAGCAGCAGCTCATTCAATGCAATAAACATTTACTGCTGAGACCAGTGATTGGCTACAGTGTCATGTGCAGTATACGGGATGTTCATCACTGCAGTCAAGAACATGACGTCATGGCTGCAGTGATCACAAGGACCGGCACAGCAGTACTGGAGTGGAAAGAGTTTGAAACAGTGAGCATAACCTTTTTTTATTATTTTAACAACCACTTTGCTTTTACAATTTTAACTTGGACAACACCTTTAATTAACAATTTGTGCAGGAATTACCAGTAATTTTTGCTTGACATCAATGAAGCAATACGAGTTAAAACCTAATAAGGAAGAATACAGTTGGGGAGATTTAGCAAAACTGGTTCAAAGGGAAACTGTCCATAGCAACTAGATTTCACCTTTCATTTTTAGAGTGCATTTGGAAAATGAAAGGATGAATCTGATTGGTTGCTAGAGGCAGTTAGTTTTCCCTTGCACCAGTTTTCATAACTCTACCCCAGTCTGTCAAAGAGAAATTCCAGCCAAAACTTATCATTTGACATCAACATATAGTATATACAATACAACATAAGCTATACATATATCATACCGGAAGACCATATTCGGTTAGAGATGCCCTTCATCCATCACCCTAACAGTCATAGGGGAACAGAATGCAAAAATTTGGTCTCCTGTATAGAGAGCTTGGAGAGTCTGGAGAGCTGTTTAGTCACCAATTAAATTTTTTACCCAACTAAAAAAGTGGAATCTGTAGAGTCAGTTTCTGACTTAATTAACAATTAATTACTTAGTGAAAATAAATATAATATAATATTATATAATATTAAGCACAACTGCTATACAATGTACAGAGCTGTGCTTGGTTTGTTATGAGGAGGCCACAGCTCTCATCCAGGGCCGCATCAGCCATGAGGTGAGATGAGAATCTTGCCTCAGGTCTCAGCCAACCTGCCTCTAGGGTGCGTCAGTTTACAGCAGCCAAGATCTCTGCATCTGGAGCCCCAGTTAAATTTTCTTTTGAGTTAATATGTGCTATAAATTGCTTGCAGTAAAACGCAATATGGAAATTGTGCTTACCCCACCCCAGGCACAGAAAGCGTTTACGGACCAGACGTGTCCTCATTTGCCCAATAACAGCCAGGTAGGATTGCCAGGCTTCGGTTAGCACCCAACAAAAAGAGGAAAGAAAGAAAAAGTGCAAGAAAGCAGCGATCAAAGCACAGACAGCCTGCAGGGAGACAGGAAGAAGTATTTAGTACAGGACTATGTTACATTTATTGGTTCATAGGCATTTTTCTTTGTCTATGCTTTTCAGCAAACCAAGCTGAAAGAGGAGCTATAGAATTCTTTTTCATTTAACTTAGGCCCACGGCTACTGCTCCAAATGTCCTTAATGTAATCTTAACATCCATCCATGTGAAACGTAATAGTCTCCCAATTCTACTACAGGCTAATAAAGTCATCTGTTCATTTGGAGGATGTTTGCTTCTATATTGTTCCCTTTAACTATAACACTTGAGTAACTCCACCTTTAATTCATAATTACCCCACATAATGTTTTTTTTTAGATCAGTCCTACTACATTTTGGTTTAGAATAGTCACAATCATTTGTTTTGTGTGCCTATACAATAGTCTATAAATGAATTCAATGGAAAGTAGAAGACAAAGCTCACTTAACATGGGGAAAACTGAATTTTGCCCAAGTATCTATTAAAGGGGATGTCCAGGATCAGAAATGTGGATCTCCTCCACTCTTGTCCACAGGTGTATTTAGTAGTGGAGACCAGAAATACGAGACAAGCAGCAATTCCAGACACAACTCATGGACAAAAGTGGCGTTGTGATTGGAAAAATCCCAGAAAATCCCAATTTTATATTAATAATTATTTTGGAATGAATAGGTATTACTACAAGAGCTAGGCACAATAGGACTATCCTCAAGATAGGTCATCAATATCTGATGCTACCCCTGCCACTCAGAGGCCACGGTGCTCCTGTGAGTGCTGTGACCTGTTCTTAAGCCAATGATGTCATGATGTCAAAGAGCAGCTCAGTCCCATTCAAGTGAATGGGCCTGGGGTATAATATTAAGCACAACTGCTATACAATGTACAGAGCTGTGCTTGGTTTGTTATGAGGAGGCCACAGTGCTCATCCAGGGCGGCATCATCCATGAGGTGATTATGAGAATCAGGCAGCAGCCAACCTACCTCTGAGGAGGTGACAATTTACATTGGGGCGTAGAGCCTATCGTTTTTGTCCAATGCCATTCAGTCTCATAGGCCGCCGGCTACTAGCCCTGAAGTCTATGAGGCAGTAGAATGGCACAGGAGGTCACAATGACATTACTGCAAAGTCCTGTGGTGGGTCAACGTGATGAAGTGGTAACGAAAGCCTGTGTCGTGACACAGATGTTTGTGACTCATCACACCTCCTGAGACCTGATGCAGAAGGCCGTAGAGATGTCATGACATCCACCTGCACTGGGATGCGGCTGACTACTCAAGCTATCGGTCTGCATTGCAGACGGCAGCATAGAGCGTGAGTCAGGTGATTTTTTTTTTATATATTTATGCTGGCACAGTTAGCTCTACTGGGGGGTCTTGGTGGAAGAGGAAGAGCATTTTATATAAAACTACTATGGGTCTTTATACTATGGAGGGACTAGAGGGGGGCATATACTATTGGAGACTACAGAGGCACATTATGCTATGGAGGTGGTGAGAGCATTATACATGCTAGCACTAAAGGGTAGCATTATACTAAGGGAGGAACTACAGTAGGGAAGAGTCTTATATATACTAGCACTACATGGGGCATTGTAATACTGGGGACAGTGGCGTAACTAGAACTGACTGGGCCCCACAGCAAATTTTTGAACGGGCCCCCACCAGCAACTTTTTTTGCGACCCTCAACTCACATGCAACCCCGAGTCCTGTGGCTAGTCAAGATTGAGCTTTCAGATGAGGCCCAACAGCCACTCCATCCGTTTCCTAGAGTGTCACTATATATTATGTCATTGTATAATACTGTTGAGGGGGCCCTGACAATAAAATTATGTAGTCTTCTTCGTGAGGGGGCCCCTTGTGGGTCTGGGCCCCAAAGCAGCCGCTTCCCCTGCTTCCCCTATAGCTACGCCCCTGACTGGGGACCCCACAGGAGGTGAACATTATACATACTGTTACTACACGTGGAAAGTGGGTGTTATATTACAGGCTGGAGCACTACAGGGGGCATTATAATAAAGGGGACACTACAGGGGGTCATTATAACTTTGGGGGCACTACAGCGTGGCTTTATAAATACTGAAGTTATTACAGGGGGCATTATAAATACTTGGAGCTACTACAGGGGCATTATAAATATGAAGACCACTAAAAGGGACATTATAACTACAGGGGACACTATAAGGGGCCTTATTATTACTGTGGGCTCCATAGGGGTGCCTTATAGACTGGTCTTATTACTGCTGGAGGCACTATAGGTGGGCCTTATTTGTACTCTGTGGGCCATAAGGGGCAATATTAATATTGGGGGTACTGTGGGGGTATTATTTTGAAGGGGAGTATCTGTATGGAACTGTTTTTTCTGCAGTATAGTATTTAGGAACGTTGGGGAGCAAAGCGGGCACAGTAAATAGGGTTGGGGCACAATGAAGGGGTAGGATGATAGAAAAGTGTGGAATCTAAGATGTCTGTGTGTAAACATTGCAGAGACAAGATGCAACTGAAGTAGTTGTCAAGGGGGTCTGATCTCAATAGAGAAGATGAGGAAAGAGAACATCTACATCAGACACCCACTGATCTGATATTGATGACCTATCATGAGGATAGGCCATCAATATTGAACTCCTGGAAAAAGCCTTTAACAGAAATGCTGAGACATTCTAAGATAAAGAAAGAAAGGAGGGGATAGGGATCTAGTACTAAAGGTTTTGTGCTCATTATTACAGCATTATAAATCTAGCCCTGTTCACAAAAGAATATGTACTGTATGGAATCAACAATGATATATATGCTGATGGGCTAAACTGGACACAAGTCATGTGAGTAATAAAAGGACATGAGTACTATTAATCCTGCGAGTGGAATGCTCCAATTACTACTACCAGTAGAATTAATGTAATAATCATATATACCTACGCAACACACTGACCTTTCTAAGCTACTGTAAATGTGTGGTAATAATGATGTCCACAACAAAACCATTCATCTTTCTCCTTTTCTTTGTGCAATAAACAAAGACATTACACTCCTGACATATCACCTCCCACTCCATTCCCAAATTGATTTCCCTTTCCAGCCCTCAGCACTGCGGATCTACTGTATAACTGGTGGCGTATTACCGAGCTTGTAACTTAATACAAGTATTGATTACAAAGCATTGGAAGAAGGAAATAAAAGCAAATCCAGAATACAAAAGATATGTAGGACAGGTGTGTGGGTACAAAGAACGCAGTGCAGGCGTGCTCAAAGCACAAGGTAGTTACATGCTATTTCTGGATAGAGCTAGCATAATAATAGAAAGAATAGCACTAACACCACTGCAGGGTAAATAGCTCATATAGAGTGCAAATGTATGGGGTCAAATATTTTTTTTCTCAAGTTACCATTAGATTGCCCAGTAATTCTAGTCAATGGATTGACAATGTCAGTACATTCTATAAATTCACAAGAATTTTCTATTCTTCCAATCTGACATTCATCAAATACTCCTACTCTTGCAGCATTCACAGATATTTGTCAATCAGACTGTCAGTTTTTGAAGCTGTTCAGGGAAATAGTCTTCTTTAGCTCTTCCTGACTGTGTGTGTGGCTTGTAGGGCATTTTTTTTTAAATTTTACCAGCTATACATATACCTTTAAAGACAACAGTCTAGCTCAGGGGTCAGCAACTGTTGTGCTATGAGAGTTTCCAAGTATGAATGCTAGGAGTTGTAGTTTCACAATAGCTGGAGTGCTGGAGTTCGCTGGATCCTGCTCTAGCTCCTTTCCTCTGCAAATTATTGTTTCGTAGCTTAGGGGGTAGGACTACACGGTGTCAAACTGCAGAAAAACTGTGCGACACAAAAATATGTGCAACTATTTTAGAGCCGTAATTTGGCTGTTGCAGGTGACTTACATGTGACTTACATTAAAGTCAATGGAGTGAACGTCGAGTGTGACATGTGACTTAAAGTACAAAATCTGACATAATGCGACTGTCGCATCACTGCGCCACAGCCTTCGCTATATACTAGTGGGACACCTTCTCTAGAGGCATGCACCATGTGCAAACCGCAGTGCCAACCCATCTTCTTTGATACAGCCTGTTGTGTGTCGTATTACAAAACCATTGACCTACATTACATAAAGTTGCACTACACATGTTGCCGTGTAGCCGTATGCATACTTGTACTGTTCTAAAGGTTCCCTAAGTGAGGATCTGTGAGATGACTGTTTCTTAAACAGCCTGCTTCCCTCTCCTATGCAATTGCTTTTGGAGTTGTCACATTTTTTTCTATCCTGTTATATCCAGTCTGCCCTCTTCTCGGCCGTGCTAACACAATTACAAGGGTTTCTCTAATAACCAATTAGCATACACACAGTAATATAACACAAGTAGCGGCATCCAAGTGTGGATGTGATGTGCCTGAAAAGCACGCCAACATGCTAGTGTTGGTGCAGTTTTTAAATTGACTGCCAGGATGAGTTTAAAAAAGCACGGAAAACATGCGTCACAAAAAAATACATTTAAAAAATTGTTTTTACCACAATTGTGTTTCTTTTACAAGTGAAATGAGTTAAATCAATGGGGGTCATTTGCAAAGACCAGCTTTTTTTTAGCTGTTCTTCGTTTCTCCTCTGAGTTGTGGTAGCTTGGAGAAGGTTTATGCCAACATTTACACCTGTTTTCAGACCTAAATGTTAGTCAATTTCCCGGGCCGATTTTGGGGCCCCCACCGTGCAGCTGAAAAACGTCCATGTGACAAAATAATGTTGCACTGACATTAAAACAGTAGCAAAAAAGGGGTTGCACTTTTTTAACTGCTACGGACATGTTTACACTTCAGTTATTTGGTCAGTTATTTCCATTAGTTATTGTGAACCAAAACCAGGTGCGGGTCAAAAATACAGAACAGGTACAGATCTTTCCATTACACCTGATCTCTGTGGAGGTTTCACTACTGGTTTTGGCTCACTGATGGAAATAACTGACCAAATAACTGAAATGTGAACTCAGCCTAAAACAGGTGTAGAGAGTTTCATAAAAGACCCCCCCCCCCCCAATGAGTTTCACCTATAAAAACTGCAATTACTACATTGATATAACATGTTTCATCTGTAAAAAAAAAACAAAAAAACAACGGCTGTAAAAATGCATACATTTTTATGTGTTTTTACAGTGCATTTTGGTCGGCTTTTTTTTAATTAAAAATCAACACATATGCAATGTGTAAACCCACATTGTTAATCGACTGATAATGATTAATGGCCGAAAGGTTTCGCAAAACCATGTGGTCAAGAAGAATCAAGAATCAATTTTCAACAGTCAGTTTTGGAAACTATTGCCAATTTGCACATCAAAGCAGTTTTTGTCTGCACTGTGGTCCGTCGCGGCTTCCTGACAACTGCAGCATGGGCTTTGCAGTCATTCGTGAATAATAAATTATCAATTATTTTATAGGGGGGTTCCCATCTCAACATTTATGGCATATTGCTAGGGCAGCTGTGGATCCCACCTCTGGAACCTACTCCTATCTCCAGAATAAGACAACAGAAGAGAAGGGAGAGCAGCCACGCATGTGTGGCCATCCTTCATTAATTGCTATTAGAGTTCTGAAAATAGCCAAGCTTTGGCTTAGCTACTCCCAAAAGCCCCATGGCGGTGAATGCAGAAGTGGCTGCAGTTGCACTGCTTGATCTCCATGCACTGCTCTTGGACTTTTAAAAATAGCTGAGCAAACCCATTCACCCTTTTTTCGGACGTCCAGTAGCACTTAGTGAAGAGAACACAGTGCATGCCCGTTCTGAGGACAGAGTTGGGACCCACACCTGTCTGACTTTTGTGGCATATCCTAGTTATATGCTATAAATGTTGATATGGTCAACCCTTTTAAGCTGAGGTGGTCATTTTTAACATTGGTAACACTGTATTTTCAAGAACAATGAAGTTTTTCCATTGTTTTTTAGTGTACATTCAAGGCAAATTCTATAATTCAATATACTTAATACTTAAAAGGGTTTTCCATTTTAATACTGATGACCTATTCTCTGGATAAGTCATCAGAGTCTGCTCTGTGGCCCCGGGACACCCTGTCGATCAGCTGTTTGAGAAGGCACCAGCGCTCTTGAGAGCACCACTTCCTTCTCCATGCCCACTAAGCACAGTACCATACATTGAATAGCAGCTGTGTCTGGTATAGCGCTCAGCCCTATTTACTTCTATGGAGCTGAGCTGCATCTAGGCCACATGAAAGATGAATATATATATGGCCACTGGCCTAAAAGCTGAGAGAAGGTCAAGGTACTACTGCAAGCGCCGGTGCCTTCTCAAACAGCTGATCATACTGGATACCGGGTGTTGGACCTCACTAATCAGATACTGATGACCTATCCAGAGGATAGGTCTTCAGTAGAAAAATCTTGGAAAAACTCTTTAAGTCTCCGATATCACTAAACATATTACTAATGGTTACTATAGGCATATCACATTTTAGCATTCTAGGTAAACTGTCTGATACTTCCATTTTTACAACACTGTCACAGAGTATTCTTTCTTAACCAGCTTTTCAATAAATCTATTGAATTTGTAAACCAGTCAGACACAATGAATTTTTCTCACTTTACTGAGAGCTTGTGATTGTCCCACCAGAATCAGAACGTTAGAAGCAAGAATGGACAAACAAAAATTGAGTAGGATGATTGAGCGCTCAGAACGAATGAATCTGGAATACAAAGCAGAGAAAATGCATTAAGACTCGTAACTTCACATTCAATCAGAACATGAGAAAATAGTATTACGAATACAAGTGCAGTCATATAAAAGTCATCTGCAACATAATAAAATGTCTGAGGGTAGGTGCAATGAGTTAAAACTAATGATCATATGACTTGTACATCACTTTTCAACAAAACTAAAACCTGCAAATACATCACTCTAGACTCCAGAATTTGATCTAGGAACCATGCATTGGTCAACAGGTTGTTCATTTGCTATCTACAACTGGGCAAAACCCATCACAGACATCTCCATGTTGGATATTCCAAGCATACTAAGCCTTGTGCACATGACAGCACGCAGGGTGAAATACATGCTTCATGGCTGCTGTATGTAAGGGGGAATACCTCCATACATATGGTATCCAATGGGGCAAGCTACAATTTTTAGCAGAATTGTACAGAATACAACATAAAAAGAGATATAGTGAGGTGCAGTAAGGGTCTAGATACTTCTATGAGCGATTTATTGGGCTCCATCCAAGTGGTTGAACAGAGCCATATTACAGTCCTATGCATGAGCCCTTTGCACATGCCCTGGTATGTGAATGAGCAACTATGAAGGAGGAGCATTTATGTTTATTATCAGAAAATGTTTTTAAGATTTTTTTTACACAGCAAAGATGATGAAATAGCTCATGTCAATTGGTAGTACAGTCATTATAAGCACTAAGAAAAAAAGTCAGGAGGCAATGCTCTGAAAGTTCTGCAGTCAGGACACTAGAGACCTGACTAAATGACCCATAGTGGTGGCAGCAACATTATATCACCATCAGAGAAGACACATTTTAACATTGCCTTTATGGATTATATGAAAAGAAAAAAGAATCTGTGAGTTTTGCGATTTCTTCGTATCGGCATTTTCCATACACGCAGTATTGCACAAAAATCAGGTATATTGTTTATTTCATTTTCCTGTCAGAATGGTCATTAAGTCCAAGTTATTAATTTTCTTACCATCAGGAAAAAAATGAAAACATTATTATTATTATTTAAGAAAGAATCATACAGGAATCTCAATCACTTAATACGGTACCTTACGAAAGTATTCGGCCCCCTGGAACTTTTCAACCTTTTGCCACATTTCAGGCTTCAAACAAAAAGATATAACATTTTACATTTTTGTTGAAGAATCAGCAACAAGTGGGTCACAATTGTGAAGTGGAACGAAATTTATTGGATCATTTAAACTTTTTTTGTAATAAAACTGAAAAGTTGGACGTGCAAAATTATTTGGCCCATTTACTTTCAGTTCAGAAAACTCACTCCAGAAGTTGATTGAGGATCTCTGAATGGTCCAATGTTGTCCTAAATGACTGATGAAGATAAATAGAATCTACCTGTGTGTAATCAAGTCTCCGTATAAATGCACCCACTCTGTGATAGTCTCAGGGTTCTGTTTAAAGCACAGAGAGCATCATGAAGACCAATGAACACACCAGGCAGGTCCGTGATACTGTTGTGGAGAAGTTTAAAGCTGGATTTGGATACTAAAAGATTTCCCAAGCTTTAAACATCCAAAGGAGCACTGTGCAAGCGATCATATTGAAATGTAAGGACCACTGCTAATCTACCAAGACCCGGCTGTCCCTCTAAACTTTCATCTCAAACAAGGAGAAGACTGATCAGACATGCAGCCAAGAGGCCCATGATCACTCTGGATGAACTGCAGAGATCTACAGCTGAGGTGGGAGACTCTGTCCATAAGACAACAATCAGTCGAACACTTCACAAATCTGGCCTTTATGGAAGAGTGGCAAGAAGAAAGCCATTTCTCAAGATATCCATAAAAAGTCTCGTTTACAGTTTGCCACAAGCCACCTGGGAGACAAACCAAACATGTGGAAGAAAGTGCTCTGGTCAGATGAAACCAAAATCAAACTTTTTGGAAACAATGCAAAACGATATGTTTGGCGTAAAAGCAACACAGCTCATCACTCTGAACACACCATCGCCACTGTCAAACATGGTGGTGGCAGCATCATGGTTTGGGCCTGCTTTTCATCAGCAGGGACAGGGAAGATGGTTAAAATTGATGGGAAGATGGATGGAGCCAAATACAGGACCATTCTGGATGAAAACCTGTTGGAGTCTGCAAAAGACCTGAGACTAGGACGGAGATTTATCTTCCAACAAGACAATGATCCCAAACATAAAGCAAAATCTACAATGGAATGGTTCAAAAATAAACGTATCCAGGTCTTAGAATGGCCAAGTCAAAGTCCAGACCTGAATCCAATTGAGAATATGTGGAAAACTTCTGTTCACAAACGCTCTCCATCCAACCTCAAAGAGCTCGAGCTGTTTTGCAAGGAAGAATGGGCAAGAATTTCAGTCTCTAGATCTGCAAAACTGATAGAGACATACCCCAAGCGACTTGCAGCTGTAATTGCAGCAAAATGTGGCGCAACAAAGTATTAATGCAAGGGGGCCAAATAATTTTGCACGCCCCACTTTTCAGTTTTATTATTACAAAAAAAGTTTAAATGATCCAATAAATTTCATTCCACTTCACAATTGTGACCCACTTGTTGTTGATTCTTCACCAAAAATTTAAAATGTTATATCTTTTTGTTTGAAGCCTGAAATGTGGCAAAAGGTTGAAAAGTTCCAGGGGGCCGAATACTTTCGCAAGGCACTGTATGTAAGGCAGCTTACTCCATCACATTCAGCTTTAGGGGCTGGTTCTCAACAAAGCAATTCTAGCGACATTTAAAGGCAATGTGTCACCTCTGGCAAGCCCTATTAAGTATAGTAATACATGTGTAGAACATGATCAGTCACTGTATATCGATACTCACCACAATTCCCCACTATGTGCCCACAAAAAAGCATAGCGAGGACTTTCCATTATGTGTGCAGGAACAGGAGTCCATGGCTGGTTTGCGGGCGTAAAGTGGAAGAAGGGGGGCGGGTATCAACATACAAATTACTGATCCAGAGTCGGGGGCCTGTATTCTCTACAGCTGCACTTAGTAGGGCTTGCTGGAGGTGACAGATTCCCTTTAATGATATTGGAGTCTGGTCAGTCCATTGTTCTGAGAATATCAGAAGCTTCTTTGGTTGAAAAGTAGACCTTGATCGTCACAGCAGTTTGCATTGCTTGAGGTCCTTAATCTTGTTTACCAGAAGATATTCCATAATGTATAAAAGTTGTTTTGTGCCTATCGGCATTTGTGAGGCTGTCTATCAAAGACACACCATAAGTCATGAAGCAGTTATACTGTACATCCCCAAATTTCCACTGAGAGTTGTAGACAGAGGCTTTCATTGCTTGATTGGCATGCATACTGATTTTATTGCTTCCAAAGATCCCAAATTTAGTTTCAACAGCTCATAAAACCTTAATCCATATCTCTGGCTCTCAATTTCATTGTTCTAGTGTAGATTTTCTTCTTTTTCTCTTTGTGCTTCTATTCCCTTTTCTCACTAATGTTTTTTTGACAGCTACACATCTCTTCATATCCATAATGTTGCATTGCCTTCTCACAATGGACGGACAGACAAAAACACAGATTTTTTTTCTTCAGATATGAAGCAATGCTGCAGGAGAAGTGACACTTTAATTTAATTAATGGTCTGACTCTGATTATTTGGTGAACAGATGAGAAGGGTTCTCTTTGAGGGATGCTCTTGAAGGCTAATAGGGGTGGGTCTCGAGCAAGGAACACCTACTAATACGTTCATATCCCTTACAAGGAATCTGCAAAAGTTGGTTAAATTCTAAAAAAAAACTGCTTAAGTATTATTTGACGGAAGCCATTTTGGTGGTCATAAATATGTTTTCTACATTTTTTGAACCCTGAAAAATGAATGACTTGTACTTGATGGTGGTCTCTGATTGTTTCTAAGTGTTATGAAATTGTTGCATCAAGAAATATATAAGCAAAGGCATTCTGTAACTTTTTAAAATCTTTTGACAGTGCGAATAAAGCATTGAATATTGACCATTTTGTATAAAATAATTTCTTCATGAATAGATGATGGAAAGGTATGTTCTGCAAGTCTGTATTGGTGGATATTTGAAAAAGATGAGTACAACAATAGCATGCAGTAACCAATCACTCAAACAAACATACAGAATTAAAAAGGTTAGCTACAAACATGAAACAGTCACTGAAAAATAGTAAGTAACTTCCATTAGTGAATTGAAAATCATTAAAGAATGAAAAAGCACCATGAATAATCATATTACTAAAAGCAGTAAAAACAAAAGCCTACATGGATTTTCTAGCTAAAACTTTTTTTAAAACTACTAAAAATGCTGAACAAAAATAAAAATGCCATACTCGTTTCAAGGATCTCCTGCAGCTCCAAGCTGATGCTTCTCAGTCCCCTTCTACTCTCTACTGCTTTGTCCACAGATGTCCACTGCAGCCAATTAATGACTGGCTTCAGCAGTCACACACTTCAGCCAGTGATTTGCTGCAGCAATCACATGTTTCTGTGTCCACATGTCATTCTGGACCAAAACGTAGAGAGCAGTGGGGAAACGGGCAGAATCAGAGAGGGAAAAACAGGGTAACTGTGTGGTAAGTTTTTTTATTTTTTACAGCATAGGGGGTGGTCCCTACGCTGCCACGTGGAAATGCCAGTCTGTGCTGTCGAAATACTCCATTAGAATGGACCATAAAATATTACATCAATGTAAAAAAAGAAAATTTTTGTCCAACGGTGAACACCCATTTTTCCAACTCTCAGTGATGTCAAAAGAAGGGGAAAAAAATTAAGTACACTTTGAATATGTTAATACTTATTTTCATGAGCTCCATCACAAGGTTTTCAATAGTAGGAGTGTGATAAAGCCCCATGAGACCGTCTACAAAATATTGGCAGCTTTTCCTCCTTAGTAAGTGTAATAATGTATGAAGACTGTTTAGAAGCATTGCTAACTATCTTACAGTACTTATGCATACTGTGTACATGTAAATGTTTCTGATTGTTAATAAAACCAGATTGTTCTTAAAGATGTTTTACCATCACTGAAATTGATGGCACATCACTAGGCTTGGCAAGACCAACTGGAAATTAATGGCATCTCCTAAGACTATGCCATCATTTAAAACATATTCACTTTCATCCAAAAATAGTGCTATTTACAAAGCCAGTCATGTCTACCCACCACTTGTGATAAATTAGATGTTTACTAGTACTCAGACTGCGCGAGTGCCACCAACACAGGTTTTATTATAACCTCCAGTCTCGTTAAGAATTACACTAGGAGTATAAATTCTTTCCATTCTGGATGCTCCTTTATTTCGTAACACTTTCCTATGTATGTTGTATCATACCTCCAAAATGCAGCATAAACAGCAAGAAGAATTAGCAAAGCCATGCAGGACACAGCACAGCCAATCATCAAGGGGACCGATGGAGAACCAGAGACATCCATTACCTGCAGAGAAAACAACATACAGTATACTGTAAGTTTTTCAAAGACATGGTTCATCACCATTTTTTTCAGACTTTTTTAGCAGAACACTAGGTTCAGAATCCACTTTGAGACATATTTATTTTAGAAGATTTAATAAGATATTGCTGTATTGAAGCATACACTACAGCAACAACAGGGACTAAAACTAGATGTTCTCATTTGGAGTGCCTTTTGAGTTTGATATATATAGTACATAGTGATTTACAATTGAGTTGTACGTGCGTCAACCGCTGTTGATGGAAAATGAAGCTTGAAAATAAATTGACTGCCACAAGATCATTTTTAATGGTGTAGGTGTCCGAGGTGCACCTAGTAACATAAAGTAACATACATGGTGCTGAGTCTCTGGTGTTGAATGCCAAGTTCCAAGTCCAATTTTTATTGGCATAGTTCCCTGGTTGTCCAAAATAATTTTTTCAAAACTAGTTCTATAAGTATAAATCAATAGTACAAGTGACCACATGAAACTTTGTAATATGTCTTATCAGTGAGATGTTATCAGTTTACCTCCCTTCCCCCTTGCTAATTGCTTTTCACTTAAAAAAATGCCTTAATCCCATCCAAGATGGACCTGCTCCAAAGGGGGATTATATTACAAATGTCAACGCATGTCCATGGAGAGTGGAGAGGGGAGAAGTGAGCAGGAACACACAGAAAAACAGACTGATGGAGCTTCATAGGCTGAGACATAAACTTCCTAAATGTTTTATTCAGAACCATACAGGTTAGTACCTCTCTTTAATGTCCTCTATTATCCTGGGGCTGCTACTGAGTGCAGAAGATAAGACTAGGAAGCAGGTTCTCCTCTACTTTCTGTGTGCAATGGATGGTGGCCAGCCTCTACCCACCATCTCTGGGAGAATTGCAAACTAGACATTCAACATGCACAGGGGAAAACTGCTAAGAAATGCCATGTACAAGTCATATAGTGTCCAGAAATAGTGTTATTCCTCTGATGCCAAAGTGCCACTTCTGTCTTGATCCTTACTTTCTTACAAGATCCATCATGATCTATTGGTTCCTCACAGGATCCATCTGTTCTGGGTTTTTTTTTTCTTACAGTATCCATAATTTTTTTTTTTAATCATTGAAGTCAATGGATGGAATAAAAAGAATAAATAATGGAAACTGCTACATATTTATATCCAGTATTCATTAGTTAATGCTGCAAATGTATGAACCCTGCCTTAAAGAGGACCTGTCACCCCTCATGCCTGTTTTAGTAACTACTTATATTCCCTATGTAATAACCGTTCTGGAGCTTCTATTCTTGTGACTGTATGTTGTGCCATTTCTCTGTTATTTCTACTAGAAGTTATGAATGAATTCTCTACAATTGTTTACTACAGCTTGTAGTAAAGGTACAGATAAGTGTTACCAGTTTGGGTGTGTGTGTGGGGGATGTCCCTGCACAGTCTGACATCAACAGCATTGATTGGACAGAGTCAGATACACCCACTACTGGTAACACCCAGCAGTACCTTTTCTGTAGACTGCTGGCAATTTATTTGTAAACGTCTGGCAGGAATAATACAGGAATGGTATAACATGCAGTCATAAGAATAGAAGCTCCAGGGTAGGTATTACATAGAAAATGGCATGCAATAGTTACTTAGAAATGTCAGGAGAGGCGACAGGTCCTCTTTAAGGCTTCATTCACATGTGTGGCATAGATTCCATTAGAGATCTGTCACAGACTCTGTAAAAAATGCTGGATAAAATTAGCACAGCATGCTTTGCTATTTTTACAGTAAGATAACTGGATCATAATAGAAACCAAACGGATCATCTTAGTCAATGGGATCCATCATGTGCCATGGGTGTCCATTGGGTGACAAATCCATTTTGGCTTCCATTTAATTTTTCTGTGATGTGAAAAAGCCTTATTATACTTAGAATACAGTCACTCTGTTTCTCCCTTTTCATTGATCACTGCCTTCTTTATCTGATCTCCAGGAATAAGTGCACTGACAATCTATGCTATATAATGCTGACCATAGATTGTGTGATTTTATGATTGATATAGTGATAGGGCCTAGCATTAGGCTAAGCAGTGAGAACAAGTGAAGGACAGCGTGATTTCTTAGACATTGCCATTGCTTTATTACATCTGTATGTCTTCCATAACAGGATCTATCTGCTTTATGAAGGCCTTTATGTTCTCACTCATATAAGCAAGTATGTTATTCACAAAATAAGCTTGGTAACTGGACACTTAATATAAAATCTATTCACAAAATAAAATGTCTGCATTATAGTACAGCATTAAACAGTCTACTCCTCCGTTTGGCTTCTATGGCCACCTTGCTATGATGTTGAAGGCTGCGCACATACGGATTTAAGCTGCCAAACTCACAGACGAATATGACTCATTGCAGAAGGGATGGCAGATTAGAATGAATGATTTTTTTTTCTGAGTTCATGCACTTTGTAATTTTATGAAATACAGAACTTAGAAATGGGATTTAAAAAAAGGTGTTATAGGGACTAAAGACAGAGAAGAATCTGTAATATACTCTCATTTCGGTTCTTAGCGGATCAACCACTCAATAGGTTGACAATGAACTCAATCAAATAAGCAGATCAACCTCTCTGTAATGGGATGGCAGAGGTCTCTTGCTTGTGACCACTTCTTATAGCTGATCAACTAAAGATTTCCTCTGCCAAAGTGCTAAAACTTCTCTAAACACTGGTGACCTTGGGTTGGACCAATGCCTAATCATCCATGAAGCAAACACAGTACAAAAAGTAAAGCTTCGTAATATCAATCCTAATTCCACCAGTAAACAGTATGAATTCACATTTAAGACGACTACATATGGAGACTTATGGCGTAAAAGTATCAGAAAAATGTATTCTACAGCAATAAAAGCATCATGAAAATAACTGCTGAGAGGTTTTGAAAATGCACTTGGAAGACAAGCAGACATACAAAGGAGCATGCATTATACATAATAACTGCAGATGTACTGCTTGCTCTCTCCCAAAATAGGACATTTGGCTAGGGGAAGATTTGAGTCAAATGGATGAATGAGTAGGAGGCACTTCCTATTTTAATGAGAGAATGTTATGCAATTATAGCTTGGAAGGAAATGATGGATCCTCATAAGACAAATAACTAGATATACATATGATATGGAGAGCAAATGCACTTTCACTTTTTTTTTTAATTACGACTTGCCCTAGACATTCAATAATCAGAAGTTTTAGTGCAGATACCTTTTCTACCATACAAACCTTCCATATTCAAATGTAATAAAAGACGAGTTTCTAAAACAGTAAGCCTAAACCTAGCTTAGACAGGCACATAGCAAAACCTTAAAAGAGACTATAAAAAGGAAGATTGACACCAGGATTTAATGAAGTTTGGTGAATCTGTTATGAATATGTGTAATTCTTAACAGAATTCATTTCCCGCACATAATTTATTACAGGAATCCATTATTGCCTGGCCCACTCTATTTATAGTAGAGAACTCGCACAGTCAGCTATAAAATCTGCAGTAAGTTAAGTTGAAATATGTCCATGAATTTTAAAGGGGTTAAGTATGTAAGTAAAAATTATATGTCTATGCCATAATAGCATAGTAATATGCTACGTGCTAATAGATACTAGACACAATAAAGCATTGCAAATACATAGAAAAGAATAGTAGCAATCACTACACAAAATGTAGTACATAAGCACAATGATCAATCAAAAAGAATAGGCCTCAGATTCGTTTTGAACATTGGCGTCGAAGTCATCTCTCAAGTGAAACACTCATTGGCCTACTTTGTCCAAAATATGGTTTCTTACACTTACCAACTCCTTGGGAAGCTGTGCCAACACTGCAAAGGTGGAGAGCTGGTTGCAAAGGCATTTGGTGTGAGATGGGTGGGTTGGTAGGGTCTGGCAGCTTTCAGTGTCCCAGCTCTCACTGGATGCATCACTGACGATCAGAAGAAGAAGAAGACATAGGAAGTCAAAACCTGCAAAGGTACAGCTGGCAACATCACAGTGTTCCTGTACAAACAGTCAAGGATACTAGATAAGCTGTGCATATCTGGAGCAGGCACAGCAAGCCTGCATCACTTTGCTGGTGTCTTGAATATCAGTGTGTGTGTGTGTGGGTGAAACCCAGGGAGAGAAGTGAGGCAGAGAAAGAAGGAGTGTGGGGGAGACAGAAAGACAAAATGAGGGGGAGAAACAATAGGGAGGATGATGAAGAAGAAGTAAACATGGCAAGGGGGAGAAGTGGAGAGAAATATGGTAATGACAGATGAATGTGCAGGGATACAGACTGTGCACTGGTATTAAATATGTGAAAATCACAGTGTAAAAGGGTAATGCAGGGGCAGAAAAAGGGAGAGCAGCTGGTAAAACATCAGAGAAAGAAAGCAGAGAAAATAAAATATACTGCAAGTGTGAGCAATGGGGGAAAGATTACGTTACGCTGGAAGACATTATTCAATGAGGATTACACATGAAGAAGAGAGGACCAGAAGAAAAAAAGGATATGGAATACAGCTAAAATGAAAATGAACAAAGGTGATAATACTCTGTGGAGTGATGAATGATGCTGCATCTAGGACCTAGGCTTAGGGGGGTTTCTGAGGTTTAATCTGACATCAGGCAAATCCTCCAAACCTCTCTGTCACCCCTTCCCGTGTGCTCTTTTATCATACATCCCACAGCGTTCCCTAAAGCTCCAGAGAAAGTAGATGAACCTGACATGTTCTCCACGTATTTCTTGTTCTTAAGAGGCTCAGCACTCAGTGTTAGAAGCAGATGTCTTTTTTCAAATACCACATGGAAAATGATTTATAGCATACCTGTCGTGTTTACATCAGGGGTGCACTGACCATAGACCCTACAGGGATACAGGGAAATTTCCTGGTGGGCCGATGCCCAGAGGGCCACCTTAGCCCTCCTCTTGAACAGAAACCAGGTACATAAAGATCTGATGCTCTCAGCATAAATTAATTTAGGCAGTATTTTGTGATGCACCGTGGTATCTGGGGCCACTTTAAGTTCCTAGTCCACCCCTGGTTTACATGAAGAATAACACTATATCTGGCCATTATATCACTTATATGACTCTGAAAGGGGAAATCCTCACTGTACCCTGAACTCAGCATCAAGAGAGGATGGACGCTAGCTTCTATGATGTCTCTCATATACTGCACATACACTGCAGGACATTATGCCGCACTAATGAGAAGTGTTGCTGTGAATCCAGCACTGGGGTGAGGTAAAACATTTACTAAAATTAGCAGCAGACTGTGTTTCTGATGCTTTTTCTCTAGCTGTTTTCTCATCCCACCACCACTCTTTTCATAGACATTTATGGGCAGTGGTTGTCTCTATAGACTTCTATTGGCAGTAGCTGTAACCTGATCTCTCAGTGAGTTACTAAACTGCCTTCACTAAAGATAGATTTTAGAAGTGAATTGAGAGTGACTGATCAGTGCATTAGAGGGTGAAGAGAATATGTGGCTGATAAGTGGAGAAAGAGGCATCTTCCATTAATATATTACAGCTTCTCATCTTCACTTGTACCACTGATTAAAAAAAATAAATAAAAACCTAAAACAACAGTACATATTTAAAGCTACAAAAGAACTTTACAAATAGCTTCTCATGCAATGTTGCTTTTTAGGAGATTTTGAAGCTGTGTTCCTGATCTCTAGGGGAATCAGTTGTCTCCATAGATTTCTATGGGCAGTGGCTGTAACCCAATCCCTTAGTGAGTTGCTAACCTGTCTTCACTGAAGACATATTTTAGAAATGAATTGACAGTGATTGGTCATGCAGAATACAAAAGGGAGCAAAATAAGTCACTGACAAGTGGAGAACAAGGCATCTTCCTTTAATAAGATATATTACAGTTTCTTATTTTCAGGTACTAGTGATTTACAAAAAAAAAATGTAATAAATTAAAACAATGGTTACTCTTTATGTATTGGAAGCACCACAAGTACTTTACAAACAGCTTCATACACAATGCTAGTTTAAAACTCTTCCCTTAACGTGTTTAGTATTTTCTTGCATTTCCTTTAACTAATTCAAGGGGTCTTGTCACGAAAATATTCACTACCTATACACATACAGGGTACACGATCTTCACATACATCACTAAATCTCCTCCCAGTCATCTACGTTACTCTGGCAACCACAGCAGATGGATTGTAAGAATATAACATGCCAAGGATAAGGACTCAAGAAGGGTTCTTACACTCTTACACCCCCACACATAAACACATCCACACCTTTTCATAGCCAGCCATGGATGTAGCAATCATCGACTAAGTGACAAACTCACACCTGAATCAGTTCTATCATGGTTAGAAGTACACATAGGAAATTGGAGTTAGCGAGACAGAATGAATAAAACAAATGCTTTGTGGGTCCTTTGGAGCTGACAGAGTTGTTCTGTTTCATAAGCAGATTTTTAACAGATACCCTGACATTGTGAAGAAAGAAGAGGCAAACGCTCAATGTATTCAAATAGCAAAAACTTTAGCAGCTGCAAAAAGGCCTGTCACCATCTGCTTTACACAATAACAAATTAAATATGATTGTACGACATATTTTTTTTTAAAGCTCCATTTTGTCTTTTGAAAATTTCATGTCCTGTATGTTAATTAGACAAATCTCTTCCTCGCAAAGCAAGGAAATCAGCTGTGGTGGTCTTTTCATTCCCACTTACATAAACACAATGTAGCTCTATAATGCTGATCGGTCAATGTTAAAAGAAACAAAAACAACTACAACAAAAAAAAAAAAATTCAGCTTTCAAATTCGACTTTCATTCTGAAGTTGTACAAGGAGTCAATATAGTTTCAGCACTTGCTGATCTGGACAGCTCCAGGTCCCAATTTTGGGAAAGTTTTTCAGCAATGATACTCAACAATCTTCTATAGGTGGGGCTAACATAAAGAATAAAATCTGCCATTATTTTATTGGCAGTGATTTTTTTTTGTATTGAAGACACCTTTGACATTGTCTTTAGCTAGGGGTGGGTTCACATCACGTTTATGCTTCCATTTGAAGTATATGTTACCAAAAAAAAGGATACAAAAACGCAGCATACCATGTTCTTGTATCCTGTACTGTCTGGTAAAAAAAAGCATACTTTTTTACAACGGTAAAAAAAAAAACTGAACGGGTGCCACAGTATGGCATCAGTCTGAGGCATACGTTTAGCATATACGTTTTTTGTATACGTTAAAAAGATGCGAAAGCCGTGATGTGAACCCACCCTAAGTAGAAACTCTCCACTGTCATAATGACTATAAAGGATACACAAACCATACTAGAATTAGCTCTCATTTACAAGGTCCCTACAATAGTTTATCTTATTGTGAACAGTTGTGAAAAAAACACATTATGTTCTACTAAGGTCCCTTTCAGACGAGTAAGTGTCATGCTACTGACTCACAAGGCAGGTCTCGTCCTGAACTTCCAGCACTGCCAGGGTCGGATAGCATTATATTGATTTATGATGCTATGTAACCCTTAGAGGTCTGGAATGTATTGGATAACACTGTCATAATGCTGTCACTTATCTGAAAGATTCCTGAACTGTAAGGGTTACATAGCTTCATAAATCTGTATAACGCTCTGCGACCCCAGCAGTGCTGGACGTTCAGGCCGGGAGCTGTGCTGCGAGTACAATGCGTGACACTCACTCGTCTGAAAGGGGCCTAAAAGTAATAGTGACTGCTGGAATTCAACCTTTGACGCAATGCTACAAGACACGAGACATTGTAATAGAAACCAAAGTTTTGCAGGAAAAAAGAGGAAATGTTTCAATTATTTGGAAGGCAGGAAAGGTTTCAATTATTTGCTGTCCAAAAATGTGGTAGCCAGCATGTTTAAGAGACATGATAGAGGAACATTGTCATCTTTTTTTTATTTCTAGCATTAAATGAAATTCTGAAGTGATTGAGTATACCAACCTTTTAGAATAATCCCAGACGGCACACTGGGGACTTGATGTGCCCTGTTAGATAAGAACATACATTTCATTATAGCAAATATTTCCTGATTTAGGATGCATAAAGACATATAGTGCACAAAAAGATGTAAAAATGAGAGAAAAGCCACAAACTGGCAGCGAAGTCCAGAATAACAGCTATCACAGCCTGTGCCTGAGGGATAATGGCATTCATACAACAACTCGATAGTACTTACATTGATTATGTGTGATAACTCCACCACCACTAGCTGCTCTACAGGTTTGGTGAGAGGGCGGACGGTGACAGTCAGAACCTTTGAACTGACAGCTAGTGAATTACTCGGAGGAGGTAAGATGAGCCCCAGAGTGCGGTAAAGCACCGCACCAATAACAAAATATGCGGAGTCCTCTGTCTCTGCAGAGAGGATTAGAAAAATCTATTATTACATTCACATTCTGGATCACTCCCCATATACTGTATGTATCAAATTTACCTGCTTGGGGCAGAGTGAGAACTTCTTTGGGAATGAAAAGTTTATCCTCAGAGTTTCTAGCCCAGTCGTTCATCCCACGGCGGCCCTTCATGGGGAAGTTTATATCACTGGAAACAGCTGAGACAGGTTCCCTCTGGATACTAATAACTGTGCAACATGTAACACATGGACATAAGATGCAAGATATAGCACGTACATAGCAAAAGTATAGAAAAGGTCTGTTTGATAGGTTCATACACTATTAAGAAAAGGAAACTGAGCCTTAGCCCTCATGCACACGGCTGTTGCCAAACAGTGGGACTGCAATATACAGGCATCGGCCATGTGCACACCATATCACGAATGTGGACCCATTCACTTGAATGGGTCCACAATCCAGAAGGAGTGGTGCAGAACCTCCGCACAGAACCTCCGCACCGCAAAACAAAAAACAGAACATGTTCTACTTTTTTTGCGGTGTGGATGGATCACAGAACCATTCAAGCTGAATGGGTCTGCATCCATCTGCGGCAACTGAATTAAAAACAAATTGCGGTCCCCAACGCACGGAATGGCCGACACATGTTCATGTGCATGAGGCCTTACCAACAGGAAACAGTAAATTATGACACATTTTAGGCTTTAGTAATCAAATGACCCAGGACAGGAAATCAGTTACTTCTCTATTCATTCCTATGAGACTGACATTGAGGCTTCCATAGGAATACATAGAGAAACTGACTTCCAGTCCACACATAAGATATAATGTTGTGTTAGATGTTGGAAAGTCAGAGTGTTGGTGACATGACACAGCTGAGGATCAGAAGGGAGGTTATAACTCACAAATCCAGTCACTGGTAAGAAGTTACCATCACTACAGTTGACATCATGTACCTTTCTAAGGGCTCGTTCACATCACCGTTTACGGATTCCGTTCTAGCTTTCCGTTATAACATCATTATAACGGAAAATAACGGAATCCATGGGACGGAAATCAAAACAGACACCTTTAGGAGGCATTCCGTTTTGATCCGTCATAATAGAAGCCTATGGGAAAGCATAACGGATCCGTCTGGTTTCCGTTATGCTGGACGGAAACCAAAGTCCTGTGGACAGAACTTTGGTTTCCGTCCAGCATAACGGAAACCAGACGGATCCGTTATGCTTTCCCATAGGCTTCTATTATGACGGATCAAAACGGAATGCCTCTTAACCCCTTGAGGACAGAGCCCATTTTGGCCTTAATGTCTGGGCCAAATTTTTGAATTCTGACATGTGTCACTTTATGTGGTAATAACTTTGGAACGCTTTTACTTATCCAGGCCATTCTGAGATTGTTTTCTCGTGACACATTGTACTTCATAACAGTCATAAATTTGAGTCAATATATTTCACCCTTATTTATGAAAAAATCCCAAATTTACCAAAAATTCTGAAAAATTTGCAAATTTCCAAACTTCAATTTCTCTACTTTCAAAATACACCGTAATACCTCCAAAAATAGTTATTATTTTACATTCCCCATATGTCTACTTTATGTTGGCATCATTTTGTAAACGTCATTTTACTTTTAGTAAGGAGGTAAGTTAGGAGGCTTAGAAGTTTAGAAGCCATTTTTCAAATTTTCACCAAATTTTCCAAAACCATTTTTTTTTAGCACCAATGCAGATATAAAGTGATTTTGAGGGGCTTACATAATGAAACCCACCATAAATGACCCCATTTTAGAAACTACACCCCTCAAATTATAAAAAACTGCTGTTACAAACTTTGTTAACCCTTGAGGTGTTCCACAAGAATTAATGGAAAATGGAGGTGAAATTTCAAAATTTCACTTTTTTCGTAGATTATTCATGTTAACATTTTTTTTCTTGCAACACAGCAAGGGTTAACAGCAAACTAAACCTCAATATACATTCCTCTGATTCTGCAGTTTACAGAAATACCCCATATGTGGTGGTAAACGTCTCTATGGGTTTGTGGCAGTGGTCAGAAGGAAAGGAGCGCCATACGGATTTTGGAGGCAAAATTTGCTAGAATAGTTTTTAGGCACCATTTTGTAATTGAGAGACCCTGACGTACCCCTACAGTGGAAACCCTCATAAAGTGACCCCATTTTGGAAACTACACCCTTCAAAGAATATATTAAGGGGAGTACTGACCACTTTGACCCCCTAAGCATTTTACGGAATTTGGAAACACTTGGCTGTGAAAATGAACATTTTTTTCTTCCAATAAAATGTTGCTTTAGCCCCAATTTTTTTTATTTGCATAAGGGGTAACAGGAGAAAAGCCCCCCCATAATTTGTTACCCATTTTCTCCTGAATACGGCAACACCCCATATGTTGTGGTAAACTGCTGTGGGGGCACATGGCAGGACTCAGAACAGAAGGAGCGCCATATGGATTTTACAACACAGATTTTGATGGAGTGGTTTGCGGGAGCCATTGATTTTTATTTTTTTGAGTTATTGTCTTATGTGGGGGCTCATTTTTTGCAGGATGAGGTGAGGTTTTCATTGGTACCATTTTGGGGTAAATACGCCTTTTTGATCGCCTACTATTACACTTTTTGTGAGGGAAGAGGGAAAAAATGGCTATTTTGGCATAGTTTTTTTAAATTTTTTTTACAGAATTCGCCTGGGGGGCCATCTCATGTAATATTTTTATAGAGCAGGTTGTTACGGACGCAGCAATACCCAATATGTCCAACTTTTTTAATGTTGGAAAGTTTTACACATTAGATGCATTTTGAACAGAATAAAATATTTTTTTTTGTGTTGCCATTTTCAGAGAGCCATATTTTTTTCAGTTTTCAGGCGATTGTCTCAGGTAGGGTACAGTTTTTGCGGGACAAGATGACGGTTGAATTGATACCATTTTGGGGTAATTACGCCTTTTTGATCGCCTGCTATTACACTTTTTGTGAGGGAAGAGGGGAAAAAATGGCTATTTTGGCATAGTTTTTAAAAAAAATTTTTTACAGCATTCGCCTGGGGGGCCATCTCATGTAATATTTTTATAGAGCAGGTTGTTACGGACGCAGCGATACCCAATATGTCCAACTTTTTTATTGTTGGAAAGTTTTACACATTAGATGCATTTTGAACAGAATAAAATATTTTTTTTTGTGTTGCCATTTTCAGAGAGCCATATTTTTTTCAGTTTTCAGGCGATTGTCTCAGGTAGGGTACAGTTTTTGCGGGACAAGATGACGGTTGAATTGATACCATTTTGGGGTAATTACGCCTTTTTGATCGCCTGCTATTACACTTTTTGTGAGGGAAGAGGGGAAAAAATGGCTATTTTGGCATAGTTTTTTTTATTTTTTTTTTACAGCATTCGCCTGGGGGCCATCTCATGTAATATTTTTATAGAGCGGGTTATTACGGATGTGGCGATACCTAACATGTTTATGTATTGTGTGTTTTTTTATTTTTAATCAATTTTTTTAACTTTTTTTAACTTTTTTTTTTTTTTTTCACTTTCTTGACTCAGATCCACTTGGTTCTTCAAGAACCAGTGGGTCTGGTATTTTACAATACACTGCAGTACACTGTATAGTGTACTGCAGTGTATTTTCTTATAGCCTGTTCAAGCTCCTGCCTTTAGCAGGAGCTTGAACAGGCTTCCATGGCAAGCCAGACGAAAGCGTCTGGTTGCCATGGTAACCATCGGGACGCTGCCACAGCAGAGCAGCGTCCCGATGGAAGGGAGAGGGAGCGCTCCCTCCCTGTTAACCCCTTCCATACAGCGGTCCCTACGGACCGCGGCATGGAAGGGGTTAAACTGCTGACATCGGTGCTAGCACCGATGTCAGCAGTTTCAAGCAGAGTATCAGCTGTATGCTGATACTCTGCTTGAATACCGCTCGCTCGGCCATCCTGAGAAATTATTGCGGGCGGCACTCGCGGCAGCCGCCCGCACATTGGAAATCTCCCCCCCCCCCCGCCCACCCATCTGCCCACAGCCAATCAGGGGGGCGGGGGGGACACCCTGACCTCCCCCTAAATACTGACACTCGGCGGGGATTCGCTAGAATAGCGCTATCCCCGCCGAGTACCCCTTGCCTGCTGTGAATGGCTGGTCTGAATAGACCAGCCATTCACAGCGATCGCCTTTATGGGGGGTGCACGGCACCCCCCGAGGCCTTAACTATGGGTGGCTGGGTGTCTTAAACAGCACCCATTACAGCATGTAACCCCCCCTGCACTGAGCAGGGGGGGTTTACATGCAGGGCGTACCGGTACGCCCTGTTGCACTAAGTACCTCGTGCCCAGGACGTACCGGTACGCCCATTGTCGCCAAGGGGTTAAAGGTGTCCGTTTTGATTTCTGTCCCATGGATTCGTTTTTTTTTCGTTATAACGATGTTATAACGGAAAGCCTGAACGGAATCCCTAACGGTGATGTGAACAAGCCCTAACAGGTCAGAGAATTCAATTCTTTGTGGGAGTGCTTCATTAAGGCTGAGACTAGAATGGAGTCTACTGTTTTATTAAACAGAATCTGTCAGCTATAAAAAAAAACCCGCCAAATTACAGTAAGCAGTGTATAGTTCAGTTATGTCATTTTTATCTTCTCTAATGACGTACTCCAACAAACCAGCAGTAACATGCATTGAGAGGACTCCTCTTTGAGTCCTCTCCAATATGTACCTGAGAACAGGAGATGTGTGTGTATAATGTACGTTTTAACTGCTATGTGTGGGTATATGTGCACTGCAGTGTTATGTGTTTATGTATAATATGCGTACTACACTGCTGTGTGTGTATATTATGCTTACCACATAGCTGTGTATTTATGTAGCAGAGTTGTATTATGCAGCAGAGCTGTGTGTGTATAATATGCATACTGCAGGGCTTTTTGTGTGTGTAACATATACCTGTGTGCATTTTGTGTCTTTATTCGATGCCCAGGAAAAGCACTTTTATTCTGCTGGAAAACAGCTGCTAAGTGCCCAAAGCAAGCCAGATTGAAGAGGGGAAGGCTAGTTTAGTTGCTCATATCTTGGGATTGGAAGCCACTAGAAATATGAACCTGACCATGTTTGAAAGATGGCATTCCAACCTTTCAAATGATACCAGAATCATAGCATTATATCCACTATATCAGAAGATATAGCTGTTAGAAATAGAGTCAGGAGTGAAAGCTGATTTTAGTTTCACTTGCAGCTGGGCACTTGGGAGCTGTTTTCCAGGAGAATAAAAGTGATTTTCCTGGACATGGAATAAAGACACAAAGTACATACAGATATATTTGGAATGTAAATCCAAAAAGGGAAAATCCAGCATTTTAAAATCTTCAATGCGCTTTATTTCATATTGTAGCAAAATGATTCACAGGAACAAAACCTCCACCTGGAAAGCAGTTGACGCGTTTCGAACACAGGTGTGTTCTTAGTCGTAACTGAGTGTGGCCAACCCTGGTGGGCCTTATAATGCTGAAAAAAACTTCACCCTCACAGTGTGTGCTGCAACCATACTGCTGTTCCGCAGCCCTGCAAAAAAAGATAGAGCACGTCCTATTCTTGTCCGCAATTGCGGAAAAGAATAGGCATTTTCTATGATAGTGGCGGCCATGTACAGTCCGCAAATTGCGGGATGCACATGGGCTGGTATCCGTGTTTTGCAGATCGGCAATTTGTGGACTGCAAAACACATTAGTGTGAATGCAACCTAAAGCTGTTGGACGTGTACTGTGGGTGAGTACTATGGGTGAGATTTATCAAAGTAGTGTAAAATAGAATTGGCTTAGTTGCCTATAGCAACCAGATTCCACCTTTCATAAAAATGAAAGGTGGAATCTGGTTGCTATGGGAAACTAAGCCAGTTCTACTTTACAACAGTTTGATAAATCTCCCCCTACATTCTCATTATTAAATATGTAGACTAGCGGTTCAGGACCTTTTGTAGTCCATGGGCCACTCTGTCAGACTGAGTGCATCCCAATGGCCTCAATAAAACCTAAAGGGATAGTATATAGTAACATAGTAATATAGATTGTAAGGCTGAAAAAAGAAATTGGTTCATCCAGTTCAGCCTGTTAGCCTACAAGTTGATCTATAGCAAGGATGCACAACCTGCGACCCTCCAGCTGTAATAAAACTAGAACTTTTAGAATGCTTGGACAACTTACAGCTATTAGGGCATGCTGGGAGTTGTAGTTTTGCAATAGCTGGTGGGCCGCATGTTGAGCATCCCTGATCTAGTGGAAGGCAAAAAAAATCTATGAGGTAAAATTTGCACTGTGAACCACATGTGGCTCCAAGGCTTTGTGCACCCTAGGTGTAGACAAATATCTTCGCCGTCATCTCTTATTCTTCACAGTCAGTATGATTTTTTTCATTTTAGAAACTAAAGAGATGCAAAAGCATAAGCTTAGGTACTCACAAACACACAGGCACGGGAAACAGTATTATGTAATATTACTTCATTAAAAAATAAGATATCTCATACCCAGATTCTCTGTGACAATGATGGAACTCTGGAAAGGTTTTAGCGCATCTCCAACCAGGTGGATGTAATCTTCAAGCACCTTCATGAGGAGAACAGAGCCCGGGGCCACCTAAGAGACAGATGGTGCTTTCTTTAATTACACATCATGTTTTCTTCAGCAGATTAAGTTGAAATCACAAAAGAGCAAATTAACCTAATGGTTAAATAAAGTTTTACAAAAAATTTCTATTTATAAACCATGCTCCTTAAGGCTGTTAACATTCAAAATGAAAGACAAGTGTGCTAACAAGTACTGGTAAGTAAGGTTTCTTTTTTGTGTAAAATTGTGTAGCTGTAGCCTTAGGATGAATTAAAAAAATCTGCAAAGCAAATGTCCTCAGCAGGATTGGCAGGTGAAGGCACAGGCGCCGTACATAAGGGAAGCTGGCAGTACAGAAGAGAACTGCTGGCGAGCCTTTTTGCTGTACACAACCGTTGCGGTATACTGCATGAGAATTTAGGTAGAGGTGGAGGTGAGGCGTGATCACATTTACACTGTCTGGCCCTGTTATTTAAAGGGACACTATCGCGAAGAAAAAAAATTTGATATGTTTTACAACATAACAAAAGCAGGTTTTAACATAATGTATTTTTCAAATTGTCTAAATGTTTTTTTTTTTTATTCAGTTTTCTTGCCTTACATGGGGGCTGCCATGTTGGAAGTAAAGTGTGACAGTCTGGGTTTACAACACAATGGCACCTCACTTACGGCAGGCATGTACATAGGTTTCCTCAGTCGCTGCCGACCCTATAGAGAATGAATGGAAGACGTGAGCCCGCCCCTGTGATGACACCAGTAACACACAGCCAGGTCCTCCCTCCTTGCTGCTGGGGGAAGCCCACTGTGCCTGCTCCTCACTCCTGCAGCAGCGTCCTTGTCTTCATTAGGCTGCCTGTTCTAAATTCTATGGCAGCTCACCCCAGCAGTGCAGACAATTTTTGCTGAGTGTACTGCTGGGGTAAGCGGCCCAGGACTCAGAAACAGAGTAGATGGAGGTTCTTGGGGCTGTAGGACCTTAGTGATGTAATCGGCCATGTGACTAGTGGGGGAGGAGCCTGAGGAGCAGAGATCTGTGTTTTTGTAACGAAGCCATTGTCTCATCTTATCTTGCTGAAGCAGTGATGTCACCACTGAAGGTGTGAATTAGTGATGTCATTGGTACCACCCACTTTTTATATAGAACAGGTTTTTGTGATAGATTCCCTTTAAGTGGAGAGGATGAAGTAGTTGCAGAGAGTAAGGCTAGGGCTACACGGCAACAGTTGTTGCACGACACCCGTTGCAGCCAGGATCCCTGAGTAGCGGGGATTCTATAGAGATGAATGGTTGACACGGTTGGATTTCTTGCAACTGCTGCGGCGATCCCATTCATCTCTATGGGATCCCCGCTACTCAGCCTAACAGCAACGCCCCCATTTCTCCTAGTGGCTCATTTGTATATATTAAAAATTAATTTTTATCATGAATCCAGTTTCATAGTTACAAATCTAATGACCAGTGATCCCATACCTGCTGAATGCACATTATTTTGTTGTTTTTTTGTCTGAAACATTTTGGGGCAGATTTATCAAACTGGTGTAAAGGAAAACTGGCTTAGTTGCCCATAGCAACCAATCAGATTCCACTTCAACCACTGATATGAAGCAAGGTTATATCTTTAGTATTTGAATATATCTTCTGAGAAACTTTGACACATCTTGGTCCTCAGATCAACACATTTTCATTTTGCTAGAATAACAGTTTTTTTGTTCACAGGAATTCAACGCATGTAGAATTTATTTTCCTAGATCGCCCAATGACTAGCCGATTGTGGAGTCTCCCAATGCTGGGACCCCTGGTGATCAGAAGTTATTGGCAGGGGACAAGGGCTTTACATTTTATCCCAGTGAAATCAATGGATCATACATGGACTGAATGCAAAGCATGCTCACAAACACGTTGGGTGTCTTCTTGCTGATATTACAGAACTATGCAAAAATAAAATCTACACTGTAACAAAAAACGTGAATGCAAAGTTCTGTATACACAAATGTAGAACTGCATAGCCTTCTAGAATTCTGCACTATTTAGACAGGACGACAGCAATGAAATAACCTTCTACTTCTCTTCCTGCACCTAATTGTATTGACAACATATTACATTGCACTGGTATATTATCCCCCGCTTGTCACAGAAACACACACGCACTCACACACACACGCCTCCCCCGCTATAGACAAACGTCACACATGCACAGCTCAATGCCACATTGTCACCGCTCCCCACCTGCTGAGCGTCCTCCCACTTCTCTCTATTATCTGCATCCAGTATGTGGCTGACGGCTTGGAAAAACTTCTGTATATAAAGAGAGATTTCATGAGAAGGGAGAAGGAAGGATTATGCAAGAAGTAGATGGAGCAACATTTAAAGGCTTTTGCTGTAATACATGAATGAATGAATCAATGCACAGGCAATGTACGTCAGCAAACTAGTCTTGAAAAAGATCATATTCATAAGAATATAAAATATAAAGATAAATAAGAATATAAGATAAAATGAAAAACATGACAAAGAGACTCATGAGAAAGTTGCTGGAAATGAACCTGAAATGTACCATCCAGCTTAGAACTTGTTCACATCAACGTTATGGATTCCGTTCTTGTTTTCCGTTATAATGATGTTATAACGGAATCCATAAGACGGAAATCAAAACGGAAACCTTTAGAGGCATTCCGTTTTGATCCGTCATAATAGATGTCTATGGGAAAGCATAACGGATCCGTCTGGTTTCCGTCATGCAGGACGGAAAACAAAGTCCTGTCGAAAGAACTTTGTTTTCCGTCCTGCATAACGGAAACCAGATGGATCCGTTATGATTGCCCATAGACATCTATTATGACAGATCAAAGCGGAATGCCTTTAAAGGTTTCCGTTTTGATTTCCGTCTTATGGATTCCATTATAACATCGTTATAACGGAAAGCCAGAACGGAATCCATAACGTTGATGTGAACAAGCCCTTAATAGAGAAATGCTGTCATAATTGGCCAAGAGCAAAAAATATAAAGCAGTACATTTCTGACATACAGCAAAAAAAGACCAAAAACTTTGGGGGAGATTTATCAAACTGGTGTAAAGTAGAACTGTCTTAGTTGCCCATAGCAACCAGTCAGATTCCACCTTTCATTTTTCACAGCGCCTTTGGAAAATGAAAGGTGAAAACTGAGTCTACTTTTCACCAGTTTGGTAAATCTCCCCCTATATGGCCCCTTTTGAACGTGGGAGTTCCACGCATCAGACTCGCAGCGTGAATATGCGGCAGCTCCGCCCTGACCTCCTAGCACTGATGGGGTTGCATAGCATTATACTGATTTATCATTCTAAGTAACCCTTACAGTTCTGGAATGTATTGTATAACACTAACATAATGATATCAGTGTTATCCAATACATTCCAGAACTCTAAAGGTTACATAGTATCATAAATCAATATAATGCTAGGCGACCGCATTAGTGCTGGGAGGTCAGGACGGGACCTGCCGAAAACTCATGCTTCGAATCTGATGCATGGAACTCGCTTATCTGAAAGGGGACATAGAGGGGGAGATTTATCAAACTGGTGAAAAGTAGAATCAGATTTCACCTTTCATTTTCCAAAGGCGCTGTGAAAAATGAAAGGTGGAATCTGATTGGTTTCTATGGGGCAACTAAGCCAGTTCTACTTTACACCAGTTTGATAAATCGCTCATCTGAAAGGGGCCTAGGTCTACTAATTATGCATTAGGCACTGGAAAGCAAATAGGGAACATCAGTTATCAGTCATCCAGTTCACATGAAAGGGGTTGTGTCACAATGTGCATTTATCAGTTGATATAGGTCAGCTCATGGGACAGGCAGTCACGAGCCCCCTTTCCCATTTCTCATCCCCATAGAATTGCGCAAGTAGATTTGTATGAATCGATTTGTCTCATCAAGCAGAGTCCTATGCCTTTGAGAGGCTGTCCCCGAAGCTGAGGATGCACCCCCCCCCGATCACCAGAAACCCCGTGCCTGCACCACTGCTCCCGTGGCACATGCGCAGAGGCTCTGCTTCTGCTACTGGAGCAGCGACTGTGCATGCATTTTTACACTACAAGGCCGCAGCTACTCGGAGCCTTTAGATGATTACTTACTTCACCTACAGTACATATTCTCTGTAGAGCTGAGGCTGCTTAGTACAACATAAGAAAAGTACGTTTCTTACTTAGAGACACATCTTTTTTAAAACTAGTGGTAATGGAAGCACCCTGCTTGTTTTCCCTTTTTGATCCTCATTAGAAGATGATATGTAGACCTTATCTAATCTGCTCCCAGAGAAACTGTCCCTGAACTGAAAATGAGATGTAGCCATGTGACCAAATCGTAAAGTATGGTATCCCATTGTATTTTGGTGCTTGCATTAGTTGTGTATTGCATAGGCCCAAATATGGAGCTAATATTAGGCACCAGCTCAATTGACTTCTGTGTGTATTAACCCATAGAAGTCAACGATTTAACTCCCTATAGTAGGAGAATAATGCCATACCGAACGTTGTTTTGAAGGTGTTTCATTTTGATTTTTGAAATTCTCTTTTTAACCCAATGTTGAAACCTATTTCTCTTCATATGTTACTGAACATATACAGTTTATCTAGGAATGCCCCATTTTGGCTTGGGTGAGATATTCTGCTTTCGAGCTTTTTTCATTAGGCTGGTTACCCAACTCCATGCCAAACAAAGAAATTATGTGAGATTTGATCTCAACTCCAAAAACTGGCACTGTCCCAGAAGATTACACATCTGCGATTACTTCTTTATGGATAGACCAGAGTGAGCAGCCGTAAGGTGGCAGCACGGTGTTGGTATTTTGTGGTCCTAGTACGAGGAAAGTCTGTCATTTAGAATAAAGCAGGGGTGTCATTTACATCTCTAGCTAGCTATGGTATTGGAGTGATGACCAGAAAAATAAATGGTGGGGTAAAATATACTTCTTTTTTCCATATTTATTATTAATTTTCAAGAATAAAAATAAATAAACAAAACATACAGTAAATACTCTGATTGCATCACCAATAAATACAATATATTATCTAAATGACCCCCCAAATATATATATATATATATATATATATATATATATTTATATATATATATATATATATATATATATATATATATAATCTAATTAAATATTTAATAACTTCTCTCACATTTTCCATCAATTACACAGAAACCTAACCCTGTCTATTAACCAGAAATATGTCCAACACTTCCCATATTCCTTGATATCTTGCCATTTTTCATATCTAAATACATCTAATCTTTCCCCACAATAAATTAAATGTATCCTCGCTATTAGAGATGAACGAATCTATTTACCGATTTGTTGATTCGTATCGAATCTTGGAAATTTTGAGCTGCGAAGCGAATGCGAATATTAGGTGATTCACTTCGGCTTTGTACGCATTAGCTACACAGTTTGTCCTATAAATTATACGCTATTGCTACGTATAAGTTACTCTATACGCTGTTGCGTACGAATTCAATTCATTAGTGAACTTTTACTGTTAGTTCGTTTATCGTGCTCAAAAGCCCGGGAAGAAAGTGGTCACCTGACCTAGTGGGCAGGGCTTGCTCTGATTGGCTCAGGCTCGGTAAGCCAGTGATGCATCACTTCTGCTGCGACTGCTGAGACGAGCAGAAGCACTGTGTGTGAAGTTCTGAGACCTGTTTTGTGAAAATTTGGTGTAATTGCTCTGGGAATCCATATTACACATATCAGGGATACTGTAGGGCAAGTGCAGGGCCAGTAATTAATCAGGCAGGGAGAGAGAGACAGGGAGAGAGATAGGGAGAGAGACAGGGACAAAGACCAGCTGCAGGGCCACAGAGTGAAGTGAAAAATGTCTGGAATGGATAAGCAAAAGGGGTCCAGTTCCAGCCAGACCTCGAGCTCTAAAAGAGGAGAAGGTGGCACAGGGCAGCAGTGCCAAAGGACCTGTAACGGGAGCTTCTACTTGTAGTATTCGCAATACTTGGCCGGTGTTCTACCAGGCTAACCCACCAAGGAGCAAAATTGTAGTGGAGGAGAAAGTGGATTACATTGTAGAGTGGACGGCATGCTCATCTCAGTCTCAGCCGGATGATCTGCTGTCATCTGCTGATACAGTATCCATATGTAGCCAGGGGTCAGTCTCAGAGCGTTCCTCCTGCTCCACCATTCCTCTCCAGCAAAGCTCGTCATTTTCGTACGCAATTTGTACGCTCATGCGTACTTGTTCAAAGAAGTTGCGTACCTTTTAAAACTGAATGTTCGTTATTAGTGCGTGAATGTTCTCTAAACGTGACATAATAACGTATATTTTGTACGCAGATTCAACAAATATATTCCGCGTATATACGAATCTTATGAAAAGTTCGACGAATGTTCGGTGAATAAAATTTTGAATGATTCACTCATCTCTACTTCTGACCATTTTCTCTCATGTGGTACTTGCTATCTAGGACTTTAAAGGGGTTGTCCAAGTTATATTTATTGATGACCTATCCTCAGGATAGGTCATCAATATCAGATCGGCAGGGGTTCGACACGTGGCACACCCGCCAATTAACTGTTTGAAGAGGAGGTGCATGCCATGCCAGCGTTACCTCCTCTTCATCGTTTATCTGCTCACCATAACATCCCCAGCGGTAAGCAGATGTAATTACACCTAACCGTCCCATTCACTTCAATGGGACGGATCGCTCCTATACAAGTGTACAATCCATCGCAGTATACAAAAGTGCACAGTCCATCGCAGTCCCTCTTCATAAGACAAGGGCCCCCCATAAACCAATCCCTCTGGACCAGAAGACTCCTGCAAGGGATCAGGACTAGTTGCCATCCCGAAGCTGGAGAAGTGCCAGTCTTGCTCTGGCTTCCTCCTGGCTGCCACCCCAGGTGTTCGGCGAGAGCTAAAAGTCTAGGTCTGGCCCCTCCGTTGAGGGAGAGTCCAAGGGGGTTTAGCAGGAGGGTGAAGAAAGAGATGGCCACAAATACTCCCCTTAGACAACAGGAAGGGTGCCACACTCATAAGGGTGCCACAACCTGCATAGTCCTAGTGGCAAACAATGTGTAAAGTTAACATACAGTGAAACAAAAAATAAATAAATACTGAATGTATGGCAGTTTTGGCCTTGACATCTGGCCAGAATTATAAAAGTTCCTCTTCCTTACGCCAGGTTGGAATAGAAGTGAGTGCACTCAAATTGTGTGAAAGTGGGATCCCACCTCCAGTGAGTTCAGGCACCCCAAGGTCACCACTCCTGGGACACTTCTGCACCTTGGGCTTCCAAGCACATCTCAGCCCATGGCTTAGATCCAGCGATTCTTGGTCACCTATCAGATGACACTAATGGCCAAAGGTGTCCACCTTAGGGACAGCTGTGTGGTTTTCTATTCTATATCCTGGCGGCAACTCTAGACCAGCAGAACCTGATAAGAACAGATACTTTACTTGATCTTAGCCAAAAGGCCGAAACTACTTAAAATCAATGTCAAGATAATAAACGTTGCAGTATAGGCTGCTCGTACACAATGAGGCCCTGGCAATGCGATCCCCATGTAGCTTTACCTGTAATTCTTGGTCGGCACCTGAACATGGTTTTTCAATCAAATAGCATGTACAGTCTGGCCACATCATGTACGGACAGCCTTACCGTATCCTCAGAAACAGCACCTGACTGAAATAAGGAGGGTGAGAGTATTACACAGCTTGCCCTAACTGACTTATAATGAGTGGGAGAGACGAGAAAAGCTGGGATACCATGGAAACCCTCATGGCATCTTTCCCACACTAAATCATATATAGCTTTGAGTTTTAGAAGATGTAACCTAAAGCTGACCACATATGGTGCAATTTTTTGGGAATTAAAGATCCTGCTATAATAAGAGATAATTATTTCAGGCCGCTGTTTCAAGTTCAGATATTTCATTTTCTATTGCTGTAAATGGATATTAAAATGCATGGCACTGCATACAAACAGATGGTCATTCATCGTAAAGAAGCAAAAATCACAGGTAACGATTACATAATTAATGATGGGAATGTTGCATGTTCTTGACTCAGGAGAGACATCACGGTAAATGTTAAGTTATACGCATACATGCAAACAAAAAGGGGCTATTCGCAGCAGAAGACTATATTGCTCAAAAGACATGGACAACATGATGGATGCATCATTGAACAAGATATTGGCAAAAGGAGGAGAAAAGAAAAAAATACAGTTACAAAATAAAAAAAAATATAGAGAGTGAAAACGGAATGTGGAGGATTAAGAAAAGAGGGCAAGCGAATAATGAGAGAGCAGACTGCACAGCACTGTGTGCCGGCCGTAATACCACATTATACACAACATGAGCTCTGTTAACAAGCAAAAGAGCCTTTTATGTGTGTGCTACAACTCACTGTGACAGCACTTACAGGCTCTGTCTGAATGTTACGCATGAAAATACAAGCCTGCTCCTGCAGCAGAGCTCAAGGTAAAATGTGTAACAGGAGGACATGGTGAGCCGTTAGGCAAAAGAAGTAGGGGTCTAGGTTATCTTTTACATGAACAAAATGGAGGAACATGCAAGAGACGGAATCAATGCAGGTTATGGGTACCAATTCAACACAATCACATTTTAAAGTGGTCAGTCAACTAGGGATGAGTAAATCAATTCTAAATGAATGGATTTCAACCCCAAGTTGCATCTACAATGACCAGGTAGTTCAGTGCTTAAGGGCTTAAATTGTGTGGCATACAATGCTTGTATCCCAAAGGCTGACTGGCCTCTCAGAGACAGTTGCTGGGTGTGGGCTGGTCCCACCTCCTGGGGCCAGGAGCTGGAGCTAGGGAGCGTGCAGCTAGCATCTGATGAGTGAGAAGCTAAAGTGAGAAGCTGGTGTTAGAGAGAAACAGTTGAAAGGGATACACCAAAACCACTGCCAGCCTCTGAGAGAAAGCGCATTGAACTTACTGAAGGTTGAAGGCCATGACAAAAGGGACAGTTCATGGACAAATACATCAGGGAAGGTAAAGTATGAATGTAGGCTGTGGACTTCACTGCATTTAGTTGGGGAAAAGCATCAGGCACCCTACCCTTTCTGAGACAGATTGGCCATCTGTTGAAAACTACACCACACAGTTGGCATTGTAGTACTACCTTGGAAGTAAGAATCCATTGTTAGGGAGACTTTTCAGTACTTGACTCAGTCAGGATGTTCAATTGGGAAAAAGAGAGGCATTTTTTGCATAGCTGGTACCCCCATGTATGGCCTTGGGAAAAGCGTACATGTAATCTGGAGAGACTGCACTTACTCTGCAAGTGTGTGTGTCTATAATCTGTCTAAATTGCTTCAGTAAAAAACAGTGGTCTTGTTACCCCCTAATCTTGTCTCATCGTAGCTTGCACTATCACCCTGCTCAGTCGCATTGACTCTCCCAATATACCGAGGGAGCCCACACTTGCACCCTGAGGCCCACAAACACCAAGGGTACCCCATCTACCACTAGACAGAAGATCTGCCTCAAAGGGAGGAAAGGCTGTGCCACTCCCATCACTGCACGGCCCAGGGATCGCAGAGTGAGGACTGCCATTGTGACTACTACTCCTCCTATGAATTTCTGGTGATTCACTTTAGGCAAATTTTGGGGAGAGAGAGTCAGTAAGAGAGCGAGAGAACAATTGGAGCACTTTCAATTCAGGTACAAGTAACTTGGACCCAAAATGAATCGGTCTCAAGATTCAGCCAAATCAAACCCAAACTGAAATTTGAGTGATTCGCTTATATCTACAGTCAACATTCACCAAATTTCTAGACTAAATTTCCTTGCTTTCTATGATTTTAAGAGTATGAATGATATTAGTTAATGGCACTCGACTCCAATTAACTATATACTTATTGTTAATTAGTAATGGAGGCAACTTCTACAATACAATTATTCACAGGAACCCATCAGTGAATCCTCTGGGCTATCAACAATGTTCAACAAAGGTCTGTGAATATAACTGACTCATGTTTAGTAGCCAGTTTATGTCATTAGAGTGCTTCCCCCTATTTTATATACCTGTATGTACACTTACCTGAATGTCTTCAAAAGATGGTATATAGGTGGCTCTTTTATAAGTATCAGTTACATTGCGCAAGATCTCAACACAGAAAAGAAGATCTCCACTGTAGAAATTCTTGGTTGACACCAACTCCAGCATGCTCCTTACAACCTGTGTCATCCCTTGTCCTGCCAATAACCGTTGACCTTTTGCCAAATGTTCACGAAGCTGTTGGACAAAACAGAATAATAATTGATTTATTACCAAAAAATATTAACTCACTTTAAATGGGTTATCTGAGAGTGGTAACTAAATTCCATACAGCCAGGTACAGTGTAAAATAAAAAAATAAATAAAAAAAACACCTTTTAAAGTGTTCCAAGTCCAACGCCAACCTTCCTAGGGCTCGGTGGGCCAAACTATGATGACACATTAACATATATTGTCACAGCTGTGACATGTGAAGGAGTGACACATGACAGCTAAAGTTTAGATGTCATGTGCCATCCATGATGCATCACTGACTGGCTCACAACAATGGCACCCATGTTTAACTGACATCATACTACCAGGGGCTGGCGGAAACAGGAGCTTGATGCAGGACTAGGAATACTTTGACCAGGTGAGTGTCTTTTTAAGATTTAAAATTACACTGTATCTGGAGCTTTGGAATTTAGTTTATACTCTTGAACAACCCATTGAAAGGATTTGGACAACTCTGCACTGCTTTTTATTGCGCAATTGTTTCCTAAGAAACAATTCCTAAGCAACTTTCTAAACAATCTTCATTAAAATATTTTCCTAGGTTGCTGCTCCAGAGTATGTGGAAAGTCTTCACATACCTAACATAGTCAGACAGTACAGAGACCACACATCCAGCAAGTAAAACTGAGAGGGACCCATTCTCCCTTCCCCACCCTTTCCCACACGAGAAAAGGCTTAAACTAAAGGCACACTTAGACGGGGCGAGGAGCAGTCGATTGTCGGAAAGGAATAGCTTCTCGTTAATTGGAGGTGCAGCACTGCATTTACATGCAGCATTCACCTCCACAGTATAAGAACACAATGCAATCTGAAGGCACCGGGTTATAGAACAGGAGAAGCCAAGCAGATTGATATATATTTTGTGAGAAAAGATTCAGTAAAACTTGTAATTTACACACTTTTATATTTGCTTTTTTGCAGGCCTGTGGAAAACTATTGGTACAGGTGGGAGAGGCTGCCAGTGATTGATAGCATTGTGTGTATAATTTGTATATAGAGAGATAGCTGTCAATCACTGATAACACCTCCCTCCTGTACCAATAGTTTTTCACAGGGCTGCAAAAAAAACAAATAATTAAATGTATAAATTACAGGTTTTACTGAATCTTTTCCCTCAAAAATATATAGATATAAAAATATATCAATCTGCTCAGCTTCTTCTGCTCTATAACATGGTGCTGTCTGATTGCCTTGCATTTCAATAACAGGCTGCAAACTGAATATCAGTGCAACTATCTATCTACAGTATCTATCTATCTATCTATCTATCTATCTATCTATCTATCTATCTATCTATCTATCTATCTATCTATCCATCTATCTCATATCTATCTATGGATGTATCTATCTATCTATCTATCTCATATCTATCTCATATCTATCTATGGATGTATCTATCTATCTCATATATATCTATTTATCATTATGTGTATGTCCATATTCCTAAATGATCCATTACAAAAACTGACATTTTTTTTTCCCCTAAAAATACTTTAACTGCAAGGGTCTTTGGACCATTGTGTGGAGCAGTAGTAAACCCTGCCAATTCTGTGCATGGTTCTAAATTTGGAACAAACTCTATTCCTGGGTTAAACTTGGCTCAGTAAATTACTAAGCCTTTTTATGTGAAACTGATTAATGAGGCTCAGGTTAACTCGCAAAAAGTGCCAAGTCTGGTAACAGACCAAAACACCAGCACAGAATGAATTACACTGATGTCCTCATAAATTGAAAAATTAGCATACTTTCTAGCCATCACGAAGCATCTCTGTAACTAACCGCCTGCAGAAGTGTGATTACAATCAATACAATTTACTCTTTTCAGGCAGTGACAGATTTATATTATAGGAGACTGCAGACTTAGAACTTTTGCCATGTTAAACCTTGGCCACCAGCTGACCCCACTACAAACTATGCCAATTCATTACGACATTCTGAGAAGTTGTATTTTAGCCTTGTCCAATAACCTAGAGGAACCTGACAGAGAGAACCAGGTCAGCCCTGTGCTCTGCAATCATATGCCTATTCTGTATGTGTGGGAAATCCAGCCATATTGCTAGACTAAAGCAGAATACTCAAAATGCCTCAAAAGCATGGCTTTCAGAAGAGGAAGCAAGAAAAATATTTCATTTGGCAATAACAAACCATTTTTAGTTTTGATTAAAAAAAAAAAAAAAAAAAGCATAATGGAAAATAATACATTATTTGGTCTGGAAAAGAATCCAGATGACTTTTTAATGCATGCCATTATATGAAAGTATAAAAGCACCCTCTAAAGCAGTAGAGCAGACCATTGAATGATAATAGTATCATTGGATAAGCAAAAGGAACAATCAACAATTCTGCTCTGCTGCATTGCCATAATCCGACTTGCCAGACCAAGAGGAATCCAGTTCCTCAGCTGCTGCTCTACAGGTTCACCTCCTGTCTACAGTGTGAAGCTCCTAAAGGGCGGCATGATTCCTTCCTGCCCTAAGAGAGCTGCACTCTGCATTGCCATGCATGAGTTTTGGCACGTAATGCGTGTGCAGGTCCTGCATTATTAACATGTCTCCCCATTCAGCAGCTGTTAGTACATCAGCTAGTGTTTCTACAAGTCGTTTTTTACTAGTGCCCTCCATTCTGACAAGGATGTGCTTCTTCACTTACAGGCTGGGCACCTCCCTCTGTACTAAGGGAAGGCACCTGATTGGTTGAAGCAAGCGCCTGCCACAAGTTACAGGCTGTGATAGGCTGATCTCTACAACCAATCAGTGCTTCCCTATAGAGCAGAAGGAGTACTCATCACACCCTTCATATCCACAGAACAGTAGCATACTTAGAAAAGTAAGGGCCCCATAGCAAGGATCAAACCAGGCCCCCCCACACAGGACAGAAGGGTTTCCACCTAAAACGCTTTCAATGACCCTTGGACCATTTTTTCACTGCCTCATTTACTAAAAGTTCTTCCTTTAGAGGGTAGAGCCCTGACCAAGTTTTCACCCCCCAGTAGAAGAGGAGATAATCCCAACTGGACCCCCTCTTGCCCTGGGCCCCATAGCAGTTGCATGGTCTGCCGCTATGGTAGTTACGCTCCCTGCCGCAGGGCATTACCAGCCACCGAGATATAGGGTGGAACAGACTCTTTCAGGCCTCTTTCAGACAAGCAAGTATCTCGCTGCAGACTCACTGTGAGGCACCCATCCTGAACTTCCAGCGCAGCCGGGGTCACATAGCATTATATTTATATATGGTGCTATGTAACCCTTACAGTTCTGTAATGTATTGGATAATAGTGACAACATTATGTCAGTGTCATCTAATACATTCAAGAACTGTAAGGGTTACATAGCATCATAAATCAATATAATGCTATGTGACCCCGGCAGTACTGGAAGTTCAGGATGGGTGTCTTGCTGCCAGTCTGTAGTGAGACCCTCACTCGTGTGAAAGGGGCCTTAAAGTGTAAAGAGACTTCTTTTCACTGCTAAAGTTGCATAGCGCTCTAGGTGAGTGCCTTCTTTTGCCTACCCCGTCCTGACTGCACCTGATTGACCACACCCAAGAGATGTCCTGCTGCTTGCGGCTGCTGAACACATGGGGTGTACAGTTGAGTAGCCGCTTGCGGTAAATGTCTAACATATTTTACCACAGGTATTACTATTTGAATTTAATCAGAATGCTAAACATCATAAGTGCATCACAACCACGCCGTGTGGTCGTATCAATAGTCACCCGCATATGCTAAGACAATATATATATATATATATATATATATATATATATATATATATTATATATATACACTCACCGGCCACTTTATTAGGTACACCTGTCCAACTGCTCGTTAACACTTAATTTCTAATCAGCCAATCACATGGCGGCAACTCAGTGCATTTAGGCATGTAGACATGGTCAAGACAATCTCCTGCAGTTCAAACCGAGCATCAGTATGGGGAAGAAAGGTGATTTGAGTGCCTTTGAACGTGGCATGGTTGTTGGTGCCAGAAGGGCTGGTCTGAGTATTTCAGAAACTGCTGATCTACTGGGATTTTCACGCACAACCATCTCTAGGGTTTACAGAGAATGGTCCGAAAAAGAAAAAACATCCAGTGAGCGGCAGTTCTGTGGGCGGAAATGCCTTGTTGATGCCAGAGGTCAGAGGAGAATGGGCAGACTGGTTCGAGCTGATAGAAAGGCAACAGTGACTCAAATTGCCACCCGTTACAACCAAGGTAGGCAGAAGAGCATCTCTGAACGCACAGTACGTCGAACTTTGAGGCAGATGGGCTACAGCAGCAGAAGACCACACCGGGTGCCACTCCTTTCAGCTAAGAACAGGAAACTGAGGCTACAATTTGCACAAGCTCATCGAAATTGGACAGTAGAAGATTGGAAAAAACGTTGCCTGGTCTGATGAGTCTCGATTTCTGCTGCGACATTCGGATGGTAGGGTCAGAATTTGGCGTCAACAACATGAAAGCATGGATCCATCCTGCCTTGTATCAACGGTTCAAGCTGGTGGTGGTGGTGTCATGGTGTGGGGAATATTTTCTTGGCACTCTTTGGGCCCCTTGGTACCAATTGAGCATCGTTGCAACGCCACAGCCTACCTGAGTATTGTTGCTGACCATGTCCATCCCTTTATGACCACAATGTACCCAACATCTGATGGCTACTTTCAGCAGGATAATGCGCCATGTCATAAAGCTGGAATCATCTCAGACTGGTTTCTTGAACATGACAATGAGTTCACTGTACTCAAATGGCCTCCACAGTCACCAGATCTCAATCCAATAGAGCATCTTTGGGATGTGGTGGAACGGGAGATTCGCATCATGGATGTGCAGCCAACAAATCTGCGGCAACTGTGTGATGCCATCATGTCAATATGGACCAAAATCTCTGAGGAATGCTTCCAGCACCTTGTTGAATCTATGCCACGAAGAATTGAGGCAGTTCTGAAGGCAAAAGGGGGTCCAACCCGTTACTAGCATGGTGTACCTAATAAAGTGGCCGGTGAGTGTATATATATATATATATATATATATATATATATATTCTGTAATTTTTTTGTGTAAAATGAATTTTTACACCAAATAAATGGTGTTATTAATTGCACCATAAGCAGCTGTCAACTCTTATTCAACCCTGGGTAGAAGTTAGAACATGAGAAAGCAGGATTTTAATTAAATAGCACAAGCAGACTACCGTCCTGTAATATTTCTCCCCAGTTTGAGTTAGAATTTTTAATCAAACCCCACAGAGACCTCTTTACATATGCAAAACTGGTCATTACACTAGCCCTGTATTTGTTTCATAGTCCAGAATGCAGTGAATGCTGACAATGGCCGGTCAGGATCATTTGGCAGCCATCAATGTAACAGTTTAATTAACAGTGCACAAAATGACTCTGTAAGCTTTTCTAGTCTTTGGGAGAGGAGTAACCCTTTAGTGTCTGCTGTACTCATGCATTTTAAGTTACTAAATACCATATAGGACCTGCAGATGCTGTGTTGCGGTGGTTGCCATGTGACACTGCACCATTTTAGACTAGGGACCCACTTGAAAGAGGTCACCCTGATGTGGTGAGTGGGCTTATGCATTTTGATCAAAAAGTATACAAAGTACCTCCTGTGCTGCTTATAAACTATGCTGAGGAACATTAGGTCAACGCAGGACATGTGGATCTGTGACCCATGCTTTTATTCTTTTTGACCATAAGGGACTATTTGCTTTTGTACTAGCTTGTACTTGAGACCCTGTATCTAGATTCTCATAATAAGCTGTAAGTCTAGTCATTTGAGCAACTCCTCTATGATGCTAAACAGTAACTGTGAGAGGAGCAATCTAGCACGGCCACATGATGAATTCAGCATGACATAAATTAAACTACTCCAAAAAATGTCACATTCTCTTCATTAGAATAATAACTTGGAAGGTCGCATTCACACCCACACACCATGACTCATCTTGTATGCATTTACCAGTCTAAAGTTCAATAATGATGGCCTATCCTCAATGTCTGATCGATGGCGGGTCTGAATCTCTGCACCCCCACTGGTCAGCTGTTTGTAAAGGCTACGGTGCTCCAGTTAGTACCACTGCATCTTCCTAGGACAGTTACATGTCCTATGTGCAATTCTGACCCGTTCAACTGAATGGGTCTGAGCTGCAATAACAAGCACAGCCATTATAGAATGTATGGCACTGTGCTTGGTATATTGTGAGGAGCACCTCGGTCTTTTCAAACAGCTGATCGGTGGCGGTGCCAGGAGTCAGATCCCCACTGATCATATATTGATGACCTTTCCTGAGCATATTGTAAGACATCAATATTCTACTCCCAAAAACCCTTTAACTCATTCATGATTGTTTCGCTCCTCAGTCTGAGTTTTATTTATACGTTCAGGTTTTTACAGGTTTAAATCATATACATGGTTCATACTGTTCATGTTAGAAAGGTGCATGATGTAATCTGTAGTGAAGGTAATCTTCTTACCAGTGACTGTATTTGTGAGTTATAACCTCCTTTCTGAACCTCAGTTGTGTCATGTGACCAAATCTCTGCCTCTCTAAATTACACAGGGCAGGAAGTCAGTTTCTCTATTCATTCCTACGAGAATGACATTGAGACTTCCATAGGAATACATAGAGAAACTGACTTCCTGTCCACACATAAGATGCTGTGCTATTTGGAGAGTGTTGGTGACATGACACAGCTGAGGATCAGCAGGGAGGTTATAACTCATAACTCACAAATATAGTCACTAGTAAAAAGTTTGTGCAGGTTGGGACCTACCCAGATGGGGCTTAAATGCTTAACAACATGGCTTATCACACACATCAAAATAAAGGCATCACATATATGTCATATATACATGAGGTACCATGCCACATAAAAACCACATTGCTGGAGCTCTCCACACCACACATATAACAGTTCAGTCGGGTCAATGGTAACACATAGCAGTAGAACAAAGGATAGCAGAGGTGATGCAAATCTTTTCAACTCCCTTACAGGCTTCTAATTCAGTGTTTTTGTGAAGCAGAATCTGGGGGAGAGGGAACAGAAAAGTAGACATGACATCTGACTTGGCTCCAGCTGTCACCATAGAGATGTAGCAAACAGTAAGTCATCAACGGAACACTGTGCTATCAGTGTAGCGTAACATGTCTCTACACCAGGGGTGCACGTTTTCTGGGTGGGGGCCACATTGTCCGACTGAACCAACGTCAAGGGCCGAAAATAAAATTTAAAGGGGTATTACCAACTGAAATACTGTATTTATGGCAGATTGAACACACAGTGTATACCATTAATGTCTAGTTACAGTTCCAGGAGTCCCATCTAATGGGAGAAATACATGAAAAATGCATGTGAGCAGCCACAAAACATGGACATACATGTCTGTTACCAGATGGATGGGGCCACACAGAATGGTATCAAGGGCTGCATGTGGCCCCCGGGCCGCAGGTTGTGCACCCCTGCTCTACACTATATGACCATCATATGGGTCATTCCATGTCAAGTGGACCAACCTAAAAATCCAACCCTCAAATTGAATACAATTTTACACAGATGTTCCCTAGGGTCTTAAATGAAATCTTCCAAAATTTTTCACCTGGGCCTCTGTTGGTTCCAGAGTTTCAGGCAGCTGATGATGGATCAGCTGTAATGCGCTGCTTGCTGCATAACCCAAAGTGGCAACTTTGTCAAGGCACAGTATCTTAAGTAGTAAAGCTAGGAGGCTGAAATTTTGCAGGTTAGTAAAACTACTTAGTCTAAGTCTCCTGCAAAGTTTGGTGCCTTAAGAAGGCTTGACTTTTACATGCGATCAAAATAGGCCAAAAATTAATGAATGACCTTTAAGGGCCTACTTTGACTAATCACTGCTCCTGACATGCATGTCCGATCAGGCTGTAATTTTGCCAGGAACACTGTGCCATCAGTGTAGCACCACATGTCTCTACGCTATATGACCATCATATATACATGTGTTTTGTGTTTCACTATAGTATTTGGTGTTGATGGTGGTATTTTAGTGCTGCCATGGAGTGGGTGCTGCACTATCGTATTTCATTGCTGGCGAGGCCCTGGCTTCACCATGGATTGAGAGATCATATTCTAGCCAGTCAACAGTGACCCTAGTTGTGTGGGGTGATCAAGTGTACGCCTGACCCAGATGTGTACATGCTCAAGTTCACATTTGAACCTAGTTTTATGGATATGTATAGTATAGAACTGGTCATAGTCATGTGGATGAACTAGAGTACATGTGACCATGGATGTCTAGAAGTATGACTGTACACATTTTATTTATTTATTTATTATTTATTTATTATACGCCCTTATATAGAACTATAACACCCGCATCTGGACAAGGTTTACAGAAGACCCACCCATTTCTGGCAAGGTGAAGCCAAATTCTCCATGATTAAAATTTGTGACAATCCTGGTAAATTTTTATTTAAACATCATAAATCCATACCATGTATAGCTAAAAAACATAAAAACATTTAGAATCAAACATACAGGCAAGCCCAAGATAAGTGGAAAAAAAATATAAATATATGTAATATATAATATATCTACAGTATATTATATTTGCACTTATCTTGTTTAACTGATTAACTCTACCTACTGAATATTTGTGTGCCGATCTGTTTACATGCTCTGATTTTGAAGGACAGTGAGTGGGTGGTTGCACATTGGGCAACCCCCATGTATGTTTGATTTTAAATGTTTTTATGTTTTTTAGCTATACATGGTATGGATTTATGATGTTTAACCCTTTTATGACCGGGTGATTTTCTATTTCTTAGTTTTCTTTTTTATTCCCAGCCCTCCCAAAGCCATAACTTTTTTATTTTTCTGTTCACATAGCTGTACCAGGGCTTGTTTTTTTGCAAGACAAGATGCCATTTCTAATGGCACTATTGACAGTTGCATACAATGTGGTGAGAAGCGTGAAAAAAATTATAAATGGGGAGAAATTGGAAAAAAACATAATTCCTGAACAGTTTTTTGGGGTTTTGTGTTCACGGCGTTCCCTATATCATAAAACTGACCAGTTATATTCATTCTCAGGTCAGTACGAATCCAGCAATACCACATATATATTTTTTATTGCGTTTTTATACTGAAAAAAAAAACAACTTTTTTGTATTTATGTATGCAGAGTAGAGATGAGCGAGCATGTTCGGCCGAGCGTACTCGGGAGCAATTTTCGAGTAGTAGCGTACGTATCTTATAATCTGTACACTAATGCGTACGCATCTTATAAATTTGTACGCTAATGTGTACAAATTACAAGATGCGTACGCATTAGCGTACAGATTAGAAGTCGCGTATGCTACTACTCGAAAATTGCTCCCGAGTACGCTCGGCCGAGCATCCTCGCTCATCTCTAATGCAGAGCTATGTGAAGACTCATTTTTTGCTTGGCAATCTGTCCTTTTCAATGATACCATTTTGGGGTGTGTACCACTTTTTTATCACTTTTTATTTAATTTTTTATGGGAGGAAAACCGACCAAAAAACAGTGAAACGGCCATTTTGACTTTTTTTTTCGCTTTGACTTTTTTTGTATGGGATTACATTTTTTCATGCACCACAGTGGGTTAAACTTTCTAACTATAAGTGCCATCAGCTATATGCTGTATATTGTGAATGGTGATGTCACAGGTAGATTGTGTACTAGGAATAACATCCGTGTGAGTCATTTATACTCGTACAGAATGACGATGGGAGCTGCAGTTATGAGTAAGTGGAATTGAGATGTGAGTGATGTTAAACGCTCTCATATCATAAACACATATGACAGTGAATCATCTACCTTAACCAATCCAATTTGGCTCTGTCACGGTTGTGTCATTCCTTCCCCTGCTATTTAACCCTTAAATAGTTATCTGATAATTAATAAAATAAAATTACTGAACATATTTAAGTATTTATTATACATATATTCCCAAATACCTTTCATTAGTTATTATGGCTAGTTTTGTCTAGGGAGCAATCATCAGAGGAAAAAAATGGCTGCCGTCCTATTAGTACACACAAAACCTGTCCTAATTACACAGGAGGACAAGTTACTTCACAACACTGAGCTAAAGAGCTGCCTAATCCTCATCCTCCTCTCTGCTCTGGTTGTCAGGGATTATGATTTTTATTTTCATTTTATTTCCCCTGATGATCGCTCCTTAGACAAAATGAGCAATTATAACTAATGTATTTGGGAATTAATAATAAAATAATATTTAAATATTTTTAGTCATTATATTTTATTAATTCCCAGAAAACCCCTTTAATTTTTGTTTATCATAAGTGACTTTATATTCACTATTAGATAACCTTTTCGATACGTCATGTCCACTGTTTCAGGATACACCTTTTGGCTTCTAGTGATTTTTTGTGTACAATATCCTTGGAAAAATTTTGCACCAAACCCATCAAGAGACTCGTATGAAGTAAATATATAGAAGGATCTTCAATTTTGGTGCCCACTATCCGATAAAGGATTGATGCAACTTGTTTGCAAAAGCCCCTTATCTATGGGCTCTCCCAAAATGCATGATACATCAGAGCCCTGGGAAAGCTATACTTGGTACACTCTCTTTTATACCCTGGTATATATTTTTCAAAGGGGTAGATTAAAAACATAATATTTCCTCTGAACCCTCGAGGTATCAGAAACTATAATCTTTCTCACCCTTGTATATCCTGCCATCATTCTAAAGAATATCTCTCCCATCTATAGCTCTGAGTTTAACATTTCTTTCCATTTACTGACTGAAGCCAGACTCTTTGCTGTACTTTCACCTGAACTTGGTTATCTGATGCATGACTGCCGTCAACAGTTTAGCAGCTGGTACATACAGGTGACTGAAGCCTGATGGAGAGATAGCCCGTGATTTATCCACAACCAAACTATTACGCTAAAAGGCTAATTATATACAATACAAATAATGTTTGGGTAAGATACCAAATGTTCTCTGAACTTACCACAGGTGCTGTCATATAACTGATGTGATGTTCAAGCCTTTTACTGCCCATGCTGTGTAGTAACTTCCCTTACTGCATAAATAGAGGTGCCCATTAGGACCTCATAAGGTGTACCTGCAGAGTTAGATAAAGAAGGCACTGGTATGGAGAGGACCAGGTGCACAGTGTGTAGAGAGCAAGTGGAGGATGAGTGACACTCCTCAACTAGAACACCACCCAAGAGACCTAGTTAGAGGTCAGATCGGTGACACCCTGAGCATAGGGTCATAGGAATGCAGAACATAGCTGGACTATATAAGATAGTGGCACGTCCAAAAATATGCAATTGAAATTAAAGCCATAAAAAGACATACACTTTAAGGTTGTGAACAGTGATACACATGGGACACAATTGTTGCACACCCCTTTTGGCCGGACCCCCCCAATTATATGTTATTGGTATAGGCCTGTTCCTTGTTATATTACATATCTGGACTTTTCCAATTGTGTTCATATATTTTTATTTCACTGTTTGGGTTTTTTTTTAATTTGAGGGTTCCTCTGTGGTTATTTTTCTTATTTTGAACATGATCTGCATCATTATGTTGAGGCTTATTGGGTCCCACATGTGGAGTGAGGGTCTTTATTGTATGTAATATTTAAGGTGTATATATTTTTTGTCTTTAATAAAAGTTATTAAAATGTTATATTTTTGGATTTCTAACTGTCTTCTGTAGTTCAGACTTGTTTTAGTTTTCCATTAACTTGTTTATTAGCTATTAGTATAACGCTCCATAAATGTGTGCCGATCCGTTCTCTTTTGTTTTGGCTTTACTCTCAGCACAGAGGACACTGCACATGGGCATCCTGCTGGCCATAAGACATAAAACACTACTGAACATAATTACCAGTCTTTGGCTGGCACTCGCTGACTTTTCATTTCTTTGATATATGACCATTTTCATGTTGTGAATGGAAATACAGTTTACATAGATAAATACACCAACCAGTCGTAACATGAAATCCACCTGCCTATATTGTTTAGGTCTCCCTCGTACCTCCAAAACAGCTCCAACCCATCACGGCATGGACTCTACAAGACTTCTAAAGGTGCCCTATGGTACCTGGCACCAAGATGTTAGTATCAGATCCACTAAGTCCTGTAAGGACCATGTAAAAATATAGTTATCCTATAGAATGTACAGGTCCTTATGGAATACACTATGTATAGTAGATGCTGCACTCCAAATACAGCTGCTATCGCTCCATAAATAGGCATTCCTGTTTACGATTTAGATTATCAACCACATACAGGCTCTCATCAAGTCCACTGAAGCATTGGAAAATCAGTTCCAACCTAATCTAAATAAAATGCTGCTCTCTGTTCTTCTCGGGGAAGTAGAACACAACACATTGTTTCGCTACCCTCCATCTGGCTAATTGTGCCCAATCAGTAGTTGTTACACTATAGACCCTATCATCTTAAGACAGAGAAGCCTGGCTGAGCGATATAACTCTTGCCTATGTGCTGCTTTAATGACATGTAACAGCTATCATTACGATATCCTACTTTAACCCTTTATGCTCCAATGTTAAATGAATTCCTGTAGTATATCCAAAAGTATTCTTACACTGTTATTGGAGAAGTAGCATGGTTACACAACAGTATATATGTGGTATGAAAACCTAATACTTCCAGGACTACCGCATTCCTGAAACTGGTAGAGGTCCCAGCTACCAGATCCTGACCTACAGTATCTGCTATTATACTGGTACTAGATGATGACTTTGGCTGGCAAAAGCGACTCATGAACAAAGACTAATGTGTAACACTGTATCACAAGAGATAGACAGTAACTTGCAACACGCAAGTTATCGCAACCCAAAAGCTGCAAAAATCCAACACCGCTGGATTTTTTGTGACTGTTGGGTTGCAGGTGCTTCAACTTATGGATCAAAATGCCACCCCATTCACTTATGTTGCGTGTGATAAAGAGTGTGCTACATTCGTTGGTTGCATGATGCTTGATGCAGTCAAAGTCATTGTGAAGTCACAGTTTTATGGCTTCCAAGTGAGGAAACTCTCTTATTCTGTGTCAGGGACAGTCTTACCTTAGATGAAACCTTGTCCACAATGTGTTTTTTGGCTACCCGAACCCTACCACTACCTCTATAGAAAAACATTTGGTATTATATATGACTATCCCTGCAGAAATGTCTATTACACTTGTATTAGGTTATTCTGACTTCAAAATACAACATACACAAAGTTATAGTTCTATATAAAGATCAAACCACATGTATCTGGATATTGGATTTTAACCTGAACTAATACAATAAAGACTGTCACTTTTTTGGAGAAGCTGGACTCTTTTTCTATTTCTTGTATTGTTCCGGTGCTGAGTTCCCAGCTCTGTCTGTGCTTCCTATTGCAGGTGAGCGTGGCCACAACCCTCTTCTTTTGTATCAATATAAGGATGCTACCAATTAAACAGCAACCAAGTTCTCGTATTTCCCATAAAATTACAACAATCATTTTTTTAGAACTCTGTGTGGTGTCATTCCTCTCCTAGAAATGCCAACTGATTATTACTGTACCATCATTGCTGACAGGGGCATACTGTGCAAGGACATGCCCCATTCATAAGCCAGAAGGTTATTTCAATAAATCTATTGATATATTTTCAGGAGGAGCAACAGAAGAACGGCACAACATAGTAGCAAGTATGTGTGAAGTAAAAATAAAATGATACATGCTTTTCAAAATAAAAAAAAATAAAAAATATGGAAAGCTTGGCATGCATTTGTATTCAGCTCCCCTGAGTCAATACTTTGTAGGACCACCTTTCACTGCAGTTACAGCTGCAAGTCTTTTGGGGTGTGTCTCTAGCAGCACATCTAGTGGCTGAAGTTTTTGCACGTTCTTCTTTGAAAAATAGCTTAAGCTCAGTCAGACTGGACGGAGAGCGTCTGTGAACAGCACTTTTAAAGTCTTGCCACAGATTCTCAATGGGATTTAGGTCTGGACTTTGACTGGGCCTTTCTAACACATGAATATGCCTTGATCTATTCCATTCCATTGTACCTCTGGCTGTATATTTAGGGTTGTTTTCCTGCTGGGAGGTAAATCTCTGCCCTAGTCTTTTGCAGGTTTTCCTCCAGGATTGCCCTGTATTTAGCTCCATCCATCTTCCCATCAACTCTGATCAGCTTCCTTGTCCCTGCTGAAGAAAAGCATGCAACCACCACAGTTCATGGTGGGGACAGCGTGTTCAGGGTGACAGCGTGTTCAGGGTGATGTGCAGTGTTAGCTCTATGCTACACGTAGCATATTGCATTTAGGCAAAAAAGTTAATCTTTGGTCTCATCTGACCATAACATCTTCTTATACATGTTTGCTGTGTCCCCTACATAGCTTATGGCAAACTGCAAACAGGGATTCTTATGGATTGCTTTCAAAAATGGCTTTCTTCTGGCCAGTCTTCCATAAAGGCCACATTTGTGAAGTACATGATTAATAGTTGTCGTGTTGACAGATTCTCCCACCTGAGCTGTAGATCTCTGCAACTCCTCCAGAGTGGCCATGGGCCTCTTAGCTGCTTCTCTAATTCATGCTCTCCTTTCCTGGGCTGTCAGGTGATTGGCCAGGTCTTCATAGGTTTGCAGTTGTGCCATACTCCTTCCATTTTTTGATGATGGATTAAACAGTTCTCCATGAGATGCTCAGTGCTTAGGATATTTTTTATAACCTAAACCTGCTTTACCCTTCTCCACAACTTTATCCCTGACCTGTCTGGTGTGTTCCTTGTTTTTCATGATGTTGTTTGATCACTAATGTTCTCTAACAAACCTGCTGTACAGGGGGCTGAATACAAATGCATGCCACACTTTTCAGCTTTTTATTTATTAAAAATGTTGAAAAAAATGGCATTGTATGTATAATTTCTTGAGATCTTTGCACCAATGGCACCCAGGCAAAATGTATTTGTGCCATCCGGAATGGGTGAGGATGGGCTGAGACCAGGGTTGCCAACCGTCCGTAAATTTACGGACAGTCCGCAAAAAATCATTGTTTTTCTCTGCCGTCCGGCAGTGTCCGGCAGAAAAAAACAGTGTCCGTTAATTTTGCTGCCGAAAACCCGAAGTCTGTACTGCGCATGCGTGCGTAGTACAGACTGTTCGCGTAGTGCAGAGAAAGTTCCAGCAGCGCTCCCGGCTGCTCTGAGGGGGCATGCCAACGCGCTGTAAGCGCACAAGGATCAAGTTACCTGGAGGCCGGGCGGGCTGTCAGCAGAATGAAGGAGGAGCCAGCCATCTACTGTGCTGAGGCGGAGAAGAAGAGGCACAGTCAGTCAGCACAGACGTGATGACATCATCATGCCGCGCGCCGACTGCGCCGGGACAGAGCTACATGGAGGAATGGCATGGAGAACTGTCTTAAGGAATCAGGTGAGTATGTAATTTTGGTTTTTATTTCACTGCTGGGGCACTATATAGAGCTATATGTACTAAAGGGGGCTATCTAACGTCTGGGGGCACTATGGGGACTACCTGAACTACAGGGAGCTATCTAAGCAACTTTGGCTCTACAGGGACTATCTGTACTAAAGGGGGCTAACTTCTGTGGGCACTATGGGAGCTATCTGTACTAAAAGGGGCTCTCTAAACTACTGGGGGAACTCAATGGGGCTATCTTAACTACTGGTGAACTGCATGGGGCTATCTACCGTAATCTACTTAGGGCACTATCTGAAGTAAAGTGGCCTATCTAACTTCTGGAGGCACTATGGGGGCTTACTGAACTACAGGGGGCTGTCTAAACTACTGTGGCACTAAAAGGACTTTCTGATCTACAGGGGGCTAAACTACTAGGCACTACATGGTCCTACATGGAGCTATCTAAACTACTGGGGGTACTATAAGAGGCTACCTAAACTACTGGAGGCACTAGAGTGAACCATTTAAGCTACTGGAGACACAAGAGTGGACAGTTTAAGCTACTGGGGGCACTATAAGAGGTATTATAATTACTGGGACCATTACAGTGGATCCTTATTATTTCTGGGAGCACTACTGGAGGCACTATGGGAAAAAATTTTTCTATTATGGGGAACAATTACTACTACCAGGGCTACTATTGGGGGTGTTAACATTATTAGTAAAATATGGAGGGCACTACTGCTAAAAGGGCTACTTGTGGAGCATTATCACTATTGGGGCACTATTACTAATGAGGGCACTCTGGGAGAGAATTATTAGTATCAGTGGGACTTTGGGGAGCATGGTAATTATATGGGGTCCTACCTATATGGCACTGTTACAGTTACAGTATAGTATTTGGGGACATTGGGGAGCACATTGGCCGCAGTATTTTAGGCAGCAACAGGATAGCAGTAAAAGTGGGTAATCTAAGGTGTCTTTGTGGCAAACTCTGCAGAGAGAAGATGGGTCTGAAAGAAGTGTCATGGCGGTGTGGGCCAAATAGAGAAGATGAGAAAAGAGAAGATCTACATGAGGGAGACGTCACTGGATGTAAGAGGTATGTGGTGCTGTCCAAATACGTGTCACCTGTTTATTCAGCAAGGACTTGCCGGTATGTGGTATGTTACTGCTGCAGCCAATCAGTGATCTAATGCTGAGAACTGGCTGCAGTGGACACATGCCATACACCTGCACATCAGTGTGCACATCACCAGCACTGTGACAGATGTGCACATTACATGCCTGTCAGTCTTTGTTTACGTGGCAGCAGCAATGATGCCAGAAAGTCCAGGGTGTCACAGGCGTCATCACTGCAGCCATATAAACAAAGCACAGGCAGGGAGGGAACAGCTGAGAATTGTGGATTTCTTTTCCATCTGCCATATTTTATTTTTAAATACTGAACAATCCTCTTTATTCTGGGGCGTGTCCTCTAAAAAGGGGGTGTGGTTTAATATGTCCGTAAAAAATTTGGGCTGTCCGTAAATTTTGGTCCAGTTGTCCAGAAAAATTTGAAAGGAAGGTTGGCAACCCTGGCTGAGAGGTGTATGACTGTGCTGTGCATGTAATAGTCTGATAAGTCTCAATGTATTTTACTACACAGTGTGATCTGCCAAAAACCCAAGGACACATATTTTGTAGACATAGAACAAGTAACAAAATGTTAGCTACAGTTCATTTACTGTACATTAATGGAATTCTTCAGCAGGAAAGGCAAAATATATATATATATATATATATATATATATATATATATATATATTTTGATTCCGAACACTTACGTACTTAACTCTTGTGAATAGGTAACCATCAACCTTTCTTTGTCGAACTGACAGGAAGAGCTAACACTATGTATCAATACATGCCACCAACATTTCCTGTATATGTGGGTGCACTAGGAAATGTACCTACAAGCATAGAGATCTGCCAGACACATATTTTGGCTGCTGCTCAAAAGATGGCAGCGCCAAAAAGTGATTCATTAATCAGCTGTCTGGATTCTTGAATGAATAAATGCTATGGAAAAATTCCTATTCCCTTTACTATCATTTTTTGAAAAAAAAAAATCCATAATGTATAGCACAATGGACTTTTGGCAATGCTCTTTGTATTTGTATTTACAAAGATTTTGAGAAAAATTTCCTGTTGTCTTGTCTCCTCCTGTCTATTAGTTTGTTTGGGGCTGTTGCTGTGCATTAATGTGATCCATTAGTGTGGATCAGCTGATCTCTCTGGTGCAGCCAGGATGGTTCTGAAGAAGAACGCCTGATTTTTCAAATATTTCTGGCTTTTGCAATGGGTCTTTGGTTACAGCATAAGCTCTTTGTGTTTGAATACAATGTATATTTCTAGCATCTGGTTTCTTGTCTAGTTTGCCTTGACAGTGTTGTTTTGTCCCTGTGGTTATTCTAGTCCAATCCTTGTTTCTGAGTCTTGTACAGTAGTTGGTGTTTAGTTTTCTCACTTTTGGAATTTGTCTTCCCAGTTTAACTCTGTTCAGTTTGGATGCATTTTCTCTGGGTCCTAGTGTTCTCTAGCTGTTGTGTTAGGGTCAGAATGGCAGATTTGGGTTTTCAGTAGGGATATATTTAGGGAGAGTGAGGATCAGTGATGTTGGTGTTATGTCCAGAGTTCAGGGAGAGTTAGGAACAGCTGTCAGTTTGTTCACCCCCGGATATCATCTTCCATCTGCCTTATTACCTGACTTTCATCATCAATATCATCTATCTGCTCCATTACCTGTCACCACAGTCACCCATTTGTGCCAACACCCATGACCAGCACCATATGGTTCCTGACATATATTGGTGCGTTCCAACTGTCTTGCATTATTGCTACCTCCTACTGCTGATATGTGCTTCATATAGTTCATGAGACTATCTGACGTTTATACAATTCAACTTTACTGTGAGTCCTGGGGGATCTGAGTACTGGGAAACATTGTTAGTATGCAGGAAAATGCTATAGGTGAAGTCCGGTTATGACATCTATCATCCATCTGCAGTCATCTCACAAAGTTGGGAAAACATATCAAAACGTAAAAGGGAAAAGAGGTGTGTTGCCCATATCAACCAAATTATATCCTAAAATAAAAAAAAACTTAAAACTAGTCAGGAGGTGCAACAGTTACTTTATTGTGATTGGCTGCTTGGGGTCCTGTAAGGGGAGATCCTGCTTCTAGGTCTGTAGGAGTAGCCAATCACCAGTGTATGCAGGCTGAAGAGGTCAGTATTTATGGCACATTTGTACTGTTTTATTAGATGTGTTACTTGTCAACCTGAAATGGGTAGACTGAATTGATATACTTTATAATTTCTTGGGTACTTTTTTCTAGCTTGATATGGAACCTGTACCTGTATGATCATGTTCTTAAGGCTACTTTCACGCTTGCATTTGTAATTCCGGTATTGATATCCAGCAGAAGATCTCAATACCGCAATTAAATGAATCCATTTTGATTTTGCACATCAGGGTTCATCCGTTCCATTAGGATGCAGTTGTGTGAAATCAAAACGGAAAAAAATGTATAAGTTACTACATACAGGTTTTTAGGCTCCTAAAAAAATGAATCCTTCACCATTGACTTACATTGTTTTCAGTGCCGAATCCCTTTTTTTCCGTTTTTATGACCAGGCACAAAACTGCCGCTTACAGTGGTTTTGTGTCCGGTCACAAAACGCAATGTTGCCGGAACGGAAGACATCCTGATACATCCTGAACGGATCTCTTTCTGTTCAGAATGCATGGGGACAAAACGCAACAATTTTTTTCCGGTATTGAGATCCTCTGCCTGATCTCAATACCAGAAAAGAACAACGCAAGTGTTAAAGTAGCCTAACTTAATCTCTTCATCCCATAATAGTCTCTATTCTCTTTATTGCTATTTTGGTGTTTAATATGCACGTATGGGTGTCCAGTCAAATTTTATTTCCCTTAGCTGACTTATTTAATATGTATCAGCCACATCTCCTGACTGCACATTTCATTTAACAACCTGACTTCACCACACTGCAGTAATATGTTTATAACTACAGAGGCATAGAGATACATAATCTAGCACCAGCAAGCTTGCTGCATCTTCAGCTATGTGGACTTCCTCTTCCTTTATCATCTTTACTAGGGTTTCACCTTCACGGAAGGGTAAAAAAAAATCTGCAGTGTTGAACTAATCTGAAAAAAAAAATAAAAAATCTTGCAAGTACAAGTGAGCAGACTGACTACAAGATTCCCTCTAACAATTTGGAAAGTCACATACATATATCTGCTGCCAAAACAGAACTGTTAACCACAGATCTCTATGATTCAATGACACAGAACTCTAATAAATCTAGGAAAGGTCAGGGAAAGGTTTGTCAAGTGTGTTTATTGCACGACTTCCACTCCAGCTGCGTAGTGTCAGCGCTCCCACATTATGCACATCTCTATTCACCCCCCATCCCCACCTTAACAAGAGATGATTTACTTCTGGGATACGGCGGCGACATTGACCTTTCCCTTGCTTGGAGGCGGGCAGCGACGCATGGAGAGGGGCGAGATACAAACGCCTGCGGCTGTTCCCGCTAATGAGAAGCTAATTGGTGGTGTGCGCAAGAATGAAAAGCAATGTCGTTTTAGCCTGACTATGCCTCTCCCACGCCTGGCATGCATGCCAAGCCTGTCACCGGAACTAATGGGTCTTTAACGATAATAGGGGTCCCCGTGCACAGAACCCCATCCTGCCGGGAAGGGGGGGAGGGGTTGATGGTGATCTGTAGATCTGAGAATGGCATATTGTTTAATGCAGTCATTAGGAAAGAACAGAGTTTAGCTGCTGTCCTGGTAAAGCAGGAGGGATCTGATCTTGTTTCATCCACTAATCTGTATTGAATTGAGGGAATGATACTGAAACTCAGCCCTTCCTCCCCTCTGGGATATAATAGAGGGAGGTGTAGAGGATAGGCGTTATAGAGAGAGACCGAGAAAGAAATAATGTATCTGCAAATGAAGAATACAAAAGAGACTGCCAAGACCTGGACAAAGAATGCCATGTTAAGCCTGGATAAGAGAAAGAAGGGAGATAAACTGAAAACAAGTAAAAATCAGCAACTAAGGGGTTACTGAAGAGGAAATGACAAATATAGGCACAGCTTGACAATATAATAAAGAAGAAGGAGCATGCGTGGAAAAATATATGGATGCGTTGAGTCCATACCTCATAAAAAACAGAGTGCAAAAGAGACAGAGAAATTAATACTGATACATGATTGACATAAAACACAGCAAAAAGTAAAACCATATAAATGAAGGCAGGCATATTACAATCACGCGTCTGACAGGACATTCAACGTCAATCCACTTTTGTCAGTTGCTTATAACTTAGCGGAATGTGCTCAGAATCCAAAAAGGAATTTGGCAGCTTTCTAGAAAGCTGTCCAATTCAGAATTTCTGTTCTCTTGTTCCTTCAAATTTCATCAACTGGTTTCTGAGAAGCAAAACTCATAAAAAATCAATTTTACTGAAATTAAGACCTTTTTTAACTCATGGATTCTGCCAAAATACTTGAATGGGTTTTGACAAGCACAGAGACTACAGAAGCAGAACCTTCCATAAAACTGCATAATCTTAGACAGTTGCGTGACTTACTTTCTGCAAGGGCAATGAACGGTGTCTCCAGACATTACTCAGCCTTTTACTCTAAGCCGGGTACACAAATTCTGAACTCTAGATGTAGAACTAGTTATAGGCCATTGACTATATTAATATACTTATCATCTATTGCAAGAAAATACAACTTTAACCTATCTATAGATATTCATTCCATTTTTTTTTACTCTACTGGGATTCAGTTCCTAAAAAAGGGTTCCTGTGGAAGGGCTGCCATCTACTGGATTCTTGTAAGTCTCAATTTTGGATAATGAAGACTGAATGAATGCTAAATTACAGTATCTTAAACAGGCTCTGTTATCAGTTTTTTTTAATAATCATAATCTTTTAAGGTTATTAACAGTATAATCATACATCCACAAAGGTTACTTGCTCATAAAAGGAGTATTCTGATGAAACATAGCTGATTAATAAAATTGCCACTTTTTCTGAGAATTGGAGTGGGCATGAGTCACCATAAGGGAGTAAGCCATGTGTCTTACCATCTTTGTCCATGAGGGCTACAATGCTTAGCTGTTTCCACAATTCCCATTGACAATAATGTTGACAGAAAGCCCCTCATTCAGCCCCCTGAATTGTGTGATGCAACTCAATGTATAAAAGTACATATACATGATCATGATTAGTTCTGCAGACCAAACATAAAGTAAAGAAATGTTTGGTGACAAACTGGTGTTAGTCTTTTAGTAACTGCTGATCTCATGAGATTTACATGCACAACAGTTTCTGCTACATCCAATTTTTCTCAAACCAAACAACATCCAGTTCTGTTACAAAAATTCCTCATTGTATTGGGAAAGGGCAATGGCTGACAGGGTCATGCTTACAGGTGACAGTACATAGCTCAAATCACAGCTTGCTACAAGAGAGGTATACAGATAAGCTTATGTGAATGCACAGCATATGAGTCCATTAAATGGATGGACTACAGAAGTAGAAGATCACACTGGCGCCCATACTACTCAGCTAAGAACTGAGGCTGCAATGAGCAGAGATTTGAGTAGGCGGTTAAATATTCCCACCTGACCTGTTGACTTCTGATACCTCATGCAGATGGTAGGTTTAGAATATGGTCTACAGCAGTGGTGCACAACCTTTTCGGAATGGGGGCCACATTGTGAGACTGAAGGAATCCCAAGGGCCGAAAATAAAAGTTAAAGGGGTATACCCAACTGAAATACTGTATTTATGGCGCATTGTACATACAGTATGTACTATAAATATCTGGTTACACTTTCAGGACTCCCATCTACTTGGGAGAATACATGAAAAATACATGTGAGCAGCCACAAGACATAGACATACATGTCTGTCACCAGATGGTTGGGGGCCGCACAGAATGGTATAGAGGGCCGCATGTGGCCCCCGGGCCGCAGGTTGTTCACCCCTGGTCTACAGTAACCTCTAAGAGAATCAATACGGACACCTCCTAATCAGTCTGTACTCCTCTAGTGATCTGTTTATCTGCATCCCATATGATATGCTATTGGTTTTCCTGCCAATTATTGTCTCCTAAACACTAGTACTGTTGGTTATCACTCTAAAACCTTCTTTATAGATTACCCAGGGTTTTGGAGCTGTCACCATTTAACTGTTTTTGCCTGCTTCTGCATTTTAACTCAGGCATAGACAGACAAGTCATCACCTAGGCTCCACTCCACTTATAAACCGTTGTTGTCAGGGGCGTAGCTAAAGGCTCATGGGCCCTGGTGCAAGAGTTCAGCTTGGGCCCCTGCCCCCCCCCCCCCCCCGCCTAATACAGCGCCTCATACCTCTTACATCCAGTATAATACAGCGCCCCATACCTCTTACATCCAGTATAATACAGCGCCCCATACCTCGTACATCCAGTGACGTCTCCTCGGATGTACATCTTCTCTTTCCTCATCTGCTCCTTTCAGACCAGACGCCATTTTTCAGCCATTTCTCATGTCTGCAGTTTGACAGAAAAAAATCTTAGTTTACTACTTTTCCATCATCCTCCCATCTTCTGGACAAATCATCCTACCACCCCCAGTACTGTGCCACTAGTACCACACAGATTATGTGCCAGTAAGAAATGCCCCAATAATGCGCCAGAAGTTCCCCCCATTGATTCCCCCCAAAATCATGTGCCAGTAAGAAATGCCCCAGTGCCCCCATGTGCCAGAAAAATGCCCCCCATACCAGTAAAAATGGCCCCAGTGCCTGTAATAATGCCCCCAGTGCCCCCTTGTGCCAGTAAGAAATGCCCCAGTGCCCCCATGTGCCAGAAAATGCCCCCCATACCAGTAAAAATGGCCCCAGTGCCTGTAATAATGCCCCCAGTGCCCCCTTGTGCCAGTAAGAAATGCCCCAGTGCCCCCATGTGCCAGAAAAATGCCCCCCATACCAGTAAAAATGGCCCCAGTGACTGTAATAATGCCCCCAGTGCCCCCTTGTGCCAGTAAAAATGCCCCCAGTGCCCCATGTCAGTAAAAATGCCACCAGTACCAGTAAAAATGCCCCCAGTGCCCCATGTGCCAGTAAAAATGCCCCCAGTGCCCCCATGTGCCAGTAAAAATGCCCCCAGTGCCAGTAAAAATGCCCCCAGTGCCCCCATGTGCCAGTAAAAATGCCCCCAGTACCAGTAAAAATGCCCCCAGTGCCCCATGTGCCAGTAAAAATGCCCCCAGTGCCCCCATGTGCCAGTAAAAATGCCCCCAGTGCCCCCATGTGCCAGTAAAAATGCCCCAGTGCCAGTAAAAATGCCCCCAGTGCCCCCATGTGCCAGTAAAAATGCCCCCAGTGCCAGTAAAATGCCCACAGTGCCCCCATGTGCCAGTAAAAATGCCCCCAGTGCCCCCATGTGCCAGTAAAATGCCCCCAAAGCCCCCATGTGCCAGTAAAATAATAAAAAAAAATTAACACTTATACTTACCTCCAGCAGCGATGCGATGCAGGCCTCTTCTGGCCTGTGTCCCGCGCTGTACGGCTCAGGCGGCGCGATGACGTCATCACGCCGCCTGAGCCGGCCTCTGATAGGCTGCAGGCCCAGTGCCTGCAGCCTATCAGAGGAACGGGCAGGGGAGACACCTCTCCCTCCCCTGCCCCAGTACAATACAGTCATCTGTATCGCCGTCCTGAGGACGGCGATACAGATGACTATGGAGATGAGCGCTTCCATAATGGAAGCGCTCATCTCCCTCTGCAGGGCCGCGCCGCACCTGGCTAATTGGCGGTGCGGCCCTGCAAGTGGCAAGGGGGGCCCTCGGGGCCCCCCTGGCTTAGGGGCCCGGTCGCAACTGCGACCGCTGCGACCCCTATAGCTACGCCACTGGTTGTTGTATGGCTTGTCCCACTCCATCAGGTCAAGCTCTGCATATGTCCCCATGAGCAAGTCAGCTGTTTTACACTACTTATAGCCTTATCTGCCCAAGTTCTGATGTTCAGCTGATGTTTTTCATGCTTAATGGTCAACTTCTAATGTTATACTTCCTTCATCTTTGTTCAACTGTATTTTTCTCACCCAGAAACTTGGTTTCTCCATGCCCCCCTCCCCCAACCCTTTAAACCTCTGGGGTCCCATACAACACTCCTCTCTTTAGATGCATTATGACTACAAGTATTTCATACAATACTAAATTCAGCTGTCAAACGCAGACAAATCCTACAACATTTAAAAAGAACCACACCAGTATTTTGCTGTTACAGGAAACCTATTTCCTACCCTGCAAAACTCCTTTGTTCGATAAACATGATTTTAACCACTGGTTTCACTCCTTTGATCTAAATAAAGGCTTTAAGGTAGTATTCATCAATTCAATTAGTTACCTCCCACTCAGACCTAGGTGATAGATTTCTCCTTCTCAAAGGAAAGCTCAATAGTACACTGATAACCATGGCCAACATTTATGCAACTAACACTGGCCAGCCACTCAGGCTCTACAGCAAAATGTCTCTAATAGGCAGCTCCAGAGAGAGTGCACTAATTGTAGGAGGAGACTTTAATGTTGCAAGCGACATATATATTTTACAATTCCAATGGGAAAGCTCCATTGCATATACAGCCCTGAAATAAAACATATCAAGTTCCCAAAAATAGTCAAGTTGCCCTTGCTGACACCTGGCATTTCGTATGATCCAATAGTAGAGATTACTCTTACCATTCTCCTCCCCATAATTCATATCACAGACTGGACAATGTTCATCGCTCATCCTTTACTACAACAAATTCAGAGTGCTTATATTGTCTCTTATATTCATTTGAATCACTCCCCACCAATTAGAAGAAAAGGAGGAAAACAGGCAGCGCCACTTGTGTGAAATCAGCAGGCTGGTTTGACAGAATGAAAGCATATAATGCGCTCACCTTTAGTAGTTGTGAGAAGTCACAACAGACTGTAGATCGCGTTGCTGGTAATTTATGGACCCCACCAGCGTCAGGGGTTTCCTTTTAGACTGCGGCCCACGATCCTCGGGTCCCCAATGGTGAAGATACCAATCCGGGGCTCGATAGTAGTATAGGAAAAAACAGGGTTGTTGGATCGTTTCTAGTCACGGCGCTGTCTTTTTCAGGAGTACAAAAACACTCTGTGCTCAATTATTAGAGTGTTATATTTATTTTAGTATATAAAAGAAACAAAGGTCTACGCGTTTCGGAGGATCAGTGCCTCCTTCTTCAGGACAATAATAATAACCAATATTATTATTGTCCTGAAGAAGGAGGCACTGATCCTCCGAAACGCGTAGACCTTTGTTTCTTTTATATACTAAAATAAATATAACACTCTAATAATTGAGCACAGAGTGTTTTTGTACTCCTGAAAAAGACAGCGCCGTGACTAGAAACGATCCAACAACCCTGTTTTTTCCCCACCAATTAGACATCACAAAATTAGAACAAACAATGTTTGCCCCCTACACATCGCAATCCCACTCCCCATCTGGTCAACTTACATTTGACCCTAGAACTATCAAGAAATTCTTTTTGCATTTCTATGTTTTTATATCAAATGAACTAGGCCTTTACCTAATTTCCTCCAGATTGTCCTTAATTAATCAGTGACTTACTTTCCAACACTATGCTCCCATCTCTCTCTCTCTCTCTCTCCCTTTGTACATGATTTACACTTCAAGCCCTTTAATATTGAGGAGGTATGATCCTTCCTGTCAAAGTGCCCTGCAATCAAAGCCCCAGGCTCAGATGGTCTTCAGAGTTAATATTATAAAACTTTCTCTTTAATTCTGGTGCCTCAGCTCATTAACACATGTAACTCCATACACACCCATTCTGAGACAGTCCTTAGAAGCATTTATTCCTTTCATCTACAAAGAAGCAAAGAACCCAGAACATTATGGGATCCATAGACCCAGTACATTATGGGAGCTATAGACTCTGTTTAACACCACTCTAAACATATAGGCCAGCCTTTTAGCTCAGAGGGTTAGAACAGGTGGGCTTTGTTTTGGTATGAGATGAATGGCATAGCACCATGCTTATTCTATACTGAATGACCAGGAACACACGGTGCTAATCCTTCATTCCAGTGAGTACAGGCAAGAGGTGAGTTCCGAGGCAGGCACAGATGACAGCTGTGATCTATAGATGATTTACTGTTTTACAGGACTGATAAAGTAGAGTATGGAGCTTCCATACAGCTCCTGCTCTCTGCTTTGCATTTTAACTCAGGCTGTCCTGCTGTCATTAGGACGGATTCCACATGAAGGAATCTGACAGCAGCCATTTTAATTTCTCTACTGATCATCCCCTAAGAAAAACAAGCCATTATGAATTTACTAGGCATTTAGGAAATCACTCATGATAACATGTTTTTTCAATATTTTAATTTTTAATTTTTTTTTTTTTAATGGAAAACACCTTAACATCAGGCTACAGAAGATTTTACCAAAGCAAAGGACACTCTTTTGTTAACTTCTGCAGGTAAATCATTAATTTCCTGCCACTGGAATCAATCCACTACCCAGTCAATTTCCCAATAGCTCCAAAAAGTAGATTTTATTTATCTCCTCTTAAGGTACTAGGACACTATCTAGAAATACTCCTATATTAGGTGTATTTCTGGCGCAGATTTTTTACTTTTGCCTGCTCACGCCTGGTCTAAGAAAGTGAGTGTGGCATGGGCGAGGAAGAGTACCGCCCGGAAAGCCCGTCTCATTCATCATTTTATACACCTGTTTTAGGTGTAGAACATGGTCTAAATGTAAGCCAGCAAGGAACCTGGCTTACATTTGGACCACTACTGAATATGCTGAAGTTATGTAGATGTTGGCACTTCTTCATAATTTCGGTTATAGGGGTTATTAAGACCGGCGTCTAAAACACTGGTCTTAATAAATGACCCTTCTTGCATTCACAGTTCTTAACTTCTGCAGCACTACATCCTTCATCCCTTTGTGGAAAATTATCTAATTGAAATGTTCCTTTGTTCTTAAAGGGGTTGTCTCATCTCGCCGTTAGTAAGGCGAGATGAGACACAGCTTCGACCACCTCCAGGACGGGAAACAGAGCGCCCTGCTGCTTCAGTAGCTCTCATTGCTGTGTAATGAGAGCTACATTGAGCCTGCATTGGTCATGTGTCATTCATCATTTAAGTGGCTACTGCATCCAATAACTGGTCTCAGCAGTCACAAGTGCATGAATAGCAGGCGACAGCTGCAGGCCCATTGATGATCAAAGCAGCAAGAATCGGAGCAACAGCATGGGAGCATCAGAGCATTTAGAAGGTGGGTGTAAAAAAATTGTTATCAATGTTTTTCTGTAGTTTTTATTTACCACATTTTCTATGAGGACATGTCAGATGTTCAGAGCAATATGCATCAAAAATGTATAAAGAAGTACAATACTTTGGGGACTTTCAGCTTTGTTGAGATCTGCAGCAAGTCAGCAGAAAACTGATTTTGCCGCAGATTTACTACCAGTTTGCAGCAAATCTGTGTCAATCCCCCCCCCCCAAGCCTCAACGTACCCTTTGTAATTTGTTTGTTTACTCAAACTCTCCCTACTCTCAGCTTAGAGATATACTTGTACTTAAGCCAAGGAATATTTTATGCACAATATTCATTATACAGCAACAAGATGTTCTCCTCCAAAATCACTGCTAAGTGAACACTTTGATATTTAATCTCCAAAAAATAAGACTGAACTGAAGAGATACGCCATTGCGTACTGACATAATCCACTAAAATGAAAGAACCAAAACATCCTGAGACATTAAAATCAACCAAATGTTTCACACACTTGATCAAACAAATAGTGCATCTGCCCTGTGTGTAGTCTCATGTGTATAGTCGACAGTGGCAAGCATTCTGTCTGCAAAGAGCTTCATCTTGTAAGCCGGAGCCAAGCTAAGTTAATAATGACAGACTGGCATACAGAATTCTGGTTTCTTGTAAATAAACTACATGCAAATAATGTGGTAAAGTAAGAAGAACTTGTAATTACTGCAAGATGAAGATATCTGTAGTCATGGGAAACGCAACGGGCAAAACTCGGAGAACTCCAGTAGGCAACACCCTGGGGACTGAGCAGACAGCGACGACTAGCAGATCCTGCAAAGGGATATAGAGATCACTAAGTTAAGCAAGACCTAGGAGAAACAATAAAACATGCAAACAAAACAGACAAGACTGGAAAAATACAGCCAGGTTTTGACAAGGTGCAATCAAGTGCAACTGACCTGTGGCATTTGGAGGACACTTGTTGTACACAATTTCGCCTGCAGCTGCTTTCTTCCAGGTCATAGATGAGACATACTCATCTTTACACATTTCATGTAATGCTGTGAAGAAGGAAAGTGCTATCATGAAATACCAGGTTATAAAGTCAACTAAGACCTACCTGCCTAGCCCACCCTTACTTCACAGATCTCCCAAAGCCTGAAGATGAGATCTCACAGCTTCCAGTCATGTTATACACCTTGTGATCTGCCCTGGGATACTAAGCAGAGTGTGATGGCATGACCTTTCTTTGTTGACCTCACAGTAGTTGGAGTAATATGTGTAAATAGCAAGCTGTGACCTTCCCATGAAACAAGAACAATCATTGCTATTCCCTTTTAGTAAGCCCACTAGCCTGTGAGCAAAAGCCCACAGAGGAAGCTGGCATGCTGAGAGGATAAAAGGAGGACAAGAGAGGAATAAAGAAACAAAAGCAGAAAGAGCATGTGGAGAACAAGACGAGAGGTGCAAGAGGCCTGGCTTAGAGTGCACAGAGGAGGTGAAGAGGTGGTGGTGAACAAAAATTGCAGTCAAGATGGGATACAAAGCAAGGAAAAGCCCAGAGGAGTACAGAAGAGTGTGTGTGCCACCTCAACTTGACTATTTATTCTATAGTGGACACAGTCTCAGGAACTATCATTTTGGGGCAAACCCTTAAGTTTATGACATTGAAAATGCAAACCTTATAAGTTAAGACTATCAATTATAAGAGCTATAAAGTTATAAGATAAAACATCAGACTGGCAAAACAGAATTCTTCTCAGTGATTAAGGGCAGAGGAAGAGTGTGCACTATTTCAGGTGTGATTATAAGGACCCTTTCATGCATATTGTTTCAATATGCTACGTCCATGTTCTAGCTGAAGATTTCAAAATGTAACAATTTTGAATATAATTTAGCATATTTTAAGGGTTATTTTATGTACCTAAAACTACCATCTGCTGTATTATGTATCTAAAGCCTACCATCTGCCATATGTAACGCCAGGCATGCACAAAGTAATTTTTTTACCAATACAACAATAATTTACATATATAAATATTGTAACTATTTCTACAAGAGTCGGAACGACCAGTAAAAAATAATATCATTAAGCAGTAGCGTGTACAGCAACTGTAAAGTGGTTCATGATCTCAACGATTGGCTGCTATTTTATTTTTTTAAACTCTGCCAAACTTGGTTTCCAGTCATATCAATAGAAAAATTGCTTGCCATTATTATGAAGTTATTCAGGGCCTTACTGAATAAAAATTCCTTAAAGCTACTGGAATTCAATATCACAATCTTTCAATTCTATAACTCACTATATGTATTGGGGTTCCAAACACAATAATCAATTATATTTCAGTAGCAGAAATTGTGACAAATTATTATATTTTGCAAGAAACTACAATTTTTGAAGAAGCCTAGTACCCACTTAGCTGTACAGAAAAACATATGTACAGTGGATATAAAAAGTTCACACAACCCAGTATTTTGTCATATAAAAAAATCAGACCAAGACACATTATTTCAGATTTAATGGGGTATTCCCATCTGAGATATCACTAGTATATGCCCCCGTTGTCTGATAGGTGCGGGTTCCACCTCTAGAACCCACACCTGCACCTAGAACGGAGCAAAGATGGTGGTGGCTAGAGGACCCCGGGTTTTCCAGTCCAGCCAACGCCAAGTGCTCTCCCCATAGAAGTGAATGGGAGCACACTGAACTTGTGCAGCCACCACTCTCATTCATTTCTATTGGGCCAACGGAATTGGCTGAGCCAGTTCTCGGCTATTTTTGGCAGCCCTGTAGAAATGAATGGAGGGCAGCTGCGCATGCGTAGTGCACCCTCAACCACTTTCAGGGATCCATTATTAGTGTAGGTGCGGGTCCCAGAGATGGAACCCACACCTACAGTATCAGACAATGGGGGCATATCCTAGCAATAAACCCCCAGTGTCTGAGATGGTAATACCCCTTTCATTTCCACCTTCAATGTGACCTATAATCTTACAATTTTATTAAAAAACAAGCTGAAATAATTTAGAGTGGGGAATAAAAATAACAAACCTAAAATCCTGTGGCTGCATAAATGTGAACACCCTCTTATAATTGGGGATGTGGTTGTGTTCAGAATTAGCCAGTCGCATTTAAATTGTGTTAAATTGCAGTCAGTACACAGCTGTCATCATTTAAAGTGATTCTGATTAACTCCACATTAACCTTGCTCTACTAGGATTTTTCTGACATTTTCTTAGTTGCATTTCACAGGAAAAGCCATGGTCTATAAACTGTTTACGTCACATCAATGGGATCTTATTGTTGAAACATATCAGTCAGGAAAAGAGAACAACATTTTTTCAAAGGCATTAGCTATACCATGGAACACAGAGAAGACAGTCATCAAGAAGTGGATAAAATTTGCCACAATAGTGACATTATCAAAATGATGATGAAAAGACAAGCAGAAAATTGGTCCGGGAGGCTGCCAAGTGGGAGATGCAGGAATTTCTGGCAAGTCCTAGTTGTGTACTGTGGGGTAGGTCGGCAAAATGGAAGCCTTTCCTTACAAAAAAAAACATCCAACCCTGAGTATTTTTTGCCAAAACCTACAAAAGCATGTGGGAAAACATGTTATGGTCTGATGAGACCAAGGTTGAACATTTTAGCTATAATTCCAAAAGCAAACACCATACCCCCAGTGAAGCATAGTGGAGGCAGCATTATGTCATAGGGCTATTTTTCTGCAGCTGGAAATGGGGCTTTAGTCAAGGTGGAGGGAATTGTGAATATATATCCAAATATCAGTCAATTTTGGCACAAAACCTTCAGGTATCTACTAAACAGCTCTCAGCACGACAACAACCAAAGGTATACTTCCACATCAAAAAAGACTGGCTTTGCCAGAGGAAGATCAAAGTTTTGGAATGACCCAGCCAAAGCCCACACCTGAATCCAATTGAAAATTTGTGGGTTGACCTGAAGATGGCTGTACACAGAAGATGCCCTCACAATCTGACAGATTTGGTGCGCCTTTGCAAGGAAGAGTGGGGAAAGATTGACAACTCTAGATGTGCCATGCCAATAGATTCTTACCCTTAATACTGAATGATGTAATAAATTCAAAGGTTACTTTAAAAAAGTATTAGTTTAAGGGTGTGCGTATTTATCCAACCACATTTAATTCTTTATTTTTATTTTTGCACCCTATAAGATTTCAGTTTTTTTTTCAAATGAATGGTACAGATCATAGGTGACATTTAGGTGGAGAAAATTCTGAAATGATTCTACTTGGTCTGATTTTTTTTACATGACAAAAACTGGCATTTTAACAGTGGTGTGTAGACTTTTTTTTATCCAATATTTGATAAGCTATCATGTAAGGCATGGGTGCATTGTACATATAGTGTATACAAATATCTGAATATGTTTTATGATATGCCTATTTCACTCAGGAGGAGGTAAGCCCTAAATGGGTTAAAATTGGCACCTCCACTCAGCACACACAGGAGATGTATTGGGTGGATACCTGGGCATTTCTTTTCACTGCACGTCCTGACCTCGTCCCCGGAGCCCTCGCACGGATATCCTTGCAATCCTGTTCCCTGACACATCCGGTAGCGTCGCTGCCAGCCACTGTCACATGTTTTGGAGCACAAGCTCCAATGATTCCACGGGCCCCATTTTCCATCCCCTAGAGAGTGTGAAGGGGCGGAAAGCAGAGGAAAATATAAAGAAAAAGGAACACAAAAGGGTATAAAAAGAGGGGAAGGGGCAGAGGAAAGTTAAAAGGGGTAAGAGGTGAAAGATTAGAGAATGTAGCAAAATATGGATAGATGACAAAAAAAGAATAAAAGGGTGCATAAATTAGGAAATAAGGAGTAAAGAGAAGTAAGACCAAAGTATGAGGTGTAAAGAAAATCCAAGGAAGGTGTAAAGCTACAGTAAAATGGTATAGATAGAGGCCATAAAATGGAGAAAGGTAAGTGATGTGTAGTGTGTAAATACAGAGTTCCTGTACCTAAAACACTAGTTTTAAAAAAGGGAGTGAATGAATAAAACTAGCAAAAAAAACAGCATATCTGAAATTAGGATTGAAAACCTGGATGACATGTAACAGAATGACGTTTAAGAGGCAGAGAGCCAAATGTACATAATGTGGGATGAGAGAGCAGTTAATGTTGGGCTCTGTGATCAGAGAAAGATGGCAGAGATAAAGATAGAAGGAAAGACTATAAAGAGATTTCCAAAAAAATAGGCTAGATGATCAGATGAACTACCTGCTAAGTCAACAGCGGGCATACTAGTAGTAATAACGGAAAAATTTCAGGACGGATTGTGTATCATCACTTTTTTAGTAGGAATAAAGCTGGAAATGTACTGGCCCTAATTCTGCTGCTTCCATGATGAAGACCACCTTTTCTACTCAGAAATATTATGCAAAAGGTTTATAATGGCCAGAGGGTCAGATTTCATTTTATTAAAAAAATATGCCTTTTATGGCACCAATTAAACAGGTAAACAAGCATAGAAACAGGTACACTGGTCTGTCCATCCCCCAGTCTTCAATTACCTGGGCATTCGGAATTACTGCACTCCCTGGTGTCTGTTTGCTGCCCCCTGCACTCTCCGCCTGCTTGGCTTGTGTTGCTGCACTCTCTTTTCCTTTGTTGGGTTCCGTTTGAACACGTTACAGAGCATCTTTCCCATGGGCCCCAGTCCAGCCATATCCCTTCAACTGCAAGAGAGAGAGAGCAATGCAGAGTGAACTTGGTAACCTCCAACAAACAGGCCAGATGTGCCTATTCCCACTGGAAATAAATGCACAAAGCTCAATGCAATAAATAATATTTATTGTGCAATTGCATCCTCTAAGTGGAACCTCATAAAAACATCTTAAAGCAAGAAATCTTCTAACCTCAGTGGGGACATCCCTTGACAAGGACAGAAGGAGGAAGCAACCTTTCAAGAGAATGAGATGAATTAATCATGGGCACATAGGTAGCCAGAGATAGATGGGGTCAGGGTCCTGGAACAGTGGCTCTTAACCCTTTTTGACTGCTGCGTAAGAAATTCATTGCCCTGTACTGCTCTTCTGATCTTAGAGTCCTCCGACAAGTGACAGAATACAATGTCTAGGGACCAGGACACATGGCCTGTGAATTAGACAGTAATGATAGAAATATAGACTGTTATAGCAGAGGAAAACCTGACCTAACCCGCGAGCCGCGTCTCCTTCTGCTATGAAGAAAGTGCCATTTAACCCTTTAAAGGCCAGGCCTTTGATTTAGTGCAAATGGTGGTTTAATGACTTTTCTATTTGTTGGACTGACAAAATAATGTTGGCAACATTTTTACACGAATCCTTTGTTTTTTAGGGAGTTTGTTTTATTTTTAGTTTTCATTTTGGAAAATTGCAAAAATTACAAAAGAAATAATTTTATTTTCAATCTATAGCTTTTATTTTTTAAGTATGCAAACTGACACCAAAATACATTTTTAAAGTGGGTTCCCTATTTTGCGTTAGTCATTTTCAATTAATCATATTATGTATAGTTTTGCATTTTTCTTTTACGATATTTTTTACTTAATTGTTAATGTATTTTTGTTACATAATATATCCCCCAGGAAGACACCAAAAGACCTCTGGGGACACTGTCACTTTTTTTTGCACTTTTCTGCTGTAACTCGGGCATCTAAAGGAGCTCCAACTTCTAAGGCCTCGTCCACATTTCCGTGTCAGTGACACATCCGTGAAAAAAAGCGTACGTGTTTCATCCGTGAAGCTGTCCGTGAAGGATCCGTGGTTGGTCCGTGTTTTCGTTTTTACCATCCGTGTGGCATCCGTATTTCACTGAGGTTGCTCAGCTGAAAATTGATTTCCAAAGAATCTCCTATTAGTCATCAGTGAAAAACGGACGCATCACGGACACAACACGGATGTGTGTCAGTGATTTTCACGGACCCATAGACTTCAATGGGCGTGCTTGGTCCGCATCACGGATCAAAGTAGTGCATGTCCCCGTGATTTTTTTACTGACCCACGGTCAGTAAACAAATACTGAAATGTGAACAGATACATTTAAATCAAGGGGTGCGTGTGGTGTCCGTGAAAAATGCGGACAGCACACGTCAGTGAAAAACGGAAATGTGGACGAGGCCTAAGAGGGAAAAGCCTCCCATGGGGGATTTTATAAAGCACAGCTAATCAGGGCCTGCTAAGACCCAGCAGCTCTGCTCCTGAGACAGGTCCTATAGAGGAATCACATAACTGCTTCCTCTATTCACTGCATAGTGCTCAATGAGCACTATGCACAGAGAACAGAAGAAGGCAGAAGCAGTAATATATGCTTTACCCCCTTACAGGGGTTTTCCAAGATTTTAATACTAATGACCTCTCCTCAGGATAGGTCATCAATATCTGATCGGTAGGGGTTCGACACACGGGACCCCCGCTGATCAGCTGTTTGAGAAGGCACATACGCTCCTGCAAGTGTGGCAGCCTTCTCGAAGCTTAGCCTAGGCCAGTGACCACATGTTCATCTGTCACGTGGGCAAGGCACATCTCAGCTCCATATAAGTGAATGGGGCTGAGCTGTGATACCAAGCACAATCGCTATACTCGCTATACAGAGCTGTGCTTGGTAAGCTGCAAGAAGGCTGCGGCACTCACGGGAGAGACAGTGCCTTCTCAAACAGCTAATTGACAAGGGCCCCGGTTGTTGGACCCCCACTGATCAGATACTGGATTGGTCATCAGTATTAAAATCTCAGAAAACCCTTTTAAGTACTGGGCCAATATCATTTTTGTGTTTTTAGTCCCTGCCTTCCTGGAGCCATAACTTTTTTATTTTTCCATTCATATAGCCGTGCACATGGTTGTAGCTGTTTTTGTGGTCCACAAATTGCGGATACGCAAAAGATGGAAACTGGCAGTGTGGGGAATGGAACATCCGGCCCTCTATAGAACTGTTCTATCCTTGTCAGTAATTTGGACAAGAATAAGACAGGTTCTATTTTTTTTGCAGGAGCCGCGGAAGGAGCATATGGATGCAGATAGCACACTGTTTGCTGTCCCTATCTTTTGCAGCCCGATTGAAGTGAATGGCTCCACATCTGACCCGTAAAAAATGTGGATCAGATGTGGACTAAAATGCCGGTAGTATGCATGAGCCCTAAGGGCTTGTTTTTCACAGGACAAGTTGTGCTTCCTAATGGCACTGTTTTATATTGCATATGATATAGTGGGAAGCGGGAAAAAAATCCAAATGGGGTGAAATGGAAACGCAATTGGTTTAATTTTAAGTGACCTATAACCTTCATTCTACAGGTCAGTACAATTACACCAATACCACATTTTTATAGTTTTTTTTTGTGTTTTAATACTTAAAAAATAATAACTGAAAATAAACTATTTTTTTCTTTGCATTGTGATATCCTGACCCCCATAACATTTATATGTGTATGACTACAGAGGTATTTAAGGGTTCATTTTTTGCAGGGCAATTTGTTGCTTTTATTGATACATTTTAGAGTGTATATAACTTTTGAATCACTTTTTATTAAATTTTTTGGGGAGGTGAAGCAACGAAAAAAAGACAAATCGACCATCTTGATTTTTTTTTCCATTACAGGGTTCACCATACAGGTTAAATGTGTATATATTTTATTAGTTCAGGTGTTTGGGGATGTGGCTATTCCTGTGATGTTTATTTTTATTGTTTATTTATTTTATATATTATTTTTTATATATTTTTTATATTTTATATCTTATTTTTTTAACTTTTGTAACCTTTATGAGACTTGAATTACCAATTGCAGCCTATGGGAGACTCACTATCGGCTCCCTCAATTTCGGCGCAGGGGAGCCATTGGGTTTTATCACATAGATGCCATGGTCACAATTGACAATACCATCTGAGGAATAAAATGTTCATGATCAATTTTATTGCCTATTACAGACATTTCCTCCGAGGGTCTGCTGTGAAAAAGAGCAGGCACCCTGCAGCTACAGGGCCCACTCGGCTACATGGTGGCTGTTACTGTGAATCCAGGTACAATGCCTTGTAGGGCCCAGCTAATTGTAATAACATTTTTCGCTGAGGAATCCATTGCTTCAATCTGGAGAAAAATTACTTTGAACCCATATGCAAATGAGCAATTAAGTGCACCGAGGCCAGGCCCAAGCCACTGTGAACCATCACTCCAGGACCAGCTTGCGCCCGTCCTCGGAACCCGGACATAACTCCTTCTTCACTCATTTAGCTGGCATTAGTGGGGAGAAGTCACAGATTGCGGTGCAAATAACCTTGGCTCCACAATCTGCAATTGATATACACCAGTAAATGACCCCCATTGTTTGTGGTTTAATAGTGAATTTTATGGTGACAGACTTGTTTTAACACAGTAAACGGATCCGTCCTCCATTGACTTTCAATGGAGTTCATGACGGATCCATCACCTATCATGTTTTTTTTTTTCATTGTAGAATTCAAGGTGTAATTTTTTTTCATTCACCAGCAGAGGGCACAATATAATGAAGAGGCTACGCTGCTGAAGAGAAGAAGCCTGAGGAGGAGGAGGTAAGTGATTTGTTTGTTTTGTTTTCTATTTTTCAGGATCGTGAATACAGAGGACTACGTCGGATTTGTTGGATTACGTCGGACCAGCTTTTTATTTTTTAAAAGTGTGTGTGTGTGTGTTTTTTTTTCCACACTGCAGTTTTAGTAATCACGGCTATCTCTAGGCTGGGAAGGTCCAATAACCGTGTCCCTTCCCACCCAGCTAGTGCCAGGCTGCCGCTGCTGGTTGTATCTGGCTGGAGAAGGAAAAAAGGGGAGACCCCACACCATTTTTTAAAATTATTTAATGATTTTTGAAAAAAAAAATGGCTTGGGGTCCCCCCTTTTTTCCTTCTCCAGCCAGATACTCTCCCAGACCCGTTTGACCATTTCATTTAAAAAATAAAAAAGCTGGTCTCTGTGTGTCTGTCTTTGTACTTTTAAAAAAAAAAAATTTGGGCACTTGTGTATACCAAGCACCTGCCTGGTTTATTCCCATAGACTTCAGCTAGAGCACCTGAGTGTACGAGCACCTGGGTGCTTGATCATCACTATCACTTATATGTTAATATCACATATATGTAGATTTTTATAGACAACCCATTGAATCCTGAATCAACCATTGCACACACACAGACTCACCTCTCACTAATCTGTATGCCCGAACATCTTGTAACAATTACAGAAACTTGGCTCATCTCTCACTATCATAACTAGGATGTCTCCTGTGGAATAATGTGGATCTCTTTGATTTATGTGGAAATTCACCCTCAATCTATTTCCATTTATGGGCTCCCGTATGACTTTCCAAACCTGCCCACAATAATGTTTGACCTTAATCTGTATATTGTCTCCTCGGGTACTTAAACACATTTATCATGTTGAACTTTATGTGCAGTGGAAAACTCTCCAAAGTGTATCTGGGGCACCATTGCTGAGCCTCCAGACTAACCCTTTATGCGCTGCAGAGCACAGGAAGACCTTCCGAAAAATCAAGTGTGAGAATAGAATCTTTTTAGTTTCTTTTAAACTGATCATTTTTACAGTTATGTATTATCATTTTCTGCACAACATTTTGGTGATGCATAGTATATAGTTATATGTATGTGTGTTTAGGTTATTAACCCCCTTATGACCAAGCGTTGTACATGCATGGAGTAGGAATAAAGCTCCTGCAATCTAGCAGAAGCAAATCAAATCCCTGGCTGTCTGCAACAGTCGAGGACCCCAAGGAAAACACATAAGCAGTTTATTATACATTGTGTTTAAAAAATGACTTGTTTAGTCCTAATTAACCGGACACGAGTTTTAGGACACACAGTGCTAAAAAAAGGTGTGCTTTTTGTGACATGTAGGGAACTTTTAAGCTTAGTATTTTTTCATTTTCTAGTTTTATTTGGACTGTACATAAAAAACAACTCAATATTTTAAATTTGAAAATAGGTTAGGCTACTTTCACACTTGTGGTAGCCTTTTCCGGCACGCTGTTCTGGCTGGTGAACAGCCTGCCGGATCCGTACTACTGCAAGTCCACCATGCCGCTAGAAGTCTGCTCTTGCCCCATTCACTATAATTGGGCCAGCCAGAGATCCGGCCGAACATAACGAACATGCTGAGAGGAGGCCGGTCAAAAACCGCAGCAAGCTGTAGTTTTATTTCGGCCGCTTCTCGCCATGTTTGAATGGCTCTTTTCATCTGCATTTGAGGCCAATAAAAAACTATGTGTTGCCTCAACTATGTGTTAAGGGTCATTATATTTTTGGGATGAAAAATGACTTTTAAATCATTCATATCATCACAGTTACATGTTTTGTAGTTTTTTTTTTACAGAAAAAGAGTGTTGCATGCAGCTCAGCATCCAGCTAGAACCCACTATATGTGAATGAAGTCTGTTGGTCACTGCTGGTGGTGTGCAGTGGATATATGACCATATATTTATATCTCAGGGAAATAGGAAATAGTCGTTGCCAACAATGGCATTTGTGAAGTCTAGGACCAATAAAAAGAGCATTATACTCAAAGATGCACATTTTTCTGGTTTTATTTTAAATACACCTAATGGCTTTAATTAATTTTGATCCATATGTTTTTAAAAGGTTAGACAGCTCTGAAAAATTAAACAACAGTATTATAGGTATGGTGTATATTATATATAGGCTATTTATGACATTTTTAAGAAGCATTTGAAATGTAATGGGGGAGATTTATCAAAGCTGGCATTTCTAACACCAGTCTTGATCGCATGTGCGGTGGTGGGAGATGTGCCAATATCATTATGCTAATAATTCTAACATAACTTGGCCGGTATGTGTGCCAGAATCTGAGCTGGGAGCTGGTTGTACGTTTCAGGCATTACTTGCACCAGAAAACTGGTGTAAGTAAAGTTAAATGTGTTGGGCCGCTTAGGCCATGCTCCACCTAACCCCACCCATTTTAGATAAAACTGGCAAGTGTCAGTAATAAGTCACAAATTTTGGAGCAAAACAGGGCTTTTAGCGCTACTGTTCTGGAGTTGAGGATATCATAAACTCTTATATGTACTGTGTATTTTATATGATTATTTCTGTTTATCATTTTCTGTCTATTTCACTATATATATATATATATATATAAATAAAACCCCTGCAAAGAAATTACAAGCAGGGACCCACAGCAGCAGGCATTAGTGCTGATTCTTCGGAGGTGAAGTGGACTACAAGGTCCTTTTAGCACTTGCTCCTCCCTGCAGCCAAAAGCAGGGGACCAGGGGGAGAGGCTAAGGAAGGAAGAGGAACAGCAGCTATCTTAGAGACAGCAGCATGGGCAGGAGATGGAGAGACAGAGATCTCCACAGACAGAAGTGTGCCCTGCTTCTGTGCAGACATTACAGCACAGTCCTGACAGCTCCTGTATGAGAAAGGAAAGCTCAGCCGCTGCATTAACCCTCAGCACAGCCCAGACAGCTCCTGTATTTCCAGTGTGAGAAGAGAAAGCTCAGCTGCTGCACTAACCCTACAGCACAGCCCAGACATCACCTGTGTTTCCAGTGTGAGAAGGGAAAGCTCAGATGCTGCATTAACCCTACAGAACAGCCCAGACAGCTCCTGTATTTCCAGTGTGAGAAGGGAAAGCTCAGCTGCTGCACTAACCCTACAGCACAGCCCAGACAGCTCCTGTGTTTCCAGTGTGAGAAGAAAAAGCACTGCCACCCATGCTTCTGAATCCTGCAGCCCCCAGCTGTTTCCCGGACAGGACAATCATAACTGCACCAAAATTAGCGTGCCAACATTTTTTGCAACTGGCCCCAACGTTCGGACTGGGTTAGGCTACTTTCACACTGGCGGCAGGCCTGATCCGGCAGGTGAAGGGTGCTGCCGGATCAGGCCTGCCGCAGTGACATGTGTGGAGCCGGAACCGCGCTCCGGCCCCACACATGTCACACAGTACATACATATACATACACATAAACATACACACACATATAGACATACAAACACACATACATACTTACATGCTCCCCGGCAGGTCTTCGGAGCGTCAGGACGGCTCACACAGGTCACGATTCCCCACAGCGCCCTCTGCTGGGCGCCTGGTGGAATCGTCATCTGACGATTCCACCAGGCGCCCAGCAGAGGGCGCTGTGGGGAATCGTGACCTGTGTGAGCCGTCCTGACGCTCCGAAGACCTGCCGGGGAGCATGTAAGTATGTATGTGTGTTTGTATGTCTTTATGTGTGTGTATGTTTATGTCTGTATGTGTCTATGTGTACCCGGATCCGTAATGGACTCCATTGAAAGTCAATGGAGGGCGGATCCGGTTACCATTATGGTCACACCAGACGGATCCACCCCCATTGACTTGCATTGGGGGTCATTCCGGATCCGTCTTGGTGCGGATGCCTGGACCGGAGAGCAGACCGCAGCATGCTGCGGTTTGTTCTCCGGTCTGAAGACGGAACGGAATGCTTTCAGGAGCATTCCGTTGTCTTCAGTTCAGTTTTGTCCCCATTGACAATGAATGGGGACAAAACTGAAGCGTTTTATTCCGGTATTGAGCCCCTATGACGGAACTCAATACCGGAATTTTAAAACGCTAGTGTGAAAGTAGCCTTAGTTGCTAGACAGTAGGTTATAGTAAGATGAGTAGATAGCGAGGAAGTGCATACTGTCTTTATCTCCCAAAGGAGAGTGTATGTGACCACCATCACTGCTTACTGTTACAGATAGCCCACACCTTTCACCAGGAGGTTTATCTTAGACAGAGTTGCAATCTGTACTTTGTTCCTTTCATTGCATTATCTTTATGTTCTTCACCATTGTTCACACTTTCCAAAATAAATCTGTTGATCAGTTAACTCCTTTCTGGGGTGCATGTGTACTGAGCCGGGTATGGGTTTCCCAAGTCGATCCCTGGCAGAAGAGGAAGACACTCCTGTTATCCTATAGAGCTCCAAGAAAGATTTGGGTGGAGGCACCGTGCCATAATGAGGTGAGAATGCAGATGGGGATCAATATAAGGGTATGACCACACAGTCAGGTTTCCTGATGCAGTTTTGGAAGCCTTTATCAGGAGTGGATCATAAAAGGAGAGAACGTATATGGGAGAGATAGAACTTCTCCTCTTTTTCTAATTCACTCCTGTTTCTGGCTTCCAAAACTGTATGCAGAAACCTGACTATGTGTCTATACCCTAATAATTCACTGCAGGAACATATATGCCACTAAAGACAACACCACTAAGTCTATTTTTTCCCAGATAATTTATTCCCATCGGTACTTCATGATTCGATCAAGGTCTGCCGCACTTCTACCTACTATTCATGACAGAAGCGTTAACATGTGCACAAATGTACCATTGGTGCACGTCATACTACATGACGCGTGCTTGTTTGACAGACAAGAACACATTTTCTCCTTCTTTACATATTCCATGTGAAGAAGATAGAACATTTTGGAACAGTGTGTTACTTGGCTGCACATCAATGCCACATGATCACACCCTTAATTGCAGCAATGATGTGAACGTCGGTACGCTTTTTCGCAAATGTAATACATCAACATGACAGATTTGCTTTTGAACAGTTACCTCATTGGAGAGGATTTACATGGCAGTATAATGGTGATCTGCTTGATTGGGTGAGAATAATGTACAGTGCTTATAGGGTGGAAAGAGGCATCCCCAATGCATAGACTAATGTGTGTACAGTAATGGTCATAATCATTCACTATTTATTCACTAATTACACATCAATAATCATGTCACATTTTGCACAAAGAAACCTCTTAAATACGCCAGATATGCCGACATACTGTATTTCACATTGAAAGCTGTTGAGCGAAAATTGATGAACTGAGCCTGAAAACAGCGGCTGCTTGTTGTAGGTGCATTACATAAAGCAGGCAGACAATTAGCTGTAAGTAAGGGAAAGCGTGACAAATGGAATGACAGCATCCTCTGTGCTCTGCCTCAGTAATACAGGGTGATATGGGCACCACTAGTGAAGGAAACCTTAGGGTGAGACCAGGCTCGGACTGGCACACAGGGGTACAGGTGAATCCCCCGGTGGGCCCCTAGTCTTCCACCCGCTGCACAAGTGGCACATAATACAGTAGACTTACTGCACTACATTCATATATTCAATGTACAGCACCTCTACCAGCCTATGTTCATATAAAGAACTTGATAGATTATTAAAGAAACTCTCCAGTTTATTATTATAGACACGATCAGAGCTAAGGTGACTTCTATGTATAGAGGAAAGCTGCCAGTGTCCTCTTCTCCCCAGGACCTACCTTCTCAAAGTTGCTGCAGGGACACCCATATTCAATCATCTGGTAGCATCTTGCTTCTGTGTGAGCAGGTAATATTTGAATGTATACATATGGTGGGCCCCAAAAATAAATTTTACTGGTGGACCCTAGACACCCCAGTCGGACACTGGGTGAGACCAAGGGGAGTAACTATAATTCATAGGCCCCCCATCACAAAATTAAGTGTAAGAAAATAAGAGGGGTTGTCACGAACCAGCAGGTGTGGACCCACTGTGCCTCGTGACCCTACCTCCTCTAAGGGTTTTGTTTAAGTGAAACCCCTCGATCTTCACAAATACCCCTGATGGTGGGGATAGACTTTCCGAGGGGAACACCATGTCGCTACCTCCTGAGGAGGGTCGGGACACGAGGCAGCTGGTCCAGGGGGACCAGGAGATACCTGCAAGGGTACCAGTGGTATAGCAGTGGTCAACAGACTGGGTCGAATCCAGGAGAGGCAATACAGGACCGAGGGATGAGGCAGAAGCGGACTCAGACAGGCAAAGGGTCAGGGCAGGCGGCACAGGTACGAAGTCAGGCAATCCGGATCAGCAACGAGAGAGACGATACTGGCAGGCAGGGATCAGGCGAGTAGCAGAGTCTGGAAACTAGCAGAGGTCGGCACACAGGACCATAAGCAGGATAACACAAAACCTAGAGCAAGAGTAGGACCTTGACACTGAGGCATCATGGGAGAGGGCTGAGCAACTTAAATAGGTCCAGGGTTGGTCAATGAGGACACATGACCAACCCACATGACCTAGCATGGTCACATGATCAAAGCACATGATCAAACAGCTCCAGCTCAGAGGGAGTGAAGTAATTCAGGGCTGGATGGAAACTCTGGAGCGGATCATGGTGCAACAGCACTACACAGCCAGGGCTCAGGACTGCAGCGGTGAATGGAAACCACAAGCAGCAGCTCACCGCTGGACACGATGCCCAGAACGGCAGCGGTAAGCAGAGGTACAGCAGCGCACAGCAGCCGCTGTTACAGGGGTTGTCCCACAAAAAAAATATTCAGCATTTTTCAAACCAGCACCTGGATCTGAATACTTTTGTAATTGCATGTCATTCAAAATTTATTATACCCACTGAGTTATTCACTGAAATCTATCTGTACAGCGCCACCTGCTGCTTGCTCTTTCTCTAATCTCTCTGTCCTGCTTGCTGAGGTGGAAGCACTTGCTCAGTTCTATCCTTTAACTGCCACCTAGGAAGGACACGCCCCTGAGAAAATGCACATCCCCTATACTGACAGCTTGAAATAAATTTAGCAGTGCAACTGGAGAAATGCATGGGGGTATTTGGATCCATGTGAGATACAGGGCTAGTTCTAAGTTGCTAGAAAGAGACTACTGTGTACTATATGACAAATGACATTAACAAAGGGTATGGTAACATCCAGTTGTTATTTGATGCTTTTTCCAGGAGGAATAACAGAGGCATACCAAAACTCACTTCTTCAAAAAGGTGCTCCATAGAGAATACAATCATGTACTATAAAACAAGCCTACGAGGGAAAGTAAATTATCTTTTAGAGAAATTGCAGGTATTGTGTCAGACCTGCAATCATGGCATCTATCAGGGTTTTCTTCAAGCTTTCCAGTATTTTTTGGCTCTGAGTGTACTTTCCTGCGATACAATAAAGATCTCTTCAAAGCTGTCATGGTTCTGTTACAAATGTTAAAATACCAAGATGCTTGTGTGAACAGAGACTAAGCTGTTTTATTTCCCTATTTTTATTTGGAGATGCTGGACTGCTGAGATTTCATGAATTTTAATTTCACTCTGGCCGCAGACAAGTCAGCAATGCATAGACTGTATCACAGCTTATACTCATAGTCTATGAACAGGCTGTGCCCCTCGAGGACTTACTAAGGCTACTTTCACATTTGTGTAGTTGTTTTCCGGTATTGAGATCAGGCAGAGGATACCGGAAAAAATGTTTCTGTTATGTTCCCATGCATGGAATGGAAAGAGAACTGTTCAGGATGCATCAGTATGTCTTCAGTTCTATCAGCATTCCATTTTATGACCGGACACAAAACCACTGAAAACTACAGTTTTGTGTCCGGTTATAAAAACGGCACTGAAAACAATGTAAGTCAATGGTGATGGATCCGTTTTTTTAGGTACCTAAAAACGGATCGGTCAACCATTGACTTTCAATTTATTTAGTGACCGATCCGTTTCTTTCCATTTTGATTTCACACAACCGCATCCTAATGGAACGGATGCATCTTGATGTGTAAAATCAAAACGGATCCATACTCTGCTGGATCTCAATACCGGAATTTACAACACAAGTGTGAAAGTAGCCTTAACTAAGAGACAGCGGGTCCCATCAGGCTCAGACTGACCCACAGGGGTACAGGTGAATCCCCATGTGGCCCCCTGAGCAAGGTGCGCCCCTAGTCTCCTGCCCCCCTGCACAAGTGGCACATAACACAGTAGACTTACTGCACTACATACATTTATTCAATGTACAGCACCTCAACCAGCCTATGTTCATATAAAAAGACTCCCCAGGTTATTATTATAGACACAATAAGAGCTGAGATGACTTCTAGGTATAGAGGAAAGCTAGCCAGTATCCTCTTCTCCCCAGTTTATTATTATAGGCATGATCAGATAGTGGAGATGACTTCTAGGTATAGAGGAAAGCTAGCCAGTGTTCTCTTTTCCCTTACCTTCTCAAAGTTGCTGCAGGTACCCCCATATTCAATCATCTGGTAGCATCTTACTGCTGTGTGTACAGGTAATATTTGTATGTATCCGTACGGTGGGCCATCAAAATAAATTTTACTGGTGGGCCCTAGGCACCCCAGTCCAACACTGGGTCCCATGATTCTTGATCCATCAAACAAAAAAATGGAGAACCATGGGTAGCCACTGAAAACTAAACATTCCCACTGTGGTTCCCCAGTGAAAGCTGATGAAAATGACTTCTAGCATTAAGCCAAAATTTTCCTATCATGTATCCCTTAAATGGTTGTCGTAATTACAGACAACTTTACATAAATCAATAACTAGTACAGAAGACTATAAGAATCTTTGTAATACATCTTATCAGAGAAAAATGCCTTTTTCTGGATTTATCACCTGTTTACCCTCATTTCTATGAAATTTATGAGAAAATCTGTCATAAAACAAAATCTGTTGTAAAAACAAGGTGGGTTGCCTGCTCACTGATGGATCAGATGAAATCATCCCATTAAAATCTGTGGGGAGTGGAAGGGGAAGGAGTGGGAGGAAGTGTACAGAGACCAGACAACAAAGGAATGATTCAGCAGCTATACGTAAGTGTTAATCTCCCTTAAGTGCTTTGTTCACATCTATACTGCTTAGTACTTATCTGTAATATCCTATATGGTGCTTCTCAGTGATTCTCAGTGAATGAGAGACAGTTAGGACGCAGAACCCGCTGTCTCCGTGTGCATTTTATGGGCAGACACGTTGAGCAGCTGGTCTCCCACCAGCTCAGTAACATCAGAGAATTACACATGCAGCATGCAAAGGAGAAAACTGCGAAAACAATGGCATCTGCTTAACCTATTCAGATTGGGTGTGCTTTAGGTATGCCAAGTGCCAGGTTTACAACAAACAGTAGTTAACAAGCAAATGACATTTTTGAGGCATTCTGTGACATTTACAAAGCTCCTACAAAAGCTCTTACTTAACATCAATATAGACCTGGAGTAAGAAGGAGCCAAAAAAACCCCTGACAACTCTGAATGAAAGGACCTTGTAGAAATGTCATGCAGCTGGTGAATGGCCAATTCATGTTCATATTCTGCCTGTCGAGCACTGTGTAGTTTACCTGAAAGCAGCTTATAAAACATGTGTTGTTGATGCACTCCTCACTCATTTATATAGCACATTGTATATTATCAGCGACACATTGTCACACTGGCAATAATAATAATGTATCACAGATATCTTGTAACATACAGCCTGATGCTATGCTGATAGAATCCGCATTTGCCACAGTGCAGTGGAGGAGCATTGGTATGTATATGATAAATCTAATGTGTGTTTCCTGGAAGCAATAAAAGAAATAAGCCTCAGGAACACGGCAGAACATGCAGCAATCATCTCCATTGTATGGGGACAAGAGAAAGATTCAGCGATTATTTGTGCCCCTAGAAAATCACTTGATTTTGCGTGCCGAAGGACCGACACAACCACACGTTGAGCATTTGCTCATTCATTGGGTGACTGCCAAAACCACTTACATGGTCAGGTTATAGAGAGCGAGCGTTTCTATGAACGCTCTTTCCCGATCATCTGTCAGATTATTGCTCAATGTAAAAGGTCCCTAAATATAGAGCTTGACCTGGTGATTTATATTCTGGGAAATTTTCAGTAGAAATCCCCAGGAATTATCAAATGCTGCTCTGGGCTTTAATAAAGGCTATAAACCAGTTTCACATGGCCAGTGAACCAAAAGTACCATAAGTAATCCTTTTATTTAAATAAACTGATAATCCACCATGCACATTATATACTGTCTTCAGGGGTGCACCACCAATGAGTCGAGGTGAGGCGATTGCCTCAGGCGGCACCAGGTAGGGACAAATGGGGGGGCAGCGGCAGGGCCATGGGCAATGAGCGTTTCCATTGTGGAAGTGCTCATCTCTGTATATGCAATGGCATGATTGTCTTCAGGGCGGCGATAAAGTTGAATGCTGCAGCGGCAGGACACACAGAGGATGACGCTGGTGGCGCAATGATGAAATCATCATCGCGCCTCCTGTGCCGGGCTGCATACAGCTCAGAGCACTGACCGGAAGAGGTCTGTGACCGGTACCGTTTCATGACAGTTGCATGGAGGTAAGTATGTGATGTATTATTTTTATTTGGAAGAATGCTGTTGGGCCACTATGGGGAAGGGGGGTCATTATATTGTAACTGAAGGGAGCACTATGGGGACATTGAGGGAGTTAAAAAGGGGAATTTTTGTACTGGCACACATTAAAAAGGGGGCCACTATACGGACATCAAAAGGGGATATTTTTTTATACTGGCACTCATAAGGGGGTATTTTTTGTACTGGCACACATTTTTTGTACTGGCACAGATTGTAAGGTGGTATTTTTTATACTGGCACACATTAGGGTTTTTTCTACTGGCACACATTAAAGGGGTAATTATTACTACTGGAGGAATTATGGTGGGTATTATTACTTCTGGGGCAAAATGGGCGAATTATTACTATTGAGTGCACTGTTAACACTCTTAAGTGCACTGTGCCAGAGAATTATTACTATTGGTGGGTCTTTTGGGAGCACTGTTACAGTGGTGGGCACCCTAGCACAGTATCAGCTCAGCACAATTTTTTTGGGGGGCACACTATTTTTCACAGCACTATAAGTGTCAGAGACACTTTATACTGGGTGAAGTTAGTTTTTACGGCACTGTGTGCCAAAAATTATTGATAATTATTATGATTATTATTATCTGTGTGGTTCTAGTATTTGCAGGGGGACTGTTTCTGCAGTATAGTATTGAGGAGCACAGCGGGTACAGTATTGGAGGTGACAGGATGGGGTGTTCAAGAAGATGGGAGAATGATGGAAAAGTACTGAGATGTCTCTGCAGAGCCAAGAGATGGCTGAAAGAAATCATCATGGCGGTCTGGTCTAAATGGAGAAAATGAGAAAAGAAAAATTCTATATCAGAGGAGACGTCACTGGATGTAAGAGGTCCATATGTAGCGATGTATTACCCTCTCACATATACCACCATAAGGCAAAACATGTAACAGGAATACTCAATAATCAATTTCAAAACTATTAGGACACGAGTACTAGATACTTCCTTGAAAAATTAGTTTATTGTACAATAAAATTACATGATAACTATATCAAAAAGGGAATCCAACAATAGACGTCTGGCATATCTATGTACATAATTATTGTAGTATACGTATACAAAGTAACAACAATATTATATAATTCCAATCATGCATCGGGTAAATATGTGGGACCGCACAACACGTAATCACACTATGTGAAGCCAATATATCTATTGTAATGGCTCTATCAGTATCAATGACCCACAATAACCACGAACATAAACAGAAACATCAAAGATGCGTCACTACAGCTATATTTGGGGGCTATGGTCACATAAGGAAACATAAATAAGGACCTACCCACGCCAATGCCAGGATGTACCAGACGCCCCCCCTCGACGCGCGTTTCGCGTATATGCTTCTTCTTGGAGGAGAGGGAATAGAGACGTCTATTGTTGGATTCCCTTTTTGATATAGTTATCATGTAATTTTATTGTACAATAAACTAATTTTTCAAGGAAGTATCTAGTACTCGTGTCCTAATAGTTTTGAGATGTATTACCCTGTATGTTTTGTAGTGCTATATGTAATGTTTTCCAAGTATGTCTTTAAAGGGATTGTCCGCTTTTTTATATTGATGACCTATCCTCAGGTTAGATTGAGAATTTGACATGCGGGGGATGCTGTCTCAGTTTTCGCCTCAGGCAGCAGAAAGGCTAAGTGCACCCCTGACTGTCTTATATATGTAGCCACGAGTTGCATGTTGAAGAAAAGAATAAGATATGCATTGCTGGATTAACCTTTTCTTCCCCGGGATTGTTGGATTGTCTTTGATATCATCCTAGATTGCTGGATTTAACTTGATCCGTTTTATATGAATGTTTGACAGTTTGACCTTGTGGCATCATTATGCTTTCTATAAGATTTAGTGCTACATCTCTTATAGTTTATTGTACTGAAATGACACTTAGTAGTGGTTTGTGGTCACTCTTGGTCTATGCTAAGTCACTCCAAACGAGTTGTCCATTCCTACATATTTCCAGCCTTCAATCTCTCCTGCACTGCTTTGAACCTTTACCCTCTACATTGCATGTATGGTAAGTTGTTTTTGCCATCGGCCTTATTGCTGCCAAGTGTAATGAAGGGTTGTCACTGCTCACTGCACTGGATTTTTCATCTGCATTTGAAATATTCAACATGCTGTAACATTTCAAAACACTTCCTCTCCCTTGGCATTTGCAAGGGTCCTTTAACACAGGCAGGAAAGGTAACGGTAATGAGTTGCTGACGACGATAACAGCTTGTTGATGCACGCTCATTTAGGAACCTTCACATGGGAAGATAATTTGCTGAATGAACGGCCACATGAACATGAGTGAATCGATTCTAATGACGACCAGACACTGCTCGAAGCCGATCCTGTGCCCTTGTTCTGCTAATTAAAGCAGCGGTGCAGGCAGGGCTGGGCTAAATTTTTGGCATTGTCAATCTAGCGGCAGGTGCGCGCTTCGACCCCCAAAGTTAAAGAAGCTTCGCTGATGAGACGAATCGATTGTTAAAATCAATTTGCTTATTTCTAGGTCAGACCATACATGTGGCCGTTCACTGACATTAGTGTCGGCAGCACATCTTCTTTACAATGGGGCACATGTGCTGCCAACAAATAGTTTTCATGCTGGCATAAAATTTCTGAGCACCCGTCAAGCAAGCAAGTAAGTATAAGAAACCTCTTCAACAGTCTTGCTGTGTTTTCTTCATTATACCCCGACTTCCTAATTAGACACTTAGGGGGTCATTTATTAAGACCGTCATTTTAGACGCCAGTCTTAATATCCCCTATAGCTGGCGGTGGATCCGTCAGAGTTATGAAGAGGCTCCAGCCGCTTCTAAATGTAAGACAGCTTCCTAACTGTCTTACATGCAGACCATTTTCTATGCCTAATCCCCTTCATTGCCCACACTATGCCCACTTTTTTAGACCTGATGTGAGCAGGGAAAAGTCGCAGAATGCGGCGCAAAGGACCTTTGCACTGCTATCTGTACCAGAAATACGTTGAATACGCATATTTCTGGTTAGTAAATTACTTTATTGGTTTATGTATGACTCTATCTTCAGATAACCATGTTTTCCTCCTCCCGTCTCATATATAGTACAATTGGTATCCAACCCACCTGTCCATCATTTTTACCTTTGCTATAGATAAAGCTGTATCATTGTATATAGACAGACATAGGTCTCGTACATGGCTGGGAAGATGATGGAAGAACTAGCCTTTGTCTCAATCACCTCTTCGCCACCAGCGATTTACCAGCTATTTAAGCTTATTTTATTTCTTCTAGCTAATAACAAATGGCAGTGACCACCTCTGATGATACGGGATTCTGGCTCATGTTGCCAGTTATACAGTAAATCGCAAATCCTTTTTTTAATTATAATGCGACAGCGAATTTACTAGCCCTAAAATTTTCATCCACTTCTGTACTGGGCATTTGATTTATCTCTCCTGATATATCTATTTTAGTAATAACTGGGCTCATTTATTAAGATCTGCATTTTCCACCCAGGTCTTAAAGGGGTTCTCTGGGCTTTTACTATTGATGACCTATCCTCCGGATAAGTCATCAATATAAGATAGGTGGGGTCCGGCACCCCGCCAATCAGCTGTATGAGGAGACGGCGCTCACAGTGCACACATGCCATTTCACCGCTGCTGTCTACAGTCTTTGCCATAGACAGCAGAAGCGGACAGGAAGATTGACGGGAGACAGCACATGAGCACTGTGAGCGCCGTCTCCTCATACAGCTAATCAGCGGGGGTGCTGGGTATTGGACCCCCGCCTATCTGATATTGATGACCTTGCCTGAGGATAGGTCATCAATAGTAAAAGCCCAGACAACCCCTTTTAAGTGTGTTTGTACTGCTGGAAGCGCCAAAGTTATGTGAGGCACGGGCCTCTTCATAACTTTGGCGGTTCCTCCAGCAGGATGTGCGACAGCCTTAAATCTACACCAGCTCCCTTGATGGAAAAAACCAGCATAGAAAATGATGAATGAGACAGGTCTGCCAGCCTGCCCACACCAAAAATGGTCTGCAACAAAATCTCAATTCTGTGGCATCTTTTCCTGAAACTTTGCTCTGTGCTATTCTTCTGTTACTCCTTCTATATTTCTGAATAAATTAAGAACTGTGTGTTACCATTTTCTTTGTCAAGGTGTGTGTTTCTATAAAGTCTGAAACTGATTGAATATTGTGAGAGATAGTCCAGGGAAGAAAGGGGGAAGGGCTTGTTTCTTTGGTAACCCCCAGTTGTCAATTTATTCAAAAACCTCTATTAGGAATAACACAACACAGACAGAATTATTTAATGCGGAATACACTTATTTACTAAAACAGCCAAGTCAGGTATGGTGCCAGGTCAGCTTTAAAGGGAACCTGTCATCTCCGAAACACCCCCTGAACTAGAGTAAGCGGTGTATAGTGTAAGTGATGCTGAATCCGAATATGTAAGTTTTATCCTTATAATCACTTCCATTCAGACGCTGTGCTCCCACAAACCTGCAGTAAAATGCATTGAGAGGACTCTTCTTTGAGTCCTCTCCATTATGTGAGTGAGCACCGGAGTCCAGTAAGTGTATTTTACTGCAGGTTTGTGGGAGCACAACATCAGAATGGAAGTGAGTATGCAGATAAAACTTACATAATCAGACTCGACGACACTTACACTATACACCATTAGGGATTCCGTTCAGGCTTTCCGTTATAACATCGTTATAACGGAAAGAAACTGAATCCCTAGGACAGAAATCAAAACGGACACCTTTAAGAGGCATTCCGTTTTGATCCGTCATAATAGAAGCATATGGGAAAGCATAACGGATCCGTCTGGTTGCCGTTATGCTGGACGGAAAACAAAGTTCTGTCGACAGGACTATGTTTTAACGGAAAGCCTGAACGGAATCCCTAACGGTGATGTGAAAGAGCCCTTACTCTAGTTTGGAGGGTGTTTCAGAGCTGACAGATTCCCTTTAATATGGAGTATTCTAATGAGGGAAATAGTATAATATACTCATGATTTTTCTATAAAAGAACAAGTGTGCAACAAAAAGAAAAGAAAATGTAAAGTAAATGTTAGGCCCTCTGGCATTCCCCACCTGCGGAGCCAGAACCAGGAACAGAGGGGCAGTATGACCAGAGGAGTGTCCGAATAACAGTGACATGGAGTCAGTGAACCCTACTCCACACTCTCCTGTGGTGTGTTCCCTCTTTCATTCTCTGTGTATTTGATGTTTTTAGCTGAGGGGTCCCTTTTGCATTGCATTGGGGCTGAGGTGTGGAGATGTTGGCTTACTTTATATATGTACAATTTTAATTGTTCTTAGATTCTACTGTTTTTTTTCATGTGAAATAAAGCTTTTGTATACTCATATACATTTCAGTGTGCCTTCATCCTTTTCCACACTTCTCATTTGTTTTTTAGGTGTACATTTGTTTTAAATGTTACTACCAGATTATCACAGGTGGTGCCTGACTTCACAGTGATGAAGGATCAGTGGAGGTGACTAACGATTCTTTTTTTTATTTTTAACACTTTCTGACCCATATTCTTAAAAGATCCCTGTGGAAAAGCATAGCTTGAACTCTAGTAAAAGTTGGCCATGTTGCTCCAGCCTTATAGCATATGGCAAGACATTCAGATTTTATGTACTTTATAAAAGGTAAAAGAGCTATGTATACCAGGGCAAGTAGCTGTGTTGTTGCAATTCCGTGTCTCCCTCAGTGGACCACTGCACAACGTCCCATATGGAGATGACACACAGGAGCGGGTGCGTACTTGAGTGCCTTGACCACATGTCGTCGAGCAAACTCCCCACTGTGACCATCCTTCAGCGGCAGGATCACCTGAAACAACAACAAGAATCCAGGGTTAACACTTGGCAGACTGACGCAACTAACAAGCATAATCCCGTCTTTGTCAAAGTGTGACATTTGTAGATTAATAATAAGGTACACGGTTTAATCCCTTTTTCTGTATTATTCTGCTAACTGCCACTGTGATAAAGCATTTTGCTAAGGTCAACATTTTGTCACAAGTAGATTTTATGGCGTGTCTATCTTAATTAGTGAGGCTGACAATCTGCTTTATTCCTTCCCCGTCTTGTTGCGGCCCCTAGATAGTCTGAACAGCCTTACGAAAATACGCACAACCCGGACCAATCACATTGCCAGCCTGGGGTACCATAGGAGAATTACAAAACAACGGCTTAGAGTGTGCCAAGGGTAAGACAATGGCGAAATCCCCTCCTTCTGTGGGTGGAATACATTCATTCTCCGATAATAGAAATGTGTGCGGAGGCACACACACAAACAAACACACATAAAACACACAAAGCTCTGACATAAGGGCATCATTAGCAGGCACATAAATATTCATATAAGCAGGCTCCCTTTTCCTACTCAGATGCCTTCTGTCAAAAGCGTCCTTTGACTTCATCAATCTCCAGCCGAATAGAAGAAGTGGACTCATAAATCAGAAGGACTGGGACCACTTTGCGTTGGAATCATGACCAGAAAAATGCTGAATAAATAAGTTCGAACCGTAGAATAAATAGATTCTTTTCCTCCGTTCATGCTCATTCTCATTGCCCTCCAGAAAAATGGCGAAACACATATATTCTACAAATGATTTGGTGCATGAAGACAGGGAGAAGGTTCAATTTATATGTCACATTCCCAGACAGAAAAAGGTATTTCCCCTGTCTACCAATCTAGAGAATAATATAGGTGCCAAAAATAAAGCGGAAAAAAAATAACAGGAGTGTGGGAGCCCGCATGCAGGACCCATGGGGTGTACCAGTGTGACAGGTCATTTTTTAGAAGAGGACGCAAGGAGCTAAGGAAACCTAAAGAGTCAATTCTCATGCTGCCTACCGGGCAACTCCGTCTACTACTCACCCATTGCACAGGGATGAACGATTTATCAATTAAACACACCATTATTTTTATTGCTCTCATTTTTGGATAACGCTAGCTAATATGTTTCTGAGCACAATCCAGCAATCGAAAATACCCTGAAGACTACTATTAAAAATAATATATCATGATATTCAGATAGGAGAATAGGCTCTCACATAATTATCGTACCAGTACTTGTTTCTCTAGAAAACCCAGTGGAGTCAGATATGATGATCTGATGACCCTTGATACTGGACTAATGGCCAAGGCTTTGCTGTGAAAGAGGACCTCTCAGCTCTCCTGACTTTGTATTGTCCATGAAAAAGTGTTCCACTGTTATTTCTACTAGACATTTATAAATAAATTGAAAAGTGAGTGTTTAACAGTGTGCTGACCATGTCAGACCATAGTATGTAGGGAATAACCCTTTTGACAAGGGGAATGGATATACCCAGTAGACTATTTATTCATAAATTTACAGGAGGTATAAGGCATAGCAAAGAGTTCTCTGAGAAGATGCTAAAATATTGGTATTTCATGTGCTATACAATTATTTTGTAAAACAAAAATGTTAGGAGAGTTGACAGGTTCTTCTTCTTACGGGACAAGTGGGGTGACTGCTGCTGGACATCCATCATCTGACTTTCAGGATATGTTTCATATCGTTGAGATTCCTCTATAGAGGTTGTGTGGGATTAAATGAGTTATGCCATGACTGATGTAAAAATAAAAATGTGAAATATTACAGTACATGAAAATCTGCTTCTAACAAAACTAGAACCAGCCTTGTGTCTCAAATGGACCCTGAGCTCCCACCATTCATTGTCCACATTGTTCTGCTAGTTTCTTTTCAGTCTGGCAACTCAAGGGGTGTTCTTTTAAGGGGGCATGTCCTGGTGGCAGCTGAAGGATAGATCTGAGCCAGTGCCATACCTCTTATAGAGGCAGACCACATAGGTACTATGGGGCCCATGGAGAAAGGGGGCCAGACCCTGCAAGAAAACCCCGCCCCCAATTACACTTGCATAGCAAAGTGTGAAAACCTAGCAAGCTGTGCAGAAGGACCTGCAATATCATCAGTATGTGATCGGAGCAGCCATACAAAATCAGAAGTTTTACAGCTAAAGGACCCGTGATGGTGTCATCGTCATGTGACCAGGTCAGGGACATGGAACTCAGGGTTGGAGAGGAAAATGTAGTGAAACTGCATGGGGAAAAACTTTTATGTGCCTGGAGGAATGGTAAGTGGTGTTCTGGGATAACCCATACCATCCTTATATTGGGAGTTGTAGTTTTGTCCTACTGTATCCCCCTTCATGTAATGTTCACTAATGCGCTACAATAACAGTCTGGGCATGCTGGGAGTTGTAGGTCTCTCCTCTTATACCCTCTCCCGGTAATGTCAACTTGTATTCCATAATAACAGTCAATACATGCTGGGAGTTGTAGTTCTCTCTCTTTTTTTTTTTTTTACCATTCCATGTATTGCCCACTAATTTTCACCTGTTTTACACTGCTGGCAGTAGTTCCCAGCAGGCTGTTCCGGCAGAGAAACAACCTGCCGGAGCTCTCCGGTTCCGGCATTGCTGTAGGTTACCGGAATGCCTGACGGCCCCATTGCACCCAAAGAGCTCCAGCAGGCTGTAGTCTGCCACAACATATTGCTGGAACAGTGTGAAACAGGCCTAAACTGGTCATGATGAGACTTGTAGTTCTGTCATAGGAGCACAACAATGAAAATCGCGGTAGTGCCGAATCCGGCGCATCCAGACATAGAGCTCCAATTCAGATTCTTGATATGGGGCCCAAAGATTTTTATGTACGTCCCTGATCTGAGCCTGTGCGACCACCTCAGTAGGTGCACATGTACATTACTGTACAGAGTAAACACCGGGACACAATTATAATGTAGTAAAGAATATTTCACTGGACCATTTTTGTCAAAAAGTAAATTACAGAAGTAACTAGTTTTTATGCTGAATTATATTAAAATGACATTTAACGGCACAACTCGTTTAACCATACATTATACAGTTGACAAGATGTGACTACTGTACAAAGCTGTGCGATGACTTGTACAATGTGTGTGGGGGGTCCCATGTATAAGCTGAATTTACATAAAGAGAGTTGAATTTTTAATACTGATACATGAAAAGTTTATTTATTATAAGTAACAGCACCACCCGGGTTCTCCAGAAATAATTATATTTTTTGGTAAGTGTCCCCAGCCTGCCATACTTACCTGCTCCCTGCTGCTCCATTCCTTGCTGCCCAAGACTGGCTATAGTGGTGATGTGCTGCTTATGGCCACGTCACTGCTGAAGCCTGTCATGGGCTGCAGCAGAGCATGTCACCATGCCCATGCTGCAGTGGATGGAACATAGACATCACACAGGGACTGGAACATAGACATGCAATAAACAAAAAACAGCAACTTTGGCATTCTTTAATTTTTATTTTTACGATGTTCACCAAACAGGATTAATAATGTGATCACATGTATGAGTAATTATGGATGCATTAATACCAATTCTATAATTTACTGTTCTTCATTGAGAATTAACTGAGTGTTAAAATTTGTAGGTTTAAAAGCTCTGCCAAAGGGTTTTGTTTGATGCCTGTTAACATGGAGATACATAAGTCTGTATAGAAATTGTAGAAACAAAATGATTGGAAATTTTTACATATCATTGCACCTACTGTGCCTAGCCACCAGACTGAAGCAAACCTTGGGGTCTGATAGTGGTCACTGCAGGCAGTCAGACCTCTCCATTATTGGTGGCAGGTATGGATCTCCTCCCAGTGCTGAATAGCTTTGGTGGATCATGGATTCCAGTCTGATAAGGCTGTGCTGGGGAATGAGTTACACCTGGGGGGGATGGGGGTGTGTGTGTGGATGTGCTAAGTGTGGAAGGCACTAAGGTGGCATCAAACTGTATGAAAAGGCACTAAGGGGATATTACACTGCGTGAGAAGGTGTTAAGAGGGTATCAAGCATTGTGAGGACACTAAGGCCCCTTTCACACGAGCGCGTTTTCAGTGTGGGTGCAATGCGTGATGTGAACGCATAGCACCCGCACTGAATCCTGACACATTCATTTTTTTATGCATCAGTTGTGCGTTGCGTGAAAAACGCAGCTTGTTCTAAATTCTGCGTTTTTCACGCGGCCCTGGCCCCATAGAAGTGAATGGGGCTTCAGTAAAAAACGCATTGCATCCTGAAGCAAGTGCAAATGCAATGTGTTTTTCACTGATGGTTGCTAAGAGATGTTGTTTGTAAACCTTCAGTTTTTTATCACGCGCGTGAAAAACGCATCAAAACACATTGCACTCGCGTGGAAAAAAACTGAACAATTGAATGCAATCGCAGACAAAACTGACTGAACTTGCTTGCAAAATGGTGCAAATTTCCCCGAACGCATCCGGACCTAATCCGTGACGCTCGTGTGAAAGGGGCCTAAGAGGCTATCACTAGGGGCATCTTCACTATGTAGGGGAGACTTATGGGGCATCATTCCTGTAAATGGAGACTTCGCGGTGATATTTGCTGTCAGAGGGCACTAACAGGGCATCTTGTGTGGATGCTCATCATCACTTTTTGTGGGGCACAAAAAGGACTGGGATTGGGCTGGGTTGAGGTGTGGCTTTATGTATATACTGTATTGCCAGGATTTTTCAATCTTTGCTTTCTTCACAGCAGAAAAGTATCCCTACATATGTAGTCTAGCAGTAACACTGGCTACATACTGTTTCTTTCTTGTTTTCTGTTCTTCATTAAAAATGGATTTCTAAATTTCTGCATTAAATCCATACATTCTGCAAGCTTGCAAATAACAGTCTTTTCCCACAGTAGGATCATGGTTGCTATTATCTGACAAACGAAAAGTGAACATCTGACCTTTTGTTTTGTGGGTTAAGGAACCCAACATGACTTATACAATATAATGAGATATTTGACCTGAACATGTTCCCCCTTCATGTTCCATCAGCAGGCAAAAGGTCAGCAGCTCATTTCTGCATTATTAAATGCTAAAACTAACCAAGGCTGTATGACCTTAGGCAATTACCACCATTGCACCTACAGTATTTTTATATCTCGTGGGTTCCTGTCACTCACTCTCCTTAACTCCTGTCATAGCAGCATGTCAGTCTATAATTTTAAACTCACCAGTTGATGCAGTTCTGGATTGGTTTAGCATTTGACTTGTAAATCACACTTTAAGTGCAATGTGATGACCTAACAGCAAGCAGTCCTAGCATCTTGTGCCAGCAAAATCTATGCAATAACCCAGAGAGAGTTTTGCCTTTTATGCATTTAATACAATCAATCCAAATGAGACCTGAATATTTGGGTTTGGTGTCCACTCTTTGTCAGCTTTTTATGTAGGGAATGGAAGAACTATTTATTAGTCATGGTTACATTGCATTTTCCTACAATTTCTAGATAAAAATCCTCTTGATATCTTCTTTACTTCAGTCTCAATTTAATCTTATATTTAACCTCTTGCAGACATTTATGTAATACTCTAATGTGCAATGGTTAGGCAACAAGTTTATGTTTTAAGAGTTTATCCAGTTCTGAGCACTGTTATGCAATTTATATAATCTACATAAGAAGTTTAGTACGTATTGCATTACGTATTTTCCACTGATCCATAATTATGGCATCTGTTCAGCTTGTACAGTTATGCTGGTTGTCCCTGGAAACAGTCAACAAGCAGTAAAAAATGTTGTAGGGCATTTCTACTGTGCCTGGTGTAAAGACGTTACTTTCTAGAACACAAATCATCACTGCATGCTTTGAGAAGACACTAAGCCGGCAAGGAAAGCAGGAAAATGTTGGCTCTTTTTTTTTGTAAACAATATTTTTATTGGTTTTTTAGAAATAGGAAAAGGAACATTACATAGTAACGTACACATTAGCCAAAACATAGAGTTATGGTTACAATAAGTAGTAACAAATACAGCCTTCACAAAACAGGGCAAAGTAGAACAAGCCATCTTATCACATTGATAATAAAACGCAAATGTCCTGAGATAGAAACGTAAGCAATCGATCAGTACCATAGGGTAAGGGAAGGTGGAGCCTAAACGAGTTGGAAAAAAAACAGAACACCCCCAAATGTCAACAACTCGAGGAGATATGAGGAATAAACCCGAATGTACCCTTCATATAAATGTCTATCTTCTAATAGCAGCATCCTTAGGTATATTGCAATCTTTGTAATTCAACCAACAATCCCAATTTTTCAAAAATAGAGCCTTTTTGTTATTGGAAGAGGCCCACATACCTTCATACCAGCAATTGTTATCAATATCTCTTATAACTCTTTTAAGTAGGGGCAAAGAGTCATCTCTCCAACACAATGCTATTTTAATCCTTGTAGCTATGATACCGTGAAATATAATTGATCTATGTATATGAGGGAAGGAAGAGATACCAATGGAAAGTAGTGCTAGCAGAAAAAACATTAAATAAGTCAGACCATAATTTGAGTATTTTAGGACAATACCACCTCATGTGTATATAAGATCCAGTATCAGAATGGCAAAGCCAACATGTGGGAGAAAGCTCAGGGAAGATCCTACTTATTTTGGCTCTTAAACCTGGAGAATTGTGAATACAACTCTAGAATAAAATACGGACTGTAACTTAGAATCATTACAGATTCATTCTATATGTACAATGTAAAATTGTGGCGCATTGTCATCCATAAAGATAAAATTAGGCCTGTGTTGTTCATGCGTGTCACAATGACTCAATTAATGTTATTCAAGTAGTATGGGTTTGTCACTCTACTACAAAGTGTAGGGCAGTTCTGTATTGACTAGACACACCTGCCCACACTGTAACACCACCACCAAAGGCTCACCAGTGGCTGATGCTTAACTCTCTTCTTGACTTCTCCAGTATAGTTGGCGGCCATCATTTCTGCTCAGCATGAATCAACTTTCATCAGTGAACAGCACTGAGGCCAACTGGTCCCTTGTCTAGCGTAGATGCTCCCTGGCCCAGGCAAGACGTGACGCTTGTACCCGGTGGTGTGGTCAGGTACTCTTGCAGGTCGTCACGGATGTAAGCGGTTTCCAATGGTCTGACATGACACTTGTGTGCCTTTCAACTCCTTTAAATGTGCCTGGAGCTGTGCTGCATTCATCATCCGGTTCCGCAGGGCATTGTTTACAATAAAGTGGTCATCAGTCTGGGATGTGGCCAAAGGACGTCTACTTTTATGCCTTTCTGTGACTCTTTCAGTCTCTCTGTATCCCTGTTGCAACCTGCTGATGACACTCTGTGACACTCTAAGCTCAATGGCCACCAAAAAAGTACTGAACACTAAACAGTTGGACATGTGCATTCAAAAGTTTAGAGAAGTTCACCTGTAAAGGTTAGAGTGCATTTTAGGTTCATCCTGAAATTTCACCCACAAAACAAATATCCCTAACTTTTTGTAAGTAGTGTATATTCTACATACTAGAACGAGGGGTTTGCCTATTTTAGAAATGATCTAGCTTCTTGAAATTCATTTTGTGACTAATTTGTGGATTAAAAAAAAAAAATTTGATCTGTGGCTGAATTGATTCCACACAAATCGTATATGGTCTAATTGGCCGGAACATTTTGATATGACACTATGAGGTTACTGTACCTAGGACGCAGACTTTTGATATCTGGTCATTCTCTCTTTGTTATTTATTTTTTAAAATGTTTGCTTTTTCTCTCCCTCAATTAAGCTCTTTAAAATAATGACAGAAATAGCATAAAATATCAAAGTGACACTGACATACATGTATATACGTATGGGTAAATGAATGGTGTTAACAAACAGCGTGATTAAAAATACACTGTGCTGTCACATTTGCTATGTTTTTCATATTAGAAACTTTCAAAAAATTGCCCCTTATCGGGGACAGATGGTGTTTAAACACACACAGTGTTATTGATAAAAAAAAGTTGTTGGGACCAGGCATCGAAAAATTATGCCTTAATGAGGGACAATCCCTGCCCTGTTTATACACACATATTAATGTCATAAAAAACAGTGGCTTGTTCTGCACAAGCATCCAAAAATCATTCCTTAATGGTGACATAATCCCTGCCCCATTTTCTACACAGACAAGTGTTAATGGTCAGAAGAAACAGTGGCATGTTCTGAAGTTGAACAAGCCTGGAAAAATTCTCAATTTTATTAGGGAGCAGCAGTAGTATAGTGTGGATGTGGAAAGGGTAAGGTGTGTAGGGATAATAGAGACAGCAATAGTAGTGGCAGCAGTAACAGGACAGCATGGAACAAACAAGGCAGCAAGAAGATGTGGGCATTTTGTGTTGGTGGTAGTAATCGTAGTAGGAGTGGCTTTGTAGAGGTAATGGTAGTGGAAGTAGAGGTAGCAGCCACTGTGGTGTCGGCAGCAGTCATTAGAACAGAACATGATGGTAGGCAGGCAGGCAGCAGCAGTAGCATGATAAATAGCCACCATCAGCAATCGCAGATGTATTGATTAGCCTCAGCCGAAGGATCAATGTCTGATTCATTTTGGGTGCGATGACACCACATGCAGCACTGAAAACCCTCTATGAGATGACACTGAAGGCGGGACAAGACAGTACTGCAAGAGCAAACTGGCCCAGTTCCAGCCACTGTCATAATCTGCTTGTGTCACTGTGCGGTTCACTGTGACAGTTGTGGCTGTGTAGGCTTGCTGCATGCCTACACTCGTACTGGCTGAAGCTGACTGTGTATGCTGGCTGCTTGGGGCTGCATGCTGGCTGCGGTGCCTTGTGTGAGCTATGCCTGTGAATGTGTGTACTCCCCGTGTCTGCATCTCTGTGCAGTTCTTGTCACTGTTACCTTGCAGGCTGGCTGCAGGCTCTCGCGCGTACTGGCTGCAGGATGACACCTGTGTATACTGGTTGCTTGGGGCTGTGCGCTGTTGTGTGTGAACGGTTGCCTGTGTTTGTGTCTCCTCATCCATATCTCTGTGGTTCCTGTCACCAGTGCCGTGCGGGCTGGCTGCATGCACTTTGTGTATTGGATGTGGATGTTCTCATGTATGCTGGTTCTGTGATGAGTTCTGGCTGCGGCCTTGTGTGTGATCTGTGGCCTGTATTGTTTGTTTTGTGCTTCTTGTTTATCCTGGTTCTGATGGGGTTAACTTTCCATGGTCTGTTCCTGGGTGTGTCTTAACAAGTGCCCTCGTTATTGCAGCTATATCTATCTGTGAGCTGTGGGGCTTGTGGTCAGTCTGTCTTTTGACTTGCTGGTGGTAGCTCCTTGCTGCTATCCGCCCTTCTGTGTGCTGTTGCCTGGTAAAGTGGTGTTGATGTTATAGCCTTGCCTGATCTTCTGTACCTGTTCTATGTCTTGATCCACTCTGTTCCATGTATAGCCTAGCAGTGCTCTAACTGTGTCTGATAGCTTGGCAGTGCTAAACTGCTTCTGATCCTGTCTGTTCTGTGTCCAGCCTGGCAGTGCCTACTGCTTCTGATCCAGTCTGTTCGATGTCTTGCCTGCAGTGCCGTACTGCTTTTGTTCCTGTCCAGTGTATGTCCTGCCTTCATGAGAGGGCCCCTGGGTTCTCCAGAGGAAGGATCTCTAGTCTGTGTGCAGCCCTGCCTGTGACCGCCATGCTTCCATTCAGCATGGGGTCCAGGCATCTGCTTGTGTGCTGTTTCCTGTTTGTCGTCCTGTCCAGTCCTGTTTCTGTGGTTCTTTACGGGTAGTGGCCAAGTGTACCGGGACCTTCCCGGAGGTGCGACCAGTGAGCCCTCGGCCCAGTTCATCCCCACAACCAGAGGCTCACTGGCTCTTCGCCTTCCTGGGTTTGCCTCTGGTCTGTCGGTGCACTTGGTTCTGTGGTAGTTCTACCACTATTGCCTAATCTGAATATATTTACTGTCATGTTCATTTATTACATGTTTAATAAGGTATTCTGTTGGTCCCTGGTCTGAATCTGCCCTTGTCCTGTTTGCAAGACTTTCTGGAGGTCTGCCCTGGCCCTCCAGAACGTGACAGCCTGTCAATGTCAATTGAATCAGGGAACACAGTCTGTGCCAGGAAAAGCCACAAAAAAATCGACAGCTGGGCAGAAGTACAAATATCATACAGTAGAATTTTGGTGAAGGCGCAGAATTGTGCCACATTTCCATAATGACAAGACAGTATTGGCAGCATCATCAGTTCCCGAGCTGACCACAATAGAAGCAGATCTGGCCCTGCCAGTTCTTTTGAAAGTTCTGGACATACGTTGCCTCTGCTCTTTATTGCAGCCATGGCCTCTGCTATACTCCTCTGTTGTCTCCACCTCACCAATCTGGCTCCCAGGTCTGGTTCATCATCATAATCCACACCCTCCATGCCACTTTTACAAGACTATAGTGGCTTCAAATGCCACTACTCCTACTACCATCATCAACACAGTTATGTACAGTTTAACCTGCCATCACCTGAACCTCTGCCTCATGGTACTCCATATGGTGATGCCTATCACATAAATCATCAACAGGAAGACTCTCTTTAATACCAGCATGGGTTTTTATTGCCTATTCTTAGGAAAAAAGAAGATGCCCCATTAGGAGGAGATGATGGAAGGCTTCTCTGGAGCCGCAAGGAGGATGAGCAGAAGAAATGCTGTGACCCCTGGCTCCAAGGCACATTGTCTGACTCAGTGACCTCGACATCATCCTGCTGTGACTGACAAGAGGAGTTAGGCTACTTTCACACCAGCGTTTTTGCAGGATCCGTCATGGATCTGCAAAAACGCTTCCAAGACTGATAAGTTTTGTCCTAATGCATTCTGAATGGAAAAGGATCCATTCAGAATGCATCAGTTTTGCTTCAGTTCAGTTAGCATTCCGCTTTGGAAGTGGATACTAAAACGCTGCTTGCTGCGTTTTGGTGTCCGCATGAAGAAACTGATCTGTCACAATGTAAGTCAATAGGGACGGATTCGTTTTCTCAGACACAATAGAAAACGAATCCGTCCCCCATTGACTTTCAATGGTGTTCATGACGGATCCATCTTGGCTATTTAAAAGATAATACAACCGGATCTGTTCATAACGGATGCAGACGGCTGTATTATCATGACAGAACCATTTTTGCTGATCCATGACAGATCCAGCAAACACGCTGGTGTGAAAGTAGCCTAAGCCATCTAGTCCACAATGTAGGGTTGGGCGATTTAGGCCTTGTTCACACATCAGTTATTTGATCAGTTATTTCCATCAGTTTTTGAGAGCCAAAACCAGGAGTGGAGGCTACACAGTGATAAGGTATAATGAAAAGATCTGCATCTGTCCTGTGTTTTTGACCCGCACCTGGTTTTGGCTCACAATAAAATAAAATAACTGATAAAAAAACTGACGTGTGAACAAGGCCTTACCGGTATTCACGGTATACTGCGGTATTAAGAAACGACGACATGGCGATATCGCGGTTTCTTAATTACCGCGGTATTTTAGTGACGTCATAGGGGCAGTCGCACTTCAGTGCTTACTGCCTCTAAAACGTCTGGGGCACAGTGGAGAAGGAGAGAGTCCCTCCCTCTCCACTGTCATCGGCTGCCACTGATGAGAGGTGGGGAGGGGCGGGGCTGTGGTCGCTGATCCACCAATGAATTTAATTTATCTCTTAATACACGTGTAGGCTGAGGTATAGGCAATAACAGAAGGCAGCGATCGTGCAAACCATGGCAATTAATCCCTCAGGTGGGGCACTTGATGGGGTTAATTGGTGCGGTTTGGCGGGATCCCCATCATTAAATCCGGGTGCCAGCTATGTGATATTGCACCCGGATTCAATGACGAGGAGTCAATTGCCGTGGTTCTCGAGATCGCCGCCTTCTGTTATTGTCTATACTTTTATTAAGAGAGGATTAAATTCATTGGTGGCTCAGTGCGCCCCCCCTCCCCCCAGTATAGTAACCATTGGTGGCGCAGTGCGCCCCCCTCCCCCCCAGTATAGTAACCATTGGTGGCCCAGTGCGGGCTCCAATTGGTTACCATGGCAACCAGGACGTTACTGAAGTCCTGGCTGCCATGGTAAGCTCCCTGCTGCCCTCTGTACAAAGCCCAGGGCAGCAGGGAGAGTGTGAAGTCCTAATCACCCTAAAAGAGATTTATTAGGGTGAATAGAACATGGGATAGTTATTAAGTAAAAGTTGAAAAAAAACACCAAAATAATAAAATAAATAAATTGCCCCCTTTCCCAATTTTACATATAAAAATATATAAACAATAAAAAAATAACTTATTACAATCGCCATGTCCGAAAAAGTACAAGCTATTAAAGTATTAAAAAATATTTCCTATGCGGGGAACGCCATAACAGAAAAAAAAATGTTAAAATGCAGTTTGCCATTTTTGTAGTCACCTTGTCCCCTTTAAAATTGGATAGGACTATTCTATTATGGGCCGAACCTTCCATAAAATGCAGAATGCACGTAGCTTTTTGGGGATTTTATTTTTCTTTCTATCGAGTATCGCAATAATTTTTTTATGGGACCGAAATTGAATCAAAATTTCGTTGTCTCTCTAGCGTCACTAGAGAGACAACGGGAGATTAGGGAGTTAAATAAGTGGCTCAGAGGCTGGTGCAGGAAGGAAGGGTTTGGGTTCATGGAGAACTGGGCCGACTTCTCTGTCGGCTACAGACTCTACAGTAGGGACGGGCTGCACCTAAATGGGGAGGGTGCAACTGCCCTGGGGGAAAAAATGGTTAGACGGCTGGAGGAGCTTTTAAACTAGGATCTGGGGGGAGGGTGGGGGGTAATACTAATAAGGGGGTAGATAGTGTAGATAGAGAGTGGGTCATAGTCGGGGAGAGTGGGGGGTTAGTGGGGGTTGGGATTAGTGAGTAATGTAGGGAGAATATTGGGCAAAACATCAACCAAAGGAACCCAAAAACCCTGGATATTCACTTCACAGGTAATAGTAATTTAAAAAGGGGGGTAAAAAATATACATAGACCTCTTAAGTGTATGTACACTAATGCCAGAAGCCTGACTAATAAAATTGGTGAACTGGAATTAGTGATGTGTGAGGAGGACTATGACATAGTGGGAATAACTGAGACATGGCTGGATGATACCTATGACTGGGCAGTTAACGTACAGGGTTACAGTCTTTTTAGAAAGGATCGCCAAAACCGGAGAGGGGGAGGGGTCTGCCTTTATGTAAAGTCCTGTCTAAAGCCCACACTGCGGGAAGATATAAGAGAGGGACATGAAGATGTGGAGTCACTGTGGGTAGAAATAAATGGAGCCAAAAACAATAATAAAATACTAATAGGAGTTTATTATAAATCCCCTAGTATACCAGAGCCCATAGAAAATCTACTTCTAAACGAAATAGACGAGGTGGCAAATCATAATGAGGTCGTTATTATGGGGGATTTCAACTACCCAGATATAGACTGGAAAACTGAAACCTGTATATCTCATAAAGGAAACAGGTTCTTGGAAATAACCAAAGACAATTACCTTTCCCAACTGGTTCAGGACCCGACTAGAGGGACGGCCATACTGGACTTAGTATTAACCAATAGACCTGACAGAACAACAGATGTGCAGGTCGGGGGACTCCTAGGAAATAGTGACCATAATATAATAACCTTCCAATTGTCATTTAAAAGAGCGATTCTTCAGGGAGGAACAAAAATACCTAACTTCAAAAAAGCTAAATTTAGCCAACTAAGAGAGGCCATAGGCCTAACTAACTGGGACAAAGTCCTCAAAAATAAAAATACAGCCACAAAATGGGATATTTTTAAAAGCATCCTAATATCTAATTGTGAGAGGTACATACCTTATGGAAATAAAAGGTTAAGGAACAAGAAAAAACCAATGTGGATAAACAGAACTGTAAAGAAAGCAATAAATGACAAACAGAAAGCATTTAAATCACTAAAACAGGAGGGGAGTGAGGAAGCATTGAAAAACTACAAGGAAAAAATAGAATATGTAAAAGAAAAATAAAAACAGCCAAACTAGAGACCGAGAGATTAATCGCCAAAGAAAGTAAAACTAACCCTAAAATGTTCTTTAATTATATAAATGGTAAAAAGTATAAACCTGAAGGTGTCGGCCCCTTACAGAGTAATGAGGGGGAAGTTGCAGAGAGCGATGAGGAGAAAGCAAAGCTATTAAATATCTTTTTCTCCACTGTATTCACTGAGGAAAATAAACTGTCAGATGAAATGCAGAATATAAAAGTAAATTCCCCATTAAAAGTGCCCTGTCTGACCCAGGAAAGAAGTAGAGCTGCGTCTTAAAAAGATTAAAATAGACAAATCGCCAGGACCCGGATGGCATACACCCCCGTATCCTAAGAGAATTAAGTAATGTCATCGCCAGACCCTTATTTCTGATATTTAAGGACTCTATACTGACAGGGAGTGTTCCACAGGATTGGCGCATAGCAAATGTGGTGCCAATATTCAAAAAGGGTCCAAAAACAGAGCCCGGAACTATAGGCCGGTAAGTTTAACATCTGTCGTGGGTAAACTGTTTGAGGGTTTTCTAAGAGATGCTATCTTGGAGTACCTCAATGAAAATAAGCAAATTACTCCATATCAGCATGGCTTCATGAGGGATCGGTCATGTCAAACCAATTTAATCAGTTTCTATGAGGAGGTAAGTTCTAGACTAGACCGCAGCGAATCAATGGATGTCGTATATCTGGACTTCTCCAAAGCATTTGACACTGTACCACATAAAAGGTTAGTATATAAGATGAGAATGCTTGGCCTGGGAGAAAATGTCTGTATGTGGGTAAGTAACTGGCTCAGTGATAGAAAACAGAGGGTGGTTATTAATGGTACATACTCAGATTGGGTCACTGTAACTAGTGGGTACCACAGGGGTCAGTATTGGGCCCTATTCTCTTCAATATATTTATTAATGATCTTGTAGAAGGCTTGCACAGTAAAATATAAATTTTTGCAGATGACACTAAACTGTGTAAAGTAATTAACACAGAAGAGGACAGTACACTGCTACAGATGGATCTGGATAGACTGGAGGCTTGGGCAGAGAAGTGGCAGATGAGGTTTAACACTGACAAATGTAAAGTTATGCATATGGGAAGGAATAATGCAAGTCACCAGTACATACTAAATGGTAAAATATTGGGTAACTCTGACATAGAAAAGGACCTAGGAATTTTAGTGAACAGAAATCTAAGCTGCAGAAACCAGTGTCAGACAGCTGCTGCCAAGGCCAATAAGATAATGGGCTGCATCAAAAGAGGCATAGATGCCCGTGATGAGAACATAGTCCTGCCACTTTACAAATCACTAGTCAGACCACACATGGAGTACTGTGTACAGTTCTGGGCTCCTGTGAACAAGGCAGACATAGCAGAGCTGGAGAGGGTTCAGAGGAGGGCAACTAAAGTCATAACTGGAATGGGTGGACTACAGTACCCAGAAAGATTATCAAATTTAGGCTTATTCACTTTAGAAAAAAGACGACTGAGGGGAGATCTAATAACTATGTATAAATATATCAGGGGTCAGTACAGAGATCTCTCCCACAATCTATTTATCCCCAGGACTGTGACTGTGACGAGGGGCCATCCTCTGCGTCTGGAGGAAAGAAGGTTTGTACACAAACATAGAAGAGGATTCTTTACGGTAAGAGCAGTGAGACTATGGAACTCTCTGCCTGAGGAGGTGGTGATGGTAAGTTCACTAAAAGAGTTCAAGAGGGGCCTGGATGTATTTTTGGAGGGTAATAATATTACAGGTTATAGTTACTAGAGAGGGGTCGTTGATCCAGGGAGTAATTCTGATTGCCTGATTGGAGTCGGGAAGGAATTTTTTTCCCTAAAGTGGGGAAAACTGGCTTCTACCTCACAGGGTTTTTTTTGCCTTCCTCTGGATCAACTTGTAGGAAAACAGGCCAAACTGGATGGACAGATGTCTTTTTTTGGCCTTATAAACTATGTTACTATGTTACTATGTATATTGTGACAACCCTAGTCATGGGGGTATAACGTCATCTCAGGTCCATTAGGTCACAAATTTTTGTACAAAATTATTTGCCAAGAATCTCACATTTACAATGTAGCGCCAGTATCGTGTAGATAGTGAGTATGGCAGTATTATATGTACTCATTTTATTGTCTATGTTTGCAGAGTGCTGTTGCATTTTTTAAGTTTTACATTAGGTCACAAAGAAATGGCATCTAACGGCTGTAAGCCCCCGGAGCCAGGAGACTTGCGCTGGATAACAGTTGCTGCGCGGAGAGGCCGGGTCTGAGGTAACAGTCACTGCGCTCTGGGGGCTGCTGTGCGAAGAGGCTGGAGCTGAGGTAACAGTCACTGTGCTCTGGGGGCTGCTGCGTGGAGAGGCCGGGGCTCAGGTAACAGTCACTGCGCTCTGAGTGCTGCTGCGTGGAGAGGCTGGGGCTGAGATAACAGTCGCTGCACTCTGGGGGCTGCTGCACGGAGAGGCCAGGGTTCAGATAACAGTCACTGCGCTCTGGAGGCTGCTGCACGGAGAGGCCGGGGCTGAGATAATAGTCGCTGTGCTCTGGGGGCTGCTGCACGGAGAGGCCGGGACTGAGATAACAGTCGCTGCGCTCTGGGGGCTGAGATAATATGGCTGTAGTGTGTAGGGACTAAGGGCCATATGGGAAGCAATGGTCTTTAGTAAATGACCCCTAATGTTTTATTTGGCTGAAAGGCATGTTTATGATGCCAATTTTCCCCTGTGACAATGTGCACCTATGATGGGCGTGTTCTGAACAACCCACTTATCAGGGTTTTCCGCTAGCATGTCCCATTTTCTATGGGAGCGCTGAAGATAACTGATTGCTGTTATCTCCAGGACTACCATAGGGACTGAATGGAGCACCAGTGGGCATGCACAACCGGCCGCTCCATCATATTTGGGGGAACGGTGACCCCGTTCTTGGTGGGGCAACTAAGAGATTACTGTATGGGGGCATCAAGGAGACATTAAATTGTATGGGGGCAACAAGGAAACACGAGTACAGTAGTTTTGAGTGTTTTTTATTCTAAATGGGCATTTATCACGATATATATCGTTATCGCAATAAATTTCTTAATATCGTTATCGTGGGAATATTTTTTATATCGCCCAACCCTACCACAATGTCATCCTCTTTGTTCTTAATAATAATCTGCTGCCTGTTGGAAGTGATGGAGAACTGTGACCTACTAGTACCACTACTACTCCTGGCCGGACGGCTGGTGCTGCTACTGCTGCTACTGCAGTACTACCCACATTCTGTCTCTTGGATGACGAGGCATCAGCCTTTTCTTTTGCAGTCTTCGTTTACCAGACATTTTATTATGAAGCCTATATAAGTGTAAATTCACAGGTTTGGTACACAGATTATTAAACAGTACTACCAGTACAGCATTTTTTTCTGTAATTTAAAGACAGAGGAGGAATTAAATGTCCCTCCCCTCTACAAACACACTGCACACTGGTATTGAAAATTGACACATTTACACATGCCCTATTACATCTCTAGGTGTGCACAGAATGACGTTTCTTCCTCCCCCCTCCCCCAAAATTCACTGATCAGGAAGCCTGTCAGTTTCTGAGACAATTAGGGCAAGATCTCTCCTCCCTCCCAGGGTCATGTGATCCTCCATCTTAATATTTCCTGTAGTTTTCCCCACCAGTCTCCACAGTAAAATGGCACTGGGTGTCATTTTTGTGCCATTTATCTGAAGTAAATTGCCAAAACTTTGGATTTGTTTGGAGGACACATTTTTTTGTAAAAATCTTAACAAATCCGATTAGTTTAGAATCAATTCACTCAAATAATTTGCACAAGAATCAATTCACTCATCTCTAGTCTAATTGTTTATGAGATAGGCCAGCAAGTGGTTAGCAGGACTTCATCAGTATGCAGTGGTGCTAGTCACAATTTCAAATCAATTTCCATAAACAGGAGAGCCTATGTCAAAATTAATAGGTAACATAGCTGATATGGCATTATGTGTAACTGGAGAATCTCATGAATTACTGATCAAAATGTGAAATGTCTACATACAAAAGCCACAAATAATAGAACATGTATTTTAAGTGATGTCTTCATTCAACATCTTCTGATCTTCAGCAGTTCTTCTAAATTGGGTTTCATTACCCTCCACTAGTATAACCAGTTTACTGAGCATAGATACTGTGCATGGCACACTGGGAGGTCGCCTTGCCCCCAGAGCTAAGCGGGGGATTTAAGACTGCAACTCAGCAATTGCCATTACCTGTGATTTTGTTATTCTGACTGTGGCTTGTTGTTTGCATTAAGCCCTCGTCCGCTGATTTGGTTTCTACTAATTTTCCTCGTATTTTAACTGTGGGTTATTTATGGATTAACCCCTTTCACACTGTTTTTGGCTGTATGCATCTCTCCTGGTCTTGACCTTGCTTTCTACTACTTTGCATGCCCGGCCATTTAAAGGGTTTCTGTCACCAGTTTTGGGCATATAAAACAGGATGACATTTGCAATGTGCAAATGTCACCTGATGCCCAAACTGGTGATAATTTTTTTACTGGTGCCCCTGTTTTTGAAATAAATCATCTTTTGTTGTATGCAAATGAAGCTTACTAGGTGCAAGGGGCGGTTACCTCGCACCTAGTAAGCTCCGTTTGCCCACCCGCGGTCACGCCTACCTTCACTTGATTGACAGGGCCAGGCAGCTTGTTGGATCCTCTGCCGGCCCTGTGCTCCATTCAAATCCCGCGCCTGCGCCCTGCGGAATAAAAGCGGCGCAGGCGCAGTGAGCGGCGCTGGCCGCCGGGCTCCCGGCTACCTCACTGCGCCTGCGCCGATGACGTCATGTGTACTCTGACGTCATCGGCGCAGGCGCAGTGAGGTAGCCGGGAGCCCGGCGGCCAGCGCCGCTCACTGCGCCTGCGCCGCTTTTATTCCGCAGGGCGCAGGCGCGGGATTTGAATGGAGCACAGGGCCGGCAGAGGATCCAACAAGCTGCCTGGCCCTGTCAATCAAGTGAAGGTAGGCGTGACCGCGGGTGGTCAAACGGAGCTTACTAGGTGCGAGGTAACCGCCCCTTGCACCTAGTAAGCTTCATTTGCATACAACAAAAGATGATTTATTTCAAAAACGGGGGCACCAGTAAAAAAATTATCACCAGTTTGGGCATCAGGTGACATTTGCACATTGCAAATGTCATCCTGTTTTATATGCCCAAAACTGGTGACAGAAACCCTTTAAGTCTAGTTCCAGTGAGGTTGCATCAGTTTTTTGCTACCTACTCCACACATGTAACCTGGGTCGCTAGTGGCCAAATCTATCTGGACTTGTGGTACACTTTGGTGAAGAACCCAGGGGTAGCCTTATATTCCTACCAACCAGAGTGGTTAAGAAAGACTGGTAACATTTTCTGAGTTTGCTGGCTGTGGTTCTAGACGGTGACCGGAGTATTTCCTTGCAATTACATCTTATTGCAGCTAGAGATGAGCTTTGTAGATTCGTTACGAATCCTCATTTTTTCCTAATCCGAAGCGAATCCGGATTTATTCAGATTCGCTTTGTATTATTCCTAAATGCTGTTAAAATTTTGAACGCTAATGCTACGTATGCTACGTGCGCATTCTTCTTGCCCCCCACAGCCCCCAGAAGCAGGAAAATGACGATACGCCCCCTCAAGAATGGGAAAGCGAAGATACGCCCCCATCAGAAGCGGGAAAAACCAGCCTGGCCTACCGGGAACTAACTATTTGCACGTCTAGGGAGTGAAGACTCCTCCCTCATTACTCCGCCTTCCTCTCCAGTTCAAGCCAGCGGTGAACAAGATACCACAGCATGGTGAAACAACTGCGACCAAAGAGAGATGGTGTTTGGTAGCGAGTACCCCGAACCACCAGCCGCACCAGAGATCAGAGTGTCACAATTGGCCAATAGAATCCCACGCCCAGACCCTATGGGACTACAAGAATGCGAGGACTGGGTCATCCAAGTACTGGTCTATCCGAGGCTGGGAGACCCTACACTGGAACGGCGTAAGGGAACCGTCCTATGGATTTCAGTGGAGCGAGGCTGTGGCTTCCTTGCGGATGTCGAGGACGGCAAGGAGTACTTTGTGGGCCGCAGGTCTGTGAAACGGCCGTACCTGCCCCAACCCCGTCACAGCCTATATGTGGGGGATCAGGTGGAATATACCCCCATGGCATCCCTGAAAGGCCCCTTTGCTACTGGGGTTACCTTATTGTCTAAGCCCCTGGTACCTGCATCACCACCAGAAGTTTGGCCAGAGGAACCAGCAGGCGCAGGACGTGTGCGCTGTCTACAGGAGTCACCAGATGGCACCCTCCATTTCAGGAAGAAGCCACAGCCACAGCATGGACCTCTGATCCCTGGATTGCCACCACCACAGTCCTTTCACCTGGGTCAGCTGACGACATCATCCTTTACTTTCCAGTCCACGGTGATCCAGTACCAACTACCATGGAAAATGAAGTCAGCAGCAGCCAGGGGAGCTGGCGTTTCTTCCCTGGGTGCAACCTTGCCTCAACCGCTGCAGCCAGAGGTCCTTACTCCTGCTGTCCCGGCAGGAGTATCCGAAAAAGTGAAGGCGCAAGTGGCTGCAGCGCTAACCAGTATGACCACCACCCGGTCAAGTCCAACTTCTGGCAGAACAGGGCAGTGGAGCTCAACCACGGCAGCCAGCTTGGCCTACAGGAGGCAGGAGCGTCCTCTAATGTCATTCAGCAGCAGTTCCAGCGAGGAGGACTTCAGGTCCGTTATCTGAGGAACCCTTCTACTGGCTGATTTAAAGGACACCTATGGGAGCCACAACAAGGACTGCACCTGGCGGGTGAGAGCTAGTTGGCACTTGTTTTTAGTTTATGTTGTTTTTATTGCCCCCTGTTCGACTCTCACCCAGATGGACATGGCTTGTCAGCACACCCCCCCCCCCATTCTGCAGAAAATTCCCAGTTGCGCCTAAGCGTGCCTATCTTCCTTTTCCCCCCCTTCTCAGGTTATTTGGGAGCCCCCTTTGCAAAAAGGGTTCTCTATTTGCTGCTATTTTATATTATCCATGTGGATTACACGTTACCTGTTTGGATTACAGAATTACCTCACGTGGATTACAATTGAATTTTGGACTGTGTTTCAGTGTTTTATGTCAAGCAGCCATGAGGAGAGACTCAAACGTATATCCAGGGGAGGATTGGCCATAGACCTTACAGGGAAATTTCCCGGTGGGTTAAGGATGCCCAGGGAGCTGTCTGGGCCCCCCCTTGCGGCTGGCTAGTGGAGGTTTTGGGGATATATTTTGTGCTGCTGGAAGTATTTTGTGATGGACTGTGGTATTTGGCTCTGTTGGGGTGGTATAATGTGCCACAATATGGTATTGCTGGCCCTGTCTTCCATCAAATTGGACCCAACTGCAAAACGGGGCCACTTTTAGTTTTTCTTTCCAGGGCCACTTTAGGTTCCCAGTCCGCCCCTGCGTATATGTGAGCCTACTATGCTTGCAAATGTGAAATTAATTGCACTAAAATTTTTGCATAATTATGTCTTTGCTGTATTTTAGCATAGCAATAATGTTTTTACAGGTTCAGCAACGTTCAAGAACTTTAAAGGGAACCTGTCACCTCCGAAACACCCCCTGAACTAGAGTAAGCAGTGTATAGTGTAAGTGATGCTGAATCTGAATATGTAAGTTTTATCTTCATACTCACTTCCATTCTGACGCTGTGCTCCCACAAACCTGCAGTAAAATGCACTCAGTGGACTCCGGTGCTCACTCACATAATGGAGAGGACTCAAAGAAGAGTCACTCACTCACTCACATAATGGAGAGGACTCAAAGAAGAGTCCACTGAGTGCATTTTACTGCAGGTTTGTGGGAGCACAGCGTCGGAATGGAAGTGAGTATGAAGATAAAACTTACATATTCGGATTCAGCATCATTTACACTATACACCGCTTACTCTAGTTCAGGGGGTGTTTTGGAGATGACAGGTTCCCTTTAACCCTTTGTGTGTATTCTTTTTCAGGTACTGCAATGTGTCCTATTATGCACTTATTGTATGGTGTTTTTAGTAAATTATGCACTTAGCCAGATAGCTAACAGTGAGAACCTTACTTTTCTACCTCATATGGACTGCCTCTGAGGACTGCCTCTGAGGCAGTTCCAGCAAGGAGGACTTCAGGTCCATTATCTGAGGAACCCTTCTACTGGCTGATTTAAAGGACACCTATGGACCTATGGGAGCCACAACATGGACTGCACCTGACGGGTGAGAGCTAGTTGGCACTTGTTTTTAGTTTATGTTGTTTTTATTGCTCCCTGTTTCACTCTCACCCAGATGGACATGGCTTGTCAGCACCCCCCCCCCCCATTCTGCAGAAAATTCCCAGTTGCGCCTAAGCACGCCTATCATCCTTTTTCCCCCCTTCTCAGGTTATTTGGGAGCCCCCTTTGCAAAAAGGGTTCCCTATTTGCTGCTATTTTATATTATCCATGTGGATTACACGTTACTTGTTTGGATTACAAAATTACCTCACGTGGATTACAATTGAATTTTAGACTGTGTTCCAGTGTTTTATGTCAAGCAGCCATGAGGAGAGACTCAAACGTATATCTGAGCCTACTATGCTTGCAAATGTGAAATTGATTGCACTAAAATGTTTGCATAATTATGGCTTTGCTGTATTTTAGCATAGCAATAATGTTTTTAGAGGTTCAGCAATGTTCAAGCACTTTAACCCATTGTGTATATTCTTTTTCAGGTACTGCAATGTGTCCTATTATGCACTTATTGTATGGTGTTGTTAGTAAATTATGCACTTAGCCGGATAGCTAACAGTGAGCACCTTACTTTTCTACCTCATATGGACTGCCTCTGAGGACTGTACGCCGCGGCCTAGCCTCGCGCGTGCGTGCTTATGACGCAATCGCGAGTCAATAGTACGCTAAGGATTCGTACGCCCTTTTTTTCCGCTAATGCTTATGCATTCAGTTCAGTAGCGTACTTTTAACAGCACTTAGACTGTATGTTCGTAATTTGTGCAGTAATGTTCGCAAAACAACAATTATTTTTTAACGCAAATTCAACCGAATAAATTCATATTAAGAACGAATCTTGTCATAAATTTGTTGATTATTCGCCGAAGCAAATTTTGGATGATTCGCTCATCTTTAATTGCAGCTATTTCCATTATATAGTAAGCAATTATTGTATTCTTTAGCCATTTAATTCAATTTTTTGTGTGGATTTCCTACTGTAAATGTTTTACATATTAATACTTGTAATATTTATACTGTTATTATGATTCTATGGCAAGTCATCAACATAGTTTACTTGACATACTCTATAAACAGGTGCCTGTTTATCTGGAGATCCAATTTACTTCTCATTGAATTGCATGTAATAAATCTTCAGTTTTCAATATATTTTTATTGATTGTTTATGACAATTGTACAAGACGAAATAAAATATGATTAGTAGACTTTGTCTCACCTGTCTGTGCCATGTATACAGCAGGCTCATCTGCAGATCGTGGCCTCTGGGTTTTGACCTTCTGATTCTCTTCCTGTTCATCTTCACCTTAAAAGGGAAAAAAACAGTCAGTGACTAAGAACTCATCCTATATTATACTTCCAAAACTTGAAATTCACAAACACTGAGCTGCAACGTTTGCAGAATCATAGGGAACGAAATATAATTTGACAGCAAGTAAGTCTGCTATGCAATTTTAGCATCTTATGAATACAGATATCTCAAAACAGAAATTCAAATGTAAGTAATCTACCAAATTACTGACCTTGAATAGAAAATAATTGTCCCTTAGTTATTTAAGAAACTTACAGTACTTTAATACCTTCAGCAGATTAAAAATAACAAGGCCTGATCTACACTACACAGTGAACCTTGTCATGAGTTTGACCACGAGGTGTCTACAAGGACACTGTACTATGATCAAAGGAAATTCTAGAAGATGTGAGAAAAAAGCCGATGACGTATTTTAATTTCAAAAGGGTTACCAAGGGCCTGAAACTCCACTGAACCATAGTGAGAACTATTATCTGCATGTGTTCTAAGTAGTAGGAGGGGAGAAAGCCACAGCCAGACTCCTCTGGCAGCAGCTTATTGCCTCAAAAGGATTAGGACATTGAAATACAATTATCCAATCCTAATCCTTCCCCAAATCTACATGTCTTAATCATGCCCAAAATCTGCATGTTTGGTCGACATATGTATAATAAGTATGGCCAGCTTAAAGTCATTATTATTCAACAGGTTAATTGTCATGAACAGAGAGCTCTGATAACCACCCATACTGTATGGTGAAACAAAATAGGTCAGATTTATCATTGCCCGGCGGTGTATGTCAGGCTATGATAACCAAGCATGCTACCAGATGCTGCTCCTGATTTATGATGATGCATACGCCTCATCATAGATTAAGCTCTGCATCTGGAAGTCCATGTGCCTAAACAGAAATCTACGCCAGTCCCTGGCTGGATTAGATTTCTATGCCCTTCTATATCAGAAAATTGCCACAGAAAATTATAAATGTGCTCCCACCCCTTCTTCAGGAAAGCACCAAGGCTGGCAGAGAAACGGCACTTTGCCATTAAAAAAAGTTGCAAACGAGCAGTTTGTGACTTTTTCATGCCGCAAAAAGTGCTATATTCAAATAATAAATTAGTTTTCTCATACAACTGCCAACAGCAGGAAGACGTGCAAAAACAGATTGTTGTCTTAGGTGGATGTCAGCTCTGTCCTTAACAACCAGTCCATACGAATAATAATTATGCTATTAACTGAGTAAGAATTACAATAAACTGCTATTACAAGGTATGATAAAACTATGTGCCTTATAATACAAGAACAAGCCAGGTCATCAAAATCAGGAGGCTGGAAAACTCATTTAAACCGATTTTCTCATTATCCCTGTTACAAATGCAGTATTTTTGAGGCTAAATGCAGGTGCTGACCTTCTTAACATAAGGAGAGAATGATGTCCTAATTATTCTACAATGACCTGGTAAATGCAATAAAGGATCCATTGTTATTCTGATTCCAATAACAACCACTATCTAAGAATTTCAACTGATTACAAATTATTTTGGTACCATAGACATAGACAATTTATCACTGCATGTATAGTATAAAAAAAATTCCCAGCTTAAAGGGGTTGTCTGGCCTTGAAGCCAACAACCTCTATGGTCCGGATTTGTTCCCTTGAACATAACAGTTCGGGACCATAGGGGTTGTCAAAATGGGCAGAAATATAGATGGGAAATTTATCAACTTCTGCACTTCAGAATTCTGGCTTTAAAAAGTTGCAAAATAGGGCTTTTACAATTTTTGGGACTTATTTGCAAAGATGTGCAACGTTTTACATTTTTACATCACTTACTACAGTTCTGAATACTAGACGGACTAGTGGGCATGGTTTGCTAAAAAAAAAATCTGGAGCCATTTTGGGGTGCTGACCTAGCCTTTTTCACTACTTTCTTGGCGCAATTCCTAGAAGTTATGGATGCCTACCTATCTTGGTAACATTTTCTCTGGTAAATCTGTTGATGAAGGCATCACTCCAATAAGGGGGAGGTGGGTAGCATTTCTAGACAAGTGCTTAAAGGTGCAATAAATTTAACAATGTGCAACATTTGCTAAATTTGGCACAAATTATGTCAAAGGAGGCTCAAGATAAACTGACTTCAAATGTTATCATCATGATACACGTAAATTCAATCCAACGTATGAAGCGTAAAGGCGCGCAAACAGTAGCTGTTATTGCCATGGGTAAAGAGACTAAATACATCTTTCACACACTTTCCTTGGACTTCCTATACAAATCTGAAACTACATAGTCATGTTGCTCACATTATAGTGCAAATCAATGCTCAAACAATGACACCATACAGTCCCAAATAATACAGCAAACATTGGACAAATAATATGGACATACACTGCGACCCTACAATACCCAAATAATACTCTTATACAGTGTCAATTACATCATTGCATATGAAACTTAAAAGATGCCAAAAGGGCCCAAATAAACTGCTGTACTGTACTGAAATTCATAAATAATAACATAATACCACCAGTATCTACATAGCTGAAAAGATTTCCTCACATATAGGGCCTGTTAACACGACAAAAATTGCGGAATAGGTGTGGGACCGTTCACTTCTATGGTTGGCTCGCGATCTTGCCGAGCCGTGGCTCCGTGCCGCTGCTCCGCATGAAAATATAGAACATGTCCTATACTTGTCCGCAACAGTGGACAAGTATAGGCATTTTCAATGGGGAGCCCGGCCGTATGTTCCACAAATTGCGGAACACACGCCGGGCAGCTCCCGTAGTATTACGGGTCCACATTTTTGCAGACCTGCAATACTGAATGAGCCTATACTGTCAAAAGTCAGTATTTGTCTCCTCGGTACTTCACAATCAAGGATTGAAATGTGCAAGAGTCAGGCTTAATACAGGAGACCTTAACATACGTTTCTTTTTCTTAATTAGTTAGACACATTGAACAAGCTATTCTAATCAGTTCTTCATTTCATACTTCACAAATGTTGATTAAACTGAGTTTGCCATCAAAAGAAAAATAACACTAATTTTGATAGATTTTCCTCTTAATAGTATGCCTAAACCACAGAGCATTGCTTGCTAAGCCCTGCATGATAGAGTAAATCTGCCCCCTTCTGGATAAATCCTAATTAACTAATAGCTAGATGAACAAATAAAGAACACAATTCATGTACCTCACTTTACATTCTAGTCTTCAACGTGCAGCCTTCAGGACAGAGCCCTAGATGTATGTTTTCTGGTGCAAAACATGAATCATTTCCCCTTCTGGGTATAATGCTTGTGTGATTAAATATGCATGGTACGTCTTCCACTGGGAAGATGAAGCTAAAACCACGCTGCTCTGGATCTGTACTAGTTTGAGATTTTTGTCTGTATGGAGGTAAAATATATCTTTTCACCTTAGGTACTGTCAAGGACATAAATTGAGTGCACAGAGCACAGACAATGAGGAATAGTTTTTAAACCAGTATGTAAGTAATAGAGTGATAAAGACCACCGCAATCAACTGAACAATAAAAGTCATTTTATCCAAAGCCAATTTAAACCTAAAACTAGTCGTTTGCTATGGAAAGCATCAGTCCTCTGAGATAAATGTTTACTTCTAGCCCATTCTTGGCATTCAGAAAGACTTTACCCACCGTGTATGTAGGTTTAAACCATGTAGTTCCACCTTTCTATACTATTGTCATACTCCATTACCATTTCTGTTCTCACTCATCACTGACCAGCCATAACTTTACATTAGCAGTACACCCTTTAAGTCAAGTAAGCTGTCAGGTGGGGTCTCCCTGAATCAGACTTTCAGACAGTTTTTCCAGCAGATCCTACAGATCAGATTTGGGGGAAGTTGGAGACCATGTCAACACCTTAAACTCCTCTTCAAACTTTATCTTACTGAAATAAGCCACAGTCTCTTTTAGCCATTGCAATGAAGTGGTTAATTTAGTCTGCAACAATGCTCAATTAGGTGGTACCTGTGAATGTAACATCCATATGAATGACAGGATTAAAAGTTTCCCAGCAGAACATTGCCCAAAGCATCATACACTTTCTACTGGCTTTCCTTCTTCCCTTAGTAAGACATGCACAAGCAACCAGCCATCCACATAATATGAAAGAAAACATAAGGTTGGGACACCCTCTCCATGGTCCAGTTCTAATGTTTACCCACTGTAGGCATTTTTGGTGGTGGAAAGGCATCAACATGGTCCATCTGACCAGTCTGCAGCTATGCATCCCATTAAACAACATGGTGAGATGCAGTGTGTGTTCTGACAGCTTTCTGTCATAGCCAGCATTAACTTTTTCAGTAATTTGTTTTACAGCAGCTCTCCTGTGGGACCAGACCACACAGGCTAGCCTTTGTTTCCCATGTACATTAGTGAGCCTTAAACGTCCATGAGCCTGCCATCAATTCATCATTTGGACTTCCTTGGACCACTTCTGGTAGGTACTAACACTGCATACCAGGAATAACCCACAAGAACTGCCGTTTTGGAGATATTCTGACCCAGTTGTCTAGCCATCACAATCTGGTCATTGTCAAAGTGTCTCACATCACAAAGATCACCTACAGGCGCAGTGAGTGCAGCTGGCTGCCGGTCTCCCGGCTTCCTCACTGCGCCTGCGCCAATGACGTCACACTACTCCCGGTAGAGAAGGCGGCGCAGGCGCAGTGAGGAAGCCGGGAGCCAGCTGCACTCACTGCGCCTGCGCCGAATGAAGGACGCGCGGCGCAGGCGCGGGATTTGCAGCGCTGACAGGGCCAGCAGCAGATAGAGCGAGCTGCCTGGCCCTGTCAATCATCAGCAATGACGCGTTCATGAAGGTGGGGAAACTAGGTGCAGGGTTACCGCCCCCTGCACCTAGTAAGATTAATTTGCATATTACAAAGGTTTATTTTTAACAAAAACGGGGACACAGATCTGGAAAATAGTACCATATTAGACCTCAGGTGACATTTGCACATTGCAAATATCATCTGGTTTAATATGGTGAAACCTGATGAGAGAAACCCTTTAAGGCATAAGGGTCTAATAAATGCATACTAGAGAGCAAATTTACTTCAATTTCCAACAACTCAGAATTTTTGGGGATTCATTCCGCACGAATCATTCAAAATGGCTGCTGCTATTTTACAATTCAGAACACAGAGAAGGATGCGTCTTCCAGGAAAAAAAAAATAAAATAAAATAAAAAAGACAGTACAGTGTGTTATTAAACAGGCTGTTTGTTACCATCCTCTACCATTCGTTTAGCCATAGCCATATTTGCCACTGTCACATTGACATAACTAATGTTGCCTTGGCCTTAAAGAGCTTGAAAGAAGTTGGATACAGTCCTAGTAGATTGGCTTTTTAGGCAAATGGGGCACTTTTGACTTAAACTGAATTTATTTGAACTGAATCGGATCCAGCGATCAATTAAACCAAATCGGACCACAAATAAATTTTGAGAAATTTCTAATGTATACGCTATACAGAGCTGAGGTTCCCTGGTTGCCGATGAAATGTAATGGATACAGATTATATTATGTTATTGCCTAGAAAATTCTCTGATATGGGTTCACCAAAATGAATTGTGTCCTTCATTATGAAATAGCAAACTTTAACATTCAGATGTTTTGGAGAACACGCTCCAATTCCCTCCCTTCGAGTCCCTGAAGTCCCCTTGCAAAAATTACATGCTCGGGCTTCTAGCTGTCCTGTTTCTTGAGCAGATTGTGCCGCTATTGCTGAATACTGTAATTATTAATAATCTGATGTGTCAGGCGCCATTGTTATGAAACAAACACGTCTCACTATGCAAATTTTACTGTTTCATTATTGGAATGTTAAAAAAGGCTAATTAAACGTGCTTGTGGACATGTTATCCTAGCGGGCAAAGCAAATATATTCTACACAAATGCAGGAAGGGTATGAGGTAAGGAGGAAGCTGCAAGCCAGATATCACACAGTCATCATTATATTGCTACTGGGTGGTCCTGTCACCTCCTGGAATCCTCCCAAACTCTTAGTGAGATGCAGGTTCTCAGCGCTCCCCCATCACTCTCCGTGTGTCTTCCATCCCTACGTTGCTCTGGTAACCAAGATTCCGGCTCCCCACACATTCACAAAGAATAGAAATGACTGTGTGCCCTGAACACATGAATACATTGAGAGCACTCCTAGGCACACATATACTGAATTCCAGCACATATTATCGACACCGTCTCTTCATGTGCTGATTATAGGATATTCAAGTAAATTACGTGGCCATTAGTTCCAAGACTCATAGGCTCTTTACCCTGGCTGTTCTCTGTGGGGCTGGCTATGATTTTGCAAGCAATCTGACTCATTTTTGGAGTATGGAGTGATAATAGCTCTTTCTGAAGCCTGTCGTGACTGTATTCAATGGACAATAATTCTTGCAGTGATAAACATTTCTGTCATTAGACAGGTCCTATTATTGCATGTGAACAGAGTTGTTTTAGGCTGTAGGCATAGGAATCAATGACCTCCCATTCTCCAACTCTGATCAATGTTAGAAAGGAATCATTTGTATCATGGCAGAAAATCACTGTGTGTAAATGATCTTTGTACAATCAACCTCAGTCATCACAAGAATCGGATCTCTGCAGGACCAAACTCAGCCTTATATCAATAAAATGAAGGTGTTTATGATACTAATGTATAGAAAGATTAGCTAGATCCACATTTTACTTCACCTTCTGTAGGCACTGTCATGATAAACAATGGCATTTCCTTAAAGGAGTTTTACTACGGTTTTTAACAGATATTCTCTTGTAGTTGCTTAGCTCATGTTCACCTTCCCCATATTTTTTCTTTCCCAGTTTGGATTCACTAATGCGTTTACACCATGTAAACCAATCCCTCAGGTTTGTTTCCAACCTGTATGTACCACTTCCTGCTGCTATATCTAAACAAACCCATGATGCACTTCTCTTTTCTCTGCCACAGCTCTAGCACTATCCCTAAAAACACCCACCTAGTTTACAGCTCTTCCCACTTAGCTATCCCTGAAACGACCATGGACATAATATCACAGGAAATAAGAAAGAGCTGTATGGACATGATTGTGTGACCACAGCCCAGAACATCAAATAGAAACAATAAAGGTAAAAAATAAAATACATTACAAAATGACAGTTACCTTCATAAGTGATTATTTTAAAGGATGTTGATACAAACTATAGACCCCCCTTTAAGGTTCTGTTAACAGTATGTTATCCATATACATTTGGCATATGAAAAATCCTCAAACATATAAATCGATTAAATTGGAATGCAAAAGTTTGGGCATCCCTGGTCAAAATTGATGTTATTGTTCAACAAGTTGAAGATGAAATGATCTCCAAAACACATTAAGTTAAAGATGAAACATACTTCTCAACATTTTAAGCAATATCCATGTATTATTTTGGTTTTATACAATTTTAGAGTGAAAAAAGGAAAAGAGTACCTTGCAAAAGTGTGGGAACCCGAGGAGATTTGGGTGTTCAGATCTTAAATGGTCTGTTAGGGTTAAAGGGGTTCTGTAGTTGTTTAAAACTGATGATCTATCCTCTGGATAGATCATCAGCATCTGATCGGCGAGGGTCCAACACCCGGGACCCCTGCCGATCAGCTGTTTGAGAAGGCAGCGGCGTTCCAGGAGCGCTGCGGCCTTCTCTGTGTTTTCCTCAGGCCCAGTGATGTCACGACTACTATCAATGGCCTGGGCGGGGCTAAGCTCCATTCATGTGAACAGAGCTTAGCCCCGCCCAGGCCAGTGATACTAGTCGTGATGTCACTGGCCTGCGGTAAACACAGAGAAGGCTGCGGCGCTCCTGCAGCGCCGCTGCCTTCTCAAACAGCTGATCGGCAGGGGTCCCGGGTGTCGGACCCCCGCCGATCAGATGCTGATGATCTATCCAGAGGATAGATCAGCAGTTTTAAACAACTGCAGAACCCCTTTAAGCTTGTTCATAATCATCGTTAGGAAAGGCCAGGTGATGAAAATTTCAAAGCTTTATAAATACCCAGACTTCTCTAACCTTGTCCCAAAAAACAGCAACCATGGGTTCTTCTAAGCAGCTGCCTAACACTGAGCCACAAAGCAAGAGAAGGCTATAGTAAGATAGTAAAGTGTTTTCATGTTGCCATTTCATTAGTGCAAAATTAATTTAGAAATGGAAGTTAACAGGAACAGTGACAGTCAAGAGAAGGTCTGGAAGACCAAGAAGAATTTCAGAGACAGCTGCTTGTAGGATTGCTAGAAAGTCAAATCAGAAACCCTGCTTGATTGCAAAAGACTTTCAAGAAGATTTAGAAGACTCTGGATTGTTCTAATGTTCAATGACACCTACACAAATACTGCCTTCATGGAAGAGTCATCAGAAGAAAACCTCTCCTGCATCCTCACCACAAAATTCAGCATCAAAAGTTTGCAAAAGAACATATAAACAAGCCTGATGCATTTTGGAAACAAGTACTGTGGACCGATGAAGTTAAATTAGAACTATTTGGGCACAATGAGCAAAAAGGACACATATTTTTATTAAAGAACACCTCTCCAACCATTAAGCATGAGGGTAGATCTACCATTATTAGCGGTTGTGTTGCAGCCAATGGCACAGGGAAGATGTTGTGAGTAGAGGGAAGAATGAATTCAATGGAATTCCAGTAATTTCTGGAAGTAAACATAGCGGCATCTATACAAAAGCTGAAGTTGAAAAGAGGATGGCTTCTACAAATGGATAATAATCCTAAACACCCCTCAAAATCCACATTGGACTACCTCAGAAGGCGCAAGCTGAAGGTTTTAACATGGCCCTCACAGTCCCCTGATCTGTACAACATTAAAAATCTGTGGATAGACCTCAAAAGAGCAGTGCATTCAAGACAGCCCAGAAAAATCACAGAACTGGAAAATCCCTTAAGCAATAATTGAAATACTCTTGGCTGGCTACAAAATGTGTTTACAAGCTGTGATACTTGCCAAAGGGGGTACTACTAGGTACTAACCATGCAGGGTATCCAAGTTTTGCTTTGGACCCTTTTCCTTTTTTGTTATTTTGAAAATGTAAAGGATGAAAATAAAAAAATCTGTTTTCTTAAAATACAAGGGAAATGTTTAGCTTTATGCCTTTTGGAGATCATTTCATCTTCAACTTGCTTAACTGTTCACGGTAACAGTAATTTTGACCAGGAGTGACTAAACTTTTGCATGCCACTGTAACACCAAAACCCCTGATACGTGAAGTGAATAACATTGATATCTTGTGATAATACCACCTGTCAAGTGGTGCAAGATCAGGAATTGGTCAACTGTAAGGAGCTGAGCAACTTTGACAAGAGCCAAATTATGATGGCTCAGAATGTGCATCTACAAAATGGCAGGTTTTGAGGGGTGTTGCTGGAATGCACCTACTGTTGCAGAAACTGCTGATAAATGTAATGCTGGATTTGACAGAAAGTCCAGATTATACAATGCATTACAGCTTGCTCCATATGGGGCTGCACAGCTGCCAATGGGTCAGAGTGCCCATGTGTATCCCTGTCTACTGTCAAAAGCAGCCACAAACTTGATGTTATCATCAGAACTGGACAATGGAGCAATGGCAATAGATGGTCTGGTCTGATGAATAACATTTTCTTTTACATCATCTGTAGAGGTGAGCGAATCTATTTGCTGCTTCGTAGATTCGATACGAATCTTGGAAATTTTTGACTGCGAAGCGAATCCGGATTTTTTGAGATTCACTCCGTTAGATTCGAAAATGTTCTTAAAGCTTTCCACGCATTCGCTACGTACTTGTCCGATAAATTGTATGGTAATGCTACATATAAGTTACTTTATACGCTGATGCGTACAAATTCAGTTAATTAGCAAAATTTTATTGTTAGTTCGTTATTCATGCGGCAAAAAGCCCGGGAAGAAAGCGGTCACCTGACCTAGTGGGAAGGGCTTGCTCTGATTAACTCACAGACTCGGTAAGCCAGTGACGCATCAGTTGTGCTGCGACTGCTAAGACGAGAGACAGTGAACTCTTGTGTTAAAATTGGGGTGTAATTGTTCTGGGAATCCATATTACACATATCAGGGATACTGCAGGGCAAGTGCAGGGCTAGTAATTAATCAGACGGAGAGAGACAGGGAGAGAGATAAGGAGAGAGACAGGGAGAGAGACAAAGACCAGCTGCAGGACCACAGTCAAGTGACAATGTCTGGCATGGAAAAGCAAAAGGGTTCCAGCCAGACCTCGAGCTCCAAAAAAAAGGAGAAGGTGACCTGTAACCAGAGCTTCTACTTGTAGAATTTGCAATAGTTGGCCACTGTTCCACCAGGCTAACCCACCAAGGCGCAAAATTGTAGTGGAGGAGAAAGTGGATGAGGTAGTGGAGTGGATGGCTCACTCATCTCAATTGCAGCCGGATGATCTGCTTTCTTATGCTGAAACAGTGTCATGTAGCCAGGGGTCAGACTCAGAGCGTTCCTCCTGCTCCACCATTCCGCTCCAGCAAAGCCTAGCGTCGTGCATGCCTGTGTATTACGCAATCGCTAGACAATAGTATGCTGAGGATTCGTACGCAATTTGTACGCTTATGCGTACGTGTTCACATAAGTTGCGTACCTTTAACAACTGTACGTTCGTATGATTTGTACGCAGCTTCGCCAAATAGATTCATATGAGGTACGAATCTTTTGAAAAGTTCGACGAACATTCGGTGAAGCGAATTTTGGATGATTTGCTCATGTCTAATCATGTGGATAGCTAACTGTTAATGTGTTGCTTACCCAGAGAAGACATGGCACCATGATGCACTATGGAAGAAGGCAAGAGGGTGGAGGCAGTGTAAGGCTCTGGGCAATGTTCTGCTAGGATACCTTGTCTCCTTGCATTCATGCTGGCATGTACTACCTATCTAAACATTGTTGCAGAACAAGTACTCCCATCATCGCAATTGTATTTTTTAATGGCAGTGTTCTCTTTCAATATGATAAAGAGCCATGCTACATTGCAAAAAATATTCAGGAATGGTTTGAGGAACATTACAAACAGTTGAAGGTTTGGCCTCTAAATTTCCCAGGTCTTAATATGGCTAAGCATTTGCACAATGTAACAATGTATTGTAGAAATAAGTCCAATACATGTAGGCCCCATTTCACAACTTACAGATATGACAGGACAGCTTCAGAGGTCTCATGGAGTCCATGCTTCGGGTCAGAGCTGTTTTGGCTGCATGAAAGGGACTTACACAATGTTAGGCAGTGGTTTTAATGTATGGCTGAAAAGTCTATGCCAAATGTATAGGCCAAGTTGCATACATGGCGGATTGATTCCAGGTGGTATACAGGATTATTTTTGCAGGATCACCTTATATGGAAATTCTAGTCATTCTAGAATTTACAATGCAGTGAAATAAAACTTATGTTGATGCATAGTGCCCAAGCATATGCCAAAATGCCCCATGGATGCATTTAAATATATTTTGCCTAGAAGGATGAAAAGGCAATAGTTAATCACTAATTGAATAGGGAAATTAGATGCAGGGAATAATGAAGGACAGAAGGACAACACTTCTTCCAGGAACTGCCTATTATCACATGCAGGAAGTCCTGTCCTGATGAAAACATTTATGATATCAATATCACTATCTCTATGTATGGCTGATACAGCACCTAGTGTCTTACTATACCCCTAATATAACCTACTATTTATTACTCTTGAGAACAAAGAATATGTAAAGTAAACCGATGCCCAGCCACTGGCAGCTATGCCTAGTTCACTATGGATAGAGTTTAATATGACATCAACATACTAGATCTTTAACCCCTTAAAGACCAGGCCTATTTTCATTTTTGCATTTTTCATTTTTCCTCCCTGTGTTCTAATAGCCATAACTTTTTTATTTTTCCATCCACATAGCCATAGCCTATTTAGTGAGACAATTCATTTTAATGGCACCATTTAATTTACCATGTCTTCTATTGGAAACTAAAAAAAAAAATCTTTCTGGGGTAAAATTGAAAAAAAAATTCCACCAAGGTTTTGGGGTTTTGACACCATGGTGTTCACTGTGGGCTAAAATTGACATGACATCCTTTTTTTTTTCAGCTCAATATGATTATGGCGATACCAAACCTTTATAGTTTTTTATTTTGTTTTACTACTTTTTAAAAAATAAAAACCTTTGAAAAATATCTAAATTTTCTTTTCATCACCATTTTCTGACAGCCATAACTTTTGGATTTCAGTCTACAGAGCTTTATGAGGGTTTGTTTTTTTTCAGAACAAACTCGTTTTTATTGGTACCCTTTAAGTGGTATGTACAACTTTTTGATCATTGTTCAATTTTGGGGGGGACAAAGTGACTAAAGAATGGCGCATAGTGTGTTTTTAATTTTTTTTACTTATGGCATTCATGGTGCATGAAAATTTTTTAAATATTTTAATAGTTCCGACATTTTCAGATGTGACAATACCTAATATGTCTATTTTTTATTGTTTATATATTTTTATATGTAAAATTGGCAAAGGGGGTGATTTACACTCTTAATTTTTTTTATCTTTTAAAATGTATTTTACACTTAAAATAACTATTAGCTCCCTTTGGGGGCTAGAACCTGGGATCTTTTGATCCCTTATCCCATTCCCCCTAAAGCCTCATTCACACGTCAGTGTTTCATGGACGTGTGCTGTACGTGTTCTCCACGGACAGCACACATCCCCATTCATTTCAATGTGTGTATTCAGACATTAGTGTTTTAGCACGGTTCGTGGGTCCGTGTTTTTAGCACGGATGCATGTCCTATCTTAATCCGTGTTCCCAAATCCCTCATGCCCATTATAGTCAATGAGTCAGTGAAAAACCACGGATCCCTCACGGATGCCATCCGTGTTGCATCCGTGTTTCACGGATCATTAAGAAGAGATGCTTTGAAAATTATTTTTCAGCTGTTCAGTGTCAGTGAAACACGGATGCAACTCAGATGGTAAAACACGGACCCATGGACCCAACACGGATGCTTCACGGACAGCTTCATGGATGCCTCACTGACCACCTGCTCACGGATTTGAGCACGGACATGGACGTGTGAATGAGGCTTAATTGAGATCTAAATGACATTTTGATGTGCTCCCTGCTGAGCTGTGCCTTGTGCACAGCTTAGCAGGGAGGTTACTATGACAGCCCTGGGAAGTCTCAGGAGGTCCCAGATGTAACAGATTGGAGATCCGCGATTTCACTGCAGGGGCTCCGATTGAAAGGCAGAGGGCATTACAGCATTTGAGGGGTTAAATGATGGGGTTTGGCATGATCACCATTTCCGGTTATTGCGGCTGGGTGCCTGCTTTATAATACGGATGGCACCTTACTGCAGCAGCCCGCTCCATACAGTTGCGAGTGAATAATGCCGTGAACATGTACGGAATTATGGGTTAAGGTGTTAAAATAATAACCATGGTCCATCTTCTGAAGGTGAACATTTCCAGAAATTTCTTTGGCCTGGTATCCATGCAGTGCAGTTTCAAATCCATTTTCTTAACATACAGTGCAAAATGTTAAAAGTCCTGAGGTGCAGGATCAATTAAATTTTATTGTACATTCAAAAAAAAATGTCAGTGAGGGCATTATCACACTCTGAACTACAGAATTCTGGATTAAAAATGTCACAGACTAGGGCTTTGTGACCTGAGCTAATTTGTTATTTTTACACCAGACAATCCAATTGTTTAAAAAGTGGGTGGATAAATGGGTGTGGTTAGTCCGTCCAGCTGATTTAGGCCAGATTTATCAACTTCAACTTTTTAAAAGATCCAAAACATTGATGTACTCTTACTCCAGTAAAAGGATGGTGTAGAAGGTAGGGTAAGTCCAAATTTACCTAATTTATCAAATACTGTATGGCATTCGGTGAACAAACTTCTGCAAAAACTGACTTTAAAAACCCCCCTCATTAAAAATCTCCTCTTTAGAATACCAAAAAATGTACTACAATCCCAAATTTGAGAAAACAGAAATTGAGAGTCACTCCACATATCTTTGACTCTAGGTTATTTGATGTTTTCCAGAAATAAAGGCCAGAGGACTGTCTACTTGTTTCCTAACATTTCATAATTTAATTTATAATATAATTGCTATACAATAACACTATTAGTAATACTAGCTACAGTTTTCTTTAGTAGCAAGTTGTATATACTATAATGTAATGTGTAAACTGGTATATCAGGCTTTGGCATGGGTGTAACTATAGTCATAGCAGCCATAGCAGTTGCCACATCACTTGCTATGGGGCCCAGAGATTGAAGGGGCCCAATCAGGTGCAAGATGTGGGTTTTCTGATGTATTGAGCTAGTATACATACCTATAATTTTTCCTACTTATGCTCCTGTTTTCATTTTCATAGACTAGGTGGTGGAGACCCCATCTTATTTTGCTATGGGCTCCAATGAATTATAGTTACACTCCTGGGCTTTGTATCACCAGACTATTTTTTGCAGAAAAACAGATGGTAAAAATTGGAACAAATACATACATGTGAAGTATAAAAACATGAATTATACATTTTTAAACTCAACCCATTGACATTTATGGTCTAAAAGCTGTACCCATATTGATCCATTTGAACATGGAAAAGCAATAATGATAAAAATGCATGTATAAAAAATGGAAATGAGATATTTAATTAATATTTAAACTTTTTAAAATATATCTGCAACCATCAATAGACCTAATTCTTAAAATCAACACATCAGCTATGATTTCTAAGCAGACTGGTTGCCAAGTGCAGTACCCCAGAATAGGGTACTTGCAAATGGTTCTTGTTATGTAATATTATTGAGTGTTATTTGATATGTTAAAGCCATGTAATGTACCAACATACCTCTGTATGGATCAGTTGGGGTTAATAATCCTGACTCTGCATGAAGTTAGGTGTGGGTAGAGATCCGCCCCTATCTCAGTCTAAAGTTCGCAGAGGAAGTGAGTGGATGCTACATGTGCTTACTTCACACAGTACCAGGCCAAAGTTCCAGAGAATCACCAATCTCTTATAATTACCTACTGAGAGAAAGATCTCACTACCTTTACAGTACTTCGGGAAAAGAGAGAAAAGGAACCAAGAAGGTCCAGATTGTACATGGCTGAGCACTGCAGTCAGTCAGTAAGGTAATTGAGTATTTGCTGGTTAAGCCAAATAGACACTTTACTGTAGTGAGAGAGACATTGCTAAAACACCCTTCCACACTTTGACATGGTTTTTGATCAATCGTATCTCAATCCTGTACCCCTCCATTGGGAATTACAGCCACCATTTCAAGAGTATTATTGCCTTAGATTTTGGAGTGAGAGACATTGGGGAGATTGAAGGAAGGGGTGCTACAATCCCCATTCTGGCCTATATCCATACATTGGTATCTGGAAAGATTTGTCAATTTATCCAAGTGCAGGAATCAGTGAGTCTACACCCTGAAAGGAGCAGCCAGGACGTGTCGCTCCCGAGTAGCCATGCTCCCATTAGGGAAATTCCCAAAACCTGCCTGAGGTACCAGAGAGTACAACTTGCAAAGAACAACTTGTGTGCCCTAAGTTCCTTATTTTAGGGGTGTACAGCACCTTCAGCTGTACCACAATTTCTACAAAAAGTTTCAAAAGAAGAAGGAAGCCTTGTCTCGGATGGGTACTAACAGCCTGACACTTGAAGCTTTGCCTACCAGGATGAAACTACAGCCCAGCAAGGGAGAGGATGCACATCTCTGTGGGCCTCACTTCAAGGGTGTATGGCACCTTCAGCTGTGCACCATATTTATCAAATAAATTTCAGCTGCTCAATAGAAGTATTTTCCTGGGACATATAATCAAGGCCTGTGGCCAGAAGTTGCTGCCCCGAAGATTCTCAAGCCAGAAGAGGGACAGACAGATAGCACATGAGACCCATAAGACTCCAGAGTATTGAATGATCGCCACTGCTTCTGTCTCTGGCAGGAGAAGTACAATTGGAAGTGGAGCCAAATCAGGGACCTATGTTGCCCTCTTGGGGCTCAGGGCGTTGCTCCCCCAAACACAGACAGAGAAGCTCCTAGGTATTCTGTGATGCCACATCTTTGTGAGCACTCTCTCATGAATGGACCCCGACTAATGAGGGTAGATGTCTTGGCAGGGTTTTCAGCCAGGTCAACCACGGGCATAGCAGCTAATGCCACAGAAATCCGCGGATGCTTCCGAGCCTCTGTGAGTTCCGAGAGCCAGTTCAAACCCTAGTTTGAGATAGAGTCAGAGTTGACGGCCTGGTTAGACCCTGGGGTGAGAAGCTTTGCTCAGCCTGAGGTGCCATTGCCTACTGTCACCACTATGGGGGTCGGCAATATGGTTATCGTCAGTATACTAATTTCTACACCACTGGGTCAGTCTTTTTATGCTACACCATGGAATTTTCTAGAGGGTCAGAGTAAATAATTGAATGAGCCCTGCCAGCATGTCTTTACTACACAAATGTGTAAAACATCAGGTCCTGTTTTGTCTGCAGATGATCAGTCTACAGCTATACCAAGTTCTGCCACAAGATGACATCAAAGCTCCATCTTCACATCTGCCGAAGTTGCAGCCATTGCAGCCAGCAGAACTATAGCCTGCAAGACCAGCCCTAAGGATCCATCAGTACAAGATCCAGCTGCTGCACCTGAGTCCGTAGGTTCCGACCAGGCCTGATACTGTAGTGGCTGCTGACCAGATGGAGCCACCAGAGAATGCAACTAGGTTGATAGACTGGGCCCCTGTTTGTTTTTGAGTGCTGTTGGCATACCCTAGTGCCTCTTCACCTTTAAGGGACTCCATATTTACATTATCCACATTGTGCACATTGCACCATGAATTTGTCAAGCTATTTCAATGTAAGCATATACATATATCTAAATATTATTTTATGATGCACTAGTGTTTGAATGAGTATGCCTATGGCACAATTAATATACACGTCAGCCATTCACTTGCTGTGCAACTATCAAAACTACAATGTTGTATCAAAATATATGTGAATCACGTTTAAGCACAGAAAAGTGACAATGAACAAGAAATCTCTACTAATGTCATTAGTTATCCTACTTCTTACTTGTCCGGAAAATAGGCACTAAACAATTTTACAAAAATAAAATTGAAAACGTACTTTTTTCAACATTTCTTGTCACATATGCAGAGTATTGGAATACATGTGATATGCCAGCCACCCACGCACCTTCTTCCCTCCTACACAAGCGCATACAAAGACATCCCTCTGCCTACACACTCTAACCAGATTGTTCCTTGCCAGAGACAAATGCACATCCTGTCCTCACAAAATGATAAAAAGAATTAAAGAAAGCTGAATGCCAGTGGTCATTATTAATTAATTGATTCTTCTATTATCAGTAGATGAAGGGTTAGAGGGACATCCGGCGCCCTTCTCTTCTCTTTCTCTACTTCATTTGTGTACCAAATTCTATTGAGCATAAAAAAGCCTAAAAATTGATGCTATGCACTTTAGCTATAGACTGAATGATTAGTACTGTGGATGTTACTAGTAATTAGGGGGTTCTGTAGCAATACATGGTATATGGTCCTCTCTAAACTAATTAGTGACTGGTTAATTCTGGACATTATGTTGGTCCTTTTGTTGGACAATCTGTGGCCCTCTTTTTTTGCTCTTTGAGCTCTACTGAACATTAGCATTAAACAATCGTGAGTAGAAGATGCAAGTCAGTGCACCATTCCCTTTATTATGGGTGCTGAAAATATGTATGGAGAAAAGCCATTGATTTCTTCACTAAACTGTACAGTGTTGGACAGGAAAAGATGAAGTTCCATAAATGGTGACTAAGTGACTGTCTGCCCCAATACAAACTCAAGTGTTACAAGAAGATGGAGGAAGAAGGGAAGATTATATGTCATAAAGCGACGTTCTCAGGCTGACAGGAGATCTTGCCTTGCAGGGAATTTCAAAAGAAAGTGCTGAAAGTGATTGATATGGACAGCTGAATGCAGTGTGCCCTCCTATTCACCTGCATTTAACACCTCCAGAGGCATCCGGAGCTGAGCCATGCGATGTCTTACCGCATTGTGGCAAACAGCATCTAACATCTTCACCACACGGACCCTATACAGAAGGAAAGCTTTATGTCAGATGGCATTAGTCCTTAGAATGGAGGAGAACAAGTTGTTTCTAGCATGCGTTCTATGGTGACTGCATTGTGCAGTTGATATTTAGGTCTGCTATCTAATATACATCAACAGAGAATATTAATAAAACATTCTGGTTCTTGCATGCAATTGAACTGTTCTCTGAGTGTTTAAAGGGTTGTCCATGACAAACACATCCCCTATCCACAGGATAGGGAATAAGTGATCTGTGGGGGTATGACCACTGGGCCCCCTGGTGATCACTAGAATGGGGGCCCATGTTGCTCTCCTTTACTGGACTGCTAGAGTTAGCCGAGTACATGGCCGCCTCTGGCAGCCCCATAGAGTTGAATGGAGTAGCAGCACTCTATTAAAATGGGGGAAAAAGGCCCCCACTTGAGTGATTGGCGGTGGGCCCCAGTGGTCAGATCTCTACTGATTAGAAATTTACCCCCTCTCCTATTGATAGAGGATGAGTTGTTGTAATAGAACAACACATTTAAATGTGTATTCCAACACTTACTTATTGATGACCTATCCTTGGGATCTGATCAATGAGGGTTTTACTCCTGGCACTTTCGCAGATCAGCTTTATGAAGAGGCCATAGAGTTTGTATAGTGGCTTTGCTTAGAAATGCCCTTGGTGTCTTTTACACTTGAGTAAAACAGAGTTGCACAAGGCCATGTGACAGATGGACTTGACGTCACAGGCCTAGAGAGTGACTGCAGCTTTCACTCAAGCATTGAGACCCTTCCAACAGCTGATCAGCAGGGTGTCAGGAGCTGGACCCCCACCATTCGAATATTGATAGCGTATCCTGAGTATCAATATTTAAGTCCCAGAAAATCCCTTTTAATGCTGGCTTACCTTGGAAGTTTTCCAAATTGAAAAATATTTTCTCCTTTATTAATAAAATATAGAAATCTAGTCTAGAAAATATATATTTTTTATATTTATACTTTATTTTAAGAAAAGCAACATATAACATTTATTTGTAAGATCAGTCAGACTGGGGTACCTAGGGCCCACTAGCAGAATTGATTCTGGGGGCCAACCCTATAACTATTATAACGAAAATATTAGGTATGTATCCTGGTTCAGCCCTTGTAGAACATTAGGTGTGGGCTGGTCCCACCCCTAACCTTGGATCTGTCTAGACTGGAGTTGAAAGAGAGAGGAAACTGTGCCTTGTGCTTCCTCATCTTAGGCCTCATGCTTCAGAGGCTGACTGATCTCTACGTGAGCTACAGAACAAGAGAAAAAGTAAGACAAAGGAGAGAATTGGAGAACTAGAATCCGAATGGCCGAGCAATTAAGTCAATAAAGTACCCTGCTACCAAAAAGCTGCTAAGACTTTACTGCAGTCAGGGACACTGTTAAGACACTCTTCACACCTGGAACCAGGGAACATTACAGGCAACATTGCAAGTCCCTATTGCTCACCATAGATTCTACTGGAAGAGACTTCAGACAGACAGAGAGGGAAGAAAGCCATAACTCTCATCCTTGCCTAAATCCATACATTGTTATCGGGGAAGAATTGCATTGTGTACAGTTATAACTGTGTTTTGCTATCATTGGATGTACTACTATTCTTATTTTGCACTTCAATTAAGAGAGATGTTTATTCTGTTAAATCTGGCCTGGTTACTGACTCCTGCACCATATACCAAGCATTACACTCTTCCTGCCCTGCCTTGCACCCATACAAACATCAGGGAGTCCAAGAATCAGGGAAGTGCCTCGGGGGAAGAAAGGGTGTGTCTTTTTTTCACTGCATGGCCCTAGGGAGCAACAGTGAGAGGAAAGCCATTGTGATTATCCGTACGCCGGAACCACTACTGCTCAAATCCTCTGGTCTCCTCTTGGGCCCGCTGTACATCAATACCGATCAAGGGGATCCGAACTCCAGGTCCCCCACCAATCATCACAGTGAAGGATCTACGCTGAGTAATATGGAAGCTTTATGATCCCAAAGCCCTTGACTACCTACAGTACATTAGCTGACTCATCGAGAGTTAGAGGGTATAGTGAGTATAGATACAGCACAGGATTGTTTAATCCCTTAATAGTTTTGCTCAAGCTCTGCTTGGGCTTTGAGAAAAACATGTAAAACATGTAACAGTTTAGCCTGAGCAGGTGAGGGCTGCTTTAACCCTTCATATCTCGTGCTGTGTAGGTATCTATAGTCTAAGCTTTAAAACAAGACCAGTATTGCAGAATTATCTACTGTACATCGGGAGACATACCCTTTAGAAATAGGGCCAGGAGTGATAGCAGCTAAAAGTAGAAGCAGGTTTCAGCTGCTTTCACTCCCGACCCAATTTCTAAAGGCTGTATCTCCCTACCTATTGAAGCGGCAATCTCACTGAAACAGTGACATATTTGGGAGGGTTTTTCCAATTTTAATGTGACTGTTGGGGGGTTAATAGCCTGCCAACAAAGACACAAAAACATATATGATAGAATAGCACATTGCTCTTTTCCTTTACATTGTTTGCTTCTATAACCACATGTAGATGAACTACCATGGATAAGGATTACCTACATAGTAATCTTTGTAGATTTTACCTATATGCAAGCATCAGATTGTTCATACTGATAGTTTAATGAAATGGGGCATACCAGGGTGATGGATACCTATGTGCAAAAGCCAGACTTTCCTGTCTGCTCTTGTACATTTCTTTAACCTGATATTGCATTAGTAATATCTGACATTAGTATTAGCTGACACTGAAACCCTTATTTTTATGTCACAGTTCCATTCCACCATGTATTATATTCCCGTAAAAAGTCTGGTGGATCAGGTGAGATGATTTTCACTGTGGTATCTAATCTCTACTCATTATTTTCCTGCTTATCAATTAATAAAAACTGACTTTTCCCAAGATGACAAAGCCTTATGGATCTTTAGAAACACTGTATTCTTTATAACCTTCTGGAAGACATTCCAGTTTGTTTGCACATTGATTTGTTATCAGAACATTGTCAGAAAGAGGCACTTTTATAATAAAAACCTCTGCATTTATGGATTACTGCAGATTTCAGACTGATAGGGATCAATTATTGTTGTTTGTCAGAAATACTGTTTGTGCAAAGTACGTTCCAGTCTGCTACACAATGAGATGATGCAAATAAACTCATTTATTCTTAATTATATTCTTCAAATATTCTGTCCACTTTGAAAGCCAGTAGCATAAAAGGTATGACCTCCAAACACCATAGGCCCTGGTCCATAACATAAATATGGTAGAAAGAGCGCATAAAATATTAATTTACAATAAATTTTGGAGAGGTTCTTAATATAATACATGTGCACATGGTGCCTGATGCCCACATTTCCAACACATACACTTGATGACTAAATTTGTAGAAATTCTAGACTACGCTATTGTCATTGTACAATACATAGTCATTAAACTGTCTTCCTGACTATACAACGCTTTTTATGCATAATATAATCATGGGTAAAAAAAAGTGAGTCTTGCATGTAGTAACCTGCTGTGTATGCAAAATCTCAAGTGAAAGCCAATATTAGGAATATTTCACTAGTTTTCCCCAAAAAGAGCAGAATGTAAAATAGGAGATGATGCATAATACATATTTATGGGAGCTGACAGCCCCTGTTACTATCCTGCTCAAAAAAATGTCATGAGGAATATGGCTATTTATCCTATTTTTTTAAGAAAGCAGGATCTGTGCACTCTTACTACAGCACATATCATGAAACAGTGACGGTCTATATAATCCCATATTAATGCTGATAATATGAAGAGGCACACCCAGAAATTGAACCTGGGAAACAGAACCATTAAATATGTAGCCTACAACTAGAGATGAGCGAATCTATTCGCCGCTTCATATATTCCTTAAGAATCCTCCTTATTTCCTACTCTGAAACAAATCCGGATTTTTTCAGATTCGCTTCATACGAATATTAAATATCATTAAACTTTTGTACGATAACACTACGTACGCATTCTTCTTGCCCCCCAGCCCCCTGAAGCGGTAAAATGACGATACGCCCCCTCAAGAGCGGGAAAGTGAAGATACGCCCCCCTCAGAAGCGGGAAAAACCAGCCTGGCCCACCGGGAACTTTCCGTTTGCAAGTATAGGGAGTGAAGACTCCTCCTTCATTACTCCGCCCTCCTCTCCAGTTCAAGCCACCGGTGAACAAGACAGCATGGCGAAACAACTACGCCCAAAGTAGGGAGAGATGGTGTGGGGTACGAAGCCTGAACCATCAGAGAGTCCTGAAGAGATCAGAGTGGCACAAGTGATCCCGAGAATCGCACGGGCACTGAAGGTGTCCGCCGTGCAGCGGAGGCGGCTGGAGCGTCCACTCCGCCGCCCAGGAGGACAAAACCTTCCATGCGGCAGAATTCCATTGTGCCTGCATCAGTGACAGTCCACGCCCAGACCCTATGGGACTAAAAGAAAGTGGTGGAGGACTGGGTCATCCAAGTGCTTGACCATCCGAGGCTGGGAGACCCTACGCTGGAAAGGCGTAAAGGAACCGTCATCTGGTTTTCGGTGGAGAGAGGCAGTGGCTTCCTTGCAAATGACGAGGATGGGGAGGAATACTTTGTGGGCCGCAGGTCTGTTAAACTGCCTTACCTGCCCCAAGCCGCCACAGCCTATACGTGGGGGATCAGGTGGAATATACCCCCATGGCATCTCTGAAAGGCCCCTTTGCTACAGGGGTAACGTTAATGTCTAAGCCCCTGGTCCCTGCATCACCAGCAGAAGTTTGAGAGACATCAAAAATCAAGAAAGAAACACTAGTCTCATAAAATATATAAGGTTTATTGAAAATACATTAAAAATTGTATACATATACACATAAATATATAACTGGTGGTGGTAAGATAAAATAGCAGGTATGAAATAGACGCTAGGCAGCCAGGGCTAGCAACATGCATAAAGGTACAGATAGGTAACTACTATGGGGAAAGTAACTTAGCAAATAAAGTGCCAGTGCAAACTATCATCATGCTAGCTAACAAAATACCCCAAGATAAGTACACAATTCCAGTAAAACAATGGTTACATAGATACAAAAAAACATGTTACCAGACCGTGTTCTCCTGATGAAGCAGTGAGCGAAATGCTCGTCGAGAGAGTGGACAGCCACGGTCTGGTAACATGTTTTTTTGTATCTATGTAACCATTGTTTTACTAGAATTGTGTACTTATCTTGGGGTATTTTGTTAGCTAGAATGATGATAGTTTGCACTGGCACTTTATTTGCTAAGTTACTTTCCCCATAGTAGTTACCTGTCTGTACCTTTATGTATGTTGCTAGCCCTGGCTGCCTAGCGTCCATTTCATACCTGCTATTTTATCTTACCACCACCAGTTATATATTTATGTGTATATTTATACAATTTTTAATATATTTTCAATAAACCTTATATAGTTTATGAGACTAGTGTTTCTTTCTTGATTTTTGATGTTGTAGAGGGATCTTATATGTATACGCCGTCTGAGTGTTACACTGTGCCCCACTTACAGTATTGGTATGCATACAAGAGACAGCAGATAGCACCCTCCATTTCAGAGAGAAACCACAGCCACAGCCGAAGCCTCTGATCCCTGGATTGCCACCACCACCACAGTCCTTTCATCTGGGTCAGCTGACTACCTCATTTTTCACTTTCCAGCCCAAGGTGATCTAGTACCAGCTACCGTGGAAATTGGCATCAGCATCAGCGCGGGCAGCTGGTGGTTCTTCCTTGGGTGCAGCCTTGCCTCAACCGCTGCAGCCAGAAATCCTTACCTCTGCTGTCCCCTTTTATGTCATTTAGCAGCAGTAGCAGCGAAGAGGACTTCAGGTCCTTCATCTGAGGAACCCTTCTACAACTGGCTGTTTCTGTCTGGCTGACACCTCATGGTCTGGACCTATGGGAGCCACAACATAGACTGCACCTGACGGGTGAGAGCTAGTTGGCACGTTTTTAATTTATCTTGTTTTTATTGCCCCATGTTTGCCTCTCACCCAGATGGCCATGGCTTGTCAGGACTCCCCCCCATTCTGCAGAAAATTCCCAGTTGCGCCTAAGCACGCCTATTTTCTCCCCACCCCCTTCTTCAGGTTATTTGGGAGCCCCCGTTGCAAAAAGGGTTCTCTATTTGCTGCTATTTTATTTTATCAATGTGGATTACACGTTACCTGTTTGGATTACAAAATTACCTCACGTGGATTACAATTGAATTTTGGACTATGTGTTCCAGTGTTTTATGCCAAGCAGCCAAGAAATGAGACTCAAATGTATACCTGAACCTATTATGCTTGCAAATGTGAAATTGATTGCACTAAAATGTTTGCATAATTATGTCTTTGCAGTATTTTAGCAATTATGTCTTTATAGCTTCAGCAACGTTCAAGCACTTTAGCCCATTGTGTGTATTCTTTATGGTGTTTTTGTTAAATTATGCACTTAGCCGGATACTTTTCTAGCTCATATGGACTGCCTCTGAGGACTGTACGCCGCGGCCTTGCGTCGTGCGTGCGTATGATGCAATCGAGAGACAATAGTATGCTAAGGATTCGTGCGCACTATGTACGCTAATGCTTACGTATTCAATTCAGTAGCGTACTTTTAACAACGGTTAGACTTTATGTTCGTATTTTGTGCAGGAATGTTCGCAGAACAACGATTATTTTTTAACACAACTTCGACCAAATAAATTCGTATTAAGAACGAATCTTGTTATAAATTTGTTGATTATTCGCTGAAGCGAATTTTTGAAGATTCGCTCATCTCTACCTACAACTATACAGCTGTACTGGTGCTTGAAAGTTTATGAACTTTTCTGCATAAATTTGACATAAAACTATATCAGATTTTCACTCAAGTCCAAAAAGTAGATAAAGATAATACAATCAAACAAATAAATGAGACAAAATATTAGACTTTATTTATTCATTTATTTGAGGAAAATGATCCAATATCACAAGTCTGTGAGTGGCAAAAGTATGTGAACCTTTGCTTCCAGTATCTGGTGTGACTCCCCTGGTGCAGCAATAACTGCAATTAAACATGTCCAGTAATTGTTGATTAGCCCTGCACATCGACTTGGAGGAAATTTAGCACATTTAACTATTCAAAACAGCTTCAACTCTGTTATGGTGAAATTTCTTCCATGATCTGCTTGTTGAAGGTCCTTCCACAACATTTCTATTGGATTAAGATTAGGACTTTGACCATTCCAAAACTTTAAACTTTATTCTTCTTTAACCATTCTTTGGTAGAACGACTTGTGAGCTTAGTGTTGTCTTGCTGCATGATTCACATTCCCTTGAGATTCTGCTCATGGATAGATGTCCTAATATTTTCCTTTAGAATTTGTTGGAATAATTCAGAATTAATTGTTCCATCAATGATCTATCAAGCTATCCTGGCCTATATGCAGCAAAACAGACCCAAACTATGATACTACCATAACCTGCTTTACAGATGTGATCAGGTTTTTATATTGGAATGCAGTGTTTTCCTTTCTCCATAACATTTCTCATTTAAACCATAAAGTTCTATTTTGGTGTCATCCGTCCACAAAACATTGTACCAATAGCCTTCTGGCTTGTCCAGGTGATCTTTAGCAAGACACAGATGGGCAGCAATTTGCTTTTTGAGAGGAGAGGCTTTCTCCTTGCAATCTTTTCATGCATGTCATTGTTGTTTAGTGCCCTCCTGAAGGTGTACTCATAAACATTAACATTAGCTAATGTGAGAAAGTAATTTAGTTTCTTAGAGGTTACCTTGGGTTCCTTTGTGACTTTGAGGACTATTACACACCTTGCACTTGGCATTTTCTTTGTTGGTTGACTACTCCTGCAGAAGGTAATAATGGTCTTCAATTTCCTCCATTTGTACACAATCGGACTGTAGATTGGTGGAGTCAAAACTTTTTAGAGATGTTTTTGTAACCAGTATGATGAGCTTCCTCAACTCTTCTTCTGAGGTCCTGATAAATCTTCTTAGTTCAGGCCATGATACACTTCCACAAACAAGATCAGACCTTCATAAATCCCTGTTCTTTAAATAAAACAGGTTGCCCAGCCACAACTGATTGTCATCCCACTGATTGATAACATAACTCTAATTTCACCTTGAAATGATCTGCTAATGCCTAAGGTTCACATACTTTTAGCACTTACAGACATGTGATATTGGACAATTTTTCTCAATATATAAATAACAGTCTAATTTTTTATTTACTGTATTTTAATGACTTGTTCGAAAATCTGATGTAGTTTTAAGTCAAACTTATGCAAAAATATTAAATTCTGAAGGGTTCACAAACTTTTAAGTTCCACTGTACTTAAGGGGTAATAACTAATAAAACATTCTACCAGTTGTGGGATCCTTAAGGTTAATGCTGCCACAACAGTGAGCGGCACAGGTGCCCTTCCATAGTGAAATCCATGTGCGACGTCAAACACTGTCAGCCGCTAGTGGCTACATGATCTCTTCAACAGGGCTAATCACATGCCCCTTTTAACATTACCATCCACATGATCTCTACAGCCATGTGTAAGTTCAATAGGGGCCGCTATATGCCCCATGAACTATGCAGTCCACATACCCACTGTACATTGCCATTATTTAGGACATGCAGTCTGGGATTTAGGGGACAGATTCTGATCATCACTGCTATGAGCACTGTTCCCTCCAAGCTGTGCGTTCTTCAAATGAGTTAAAAATTCTAAATCATACATTCTGGCGGGCTGTCATCAGGCTCATTAAGCCTCATTAGTATGTTGTTTTAATTCTTTCCTTTCCAGAATGCACAGCTTTGAGTGAATACTAGCCACCAATGCTACAGTGTCTACAAATACCACCTTTGGTGAAAGTATGTTTAGATTAATTTGAATAATCTTGCCATTAACAGGTATACTTTGTCTGCAACAATCTCTAGGTTGGTACAGTAATATGTGTTAAAAGAATACCCACATAACTGTCAGGACCCAAGCAGTACATTTTTCAGATCATCAGACTGCTTCCACTAGTTTTCCTTCTTTTCATAATACATTCTGAGGCCACGTCCTCCCTGGCTAAGCAATTCACATCCATCTGACTGTTCATATCATGTAAAAGAAAATGTGATTAATCAGACCAGGCCACCTTCTTCTGTTGCACTGTTGTCCAGTTTGGATGCTCACATGCACATTTTAGTCAATGCACTCTGACCAACCTGCGACTATGCAGCCTCATCAAGCTTTGGTGCACAGTGTGTTCTGACAACTTTCTATCATAGGCAACATTAACATTGTCAGCAATTAGTGTTACAGCAGCTCTTATGTAGGATCTGACCAGACAACCAGTGAAGGACCATCTTGTCGTTATGAAATAATGTTAGTGATGATGACATGGACTCACTTTGAGTTTTAATCTAGTGCTTATACTGATATCACATTGCTCCCCTCTTACAACCCACTCCTCTGTTATGGGCCTGGTACACAGCTTATTGTCTGGCTCTATAATGTGACTTCAGCTAGCAGCCTTCTACGCAGCTCTTTCTCTTTAGAAAGCAGGACTTGGTGGACAGCTTTCCTCACCTAGGTCTGTAGTCATCTCTGTTTCTATTTCTATATCTAGGACACACACCACAAACTGTAGTGCAAGCTCAAAATCTTTCCCAACTGTCTCCTTATCTTTGGTTCTACCTCCCACTTCCTGACACACAACACCTAGACACTCTAGCAACTCTGCAGGATTAGTGCAGCTTCTCTCGGTGTTACAATATGTCAAACTGTAGTATTTCTAAGCAAATATTAGATTTATTTGGCGAATTTACAAAAATAATTTTTCCCCTAAAGTAGGGGAATATTGGATTCTACCTCACAGAGGTTTTTTGCCTTCCTCTGGATCAACTTGTAGGATAACAGGCCGAACTGGATGGACAGTTGTCTTTTTTCAGCCTTATAAACTATGTTACTATGTTACTATTTCTCCCGGTGTCTTTCTTCCTTTTTAAGTTCAGTGTAGCTCACAAGGAACAAATAATTGGGGATATCATTCTATATTCAACAAAATGTGGGGTTCCATTGTGACTCTGGTAAGCTAAACTGCTTAAAGGGGTTGTCCAAGTTATTTTTTTGTTCTTTATATGTTTCTAACTTGTCAGGTATAACAACTTTCCCATATACTTTGTGTTTCTAAAGCTGCTGGTTTCTCAGAGTTGACTGAGGGTCACATGACCTGTGATGTCAGCTTATCTCCCTGGTCTGTGATGTGTCGTTCACAAGCCTCAGAGTTCAGCTAACAGTCTGTACACGAGACGTCACTGGCCACGCCCCCCCTGCTCTGCCTGGCTGCTATCTGCTCTCTCCCTGGATTCCTTCAGATAAAACATGAACCCCTTCAGCCAGAACACACTGAGGGCTCAAGGCTTTACAACAAATAGTAGCTGCAGCAGTGAGAGGAGACAAATGCTGGGCAAGGAGCTATAGAGGAATTGTATTGTACAAGAACAGGTAGGGAGAATTTCCTGTGTGTATCAGCAGTGTCATTGTACAGCTGGGACTTGTAGTCCTACACATACAACATGCTGCTAAGTATTCCAGCAGACAGACATGTCACTCAGGGCAGCACTTGTATTCACTAACCTTTGCAGAGCAGGAAGGGGGAGGGGCTGAGATTGTTGTTATTGCATGTAAAAAAAGGCAAGAAGAGAACCAGGGAAATGAGGAAATATAGATTTTTTTTGCCTAAAATTTGCTGAACTTAGTTATATATTGCTGCCCATCAGATTTACAGTACTATATATATTTTTTCATAACTTGGACAACCCCTTTAAAGGGGTTCTCCGGGAATTAAGAAAATAAAATTACTGAAAATACTGAAATATTACTTTATTATAAATATATTCCCAAACACTTTTCGTTACTTATAATGGCTCGTTTTGTCTGGGGAGCAATCATTAGGGAAAATAAAATGACCACCATCTTATCAGTTGACACAAAACCTGTCCTAATCACACAGCAGCACAAGTTACTTCAGAACACTAAGGTAGAGAGCTGCATCATCCTCCTTTCTACTTGTCAGGGATCATGATCCTGAATACAGCTGATAAGGTCTTCAGCTGAATCTCTGTAGAAATGGAGTTCATGGGGAAACATGAAGTACAGAGAGGAGGTGGGGATGTGGCTAATGAGCAGCAGCACTTGTATGCAGTCTCCATTGCCACAGTCTGTCCTGTCTCCTCACAAACTCCATTCCCACAGAGATTCAGCTGAAGATCTTATCATCTGTATTCATGATAATAACCCCTGACAAGCAGAGCAGAGAGGAGGAGGAGGCAGCTCTTTAACTCAGTGTTCTGAAGTAACTTGTCCTCCTGTGTGATTAGGACAGGTTTTGTGTGTATTAATAGGACGGTGGTCATTTTATTTCTCCTAATGATTGCTCCAAAAAAAGCATAACTAATGAAAGGTATTTGGGAATATATTTCTAATAAAGTAATATTTTCATTTTCTTAATTACCAGAGAACCCATATAAGATATTAGAGCTGGAGTCACAATGATGTTAGCACAGTTACAGCCTAATGAACCCTACAGTAACTTAAAAGACATCAATACTAAATGATGGGGTTTACAACCAGCCATATAGGTTTACACATCTCAACAAGTAGCATTATATATTCCTGCTGCACATTATTAAAGTATTTCAAAATGCAACCAAAATGATATGAAAAATGTTTTTTAAAAAATCATACTGTTCTTAATATTATGAAACCCAAGTCATGAGAGAAAGTCAAGTGTTGAGAAATATTTTGCAAGAAGCTATACACTGAATGGTCCATTGAGTTCAGTATTTCACAGATGAATGATTTAACTACACACGTTGTTTTGATAAAAAATGGATCTGGTGGATCTTAAAAAAAAGAAAAATGCTATTCAGTTTTGTTAATAGTTCACAAAATGTACTAGGAGAATATCTGTAAATCTATGACATTAATGTGTTAGTTATTCGTGATTGTCAGCTTTTAAACCTGCATAGAAAAGCCCCATTTAAGAGGCGTTAGGCAATTGTAACCTTCAGAAAGATCCAATAATAATTCACAAGGTCACGCAATTTCTTCCATTATTCTCCTAAAGTGATGGAGAAAAATACATTTAAGAAAAGAAGATGACTCTGGTCATGGACAAGGCCAACCAGCAGTATTTTTATACCTTTTAAATACCTTTTTAACTCATCCACCCACTATCATAGTCACAAACACCTAGATCACATTATTGCAGAATACTATTCTACTGTTAAAAGGAATTAAAGGTTTTATGTAAGCAATGCTTAATCAGTGTAAAAAATGAAACGTTCTACTGCTTTCTACAATTCTTTGTTTCAATTTGTCTCTATGTGAAGATCTTAGTCTTCTGTCGGTGAATGACAACACTCAAACCTGTAGACACCTTAGGCTTCATTCTCATCACCATTCAGCCTTTCCGTTCTTCTGCTCGGTGATGTGAATGAAGCCTAACCCTGCTCTCAGCAGAGAAGTGCATACGGTTCTATCTGGTCTAGACAATGCTCTGTGCCTCCTCATCCTCTACAGTTTACCATGCATCTTGATGTCAGAGCTCTAATTACCCCCACTTACAAATGAAAGGTAGCATAGTCTCCTGAGGCCATATTTGCAGAGATTCATACAGATTTGTATATTAGATTTCCACAAACACCAAGCAGGTTATATATTTTTATAGCCAAGACTGATCACACTTGGTGCTTTACTTGGAAATATTACTGAGGTTAATAGTAGAATCCCATTCAATAGTAGTTATGACAGATTAGCACATGATTGCTACTGTATCTCGTTTAGGATATGCATTGAACTTTACCTTACATTTACAGATTATTTGGGACTTAAAGAGGACCTTTCACCACTCCTGACATGCCTGTTTTAATAGCTATTTGCACTCCCCATGTAATAACAATTCGGGAGCATCTATTCTTATGACTGTATGTTGTGCCATTCCTTTATTATTTGCACTAGAAGTTATGAATGAATTGCTAGCAGTCTGCAGTAAGGGAACAGAGAGGAGGTAACAAGTTGGGGGTGTGTACCTGTACAGTCTGGAAATGGCAGCACTGATTGGATAAAGTGATTCTGTGCAGGTACACACCCCCAACTGGTTACCTCCCCTCTGTACCCTTACTGCAGACTGCTAGAAAGTCATTCACAACTTCTAGTAGAAATAATACAGGAATGGTACAACACAGAGCCATAAGAATAGATGCTCTAGAACTATCACAGGGGGAATGCAAGTAGCTATTAAAAAAGGCATGTCAGGAGAGGTGAAAGGTCCTCTTTAATGCATAGTGATTGATTAAATTAGGCTGGATTCGCCCCATATTTACACCATGCAGTTGCATGCATTTTATACTGCAAAAAAATACTGCTAGAACATGATGTCTTTTCAAGTGGATACTGTTGCCGTTGACCACCATTGGCAAAAATCAGTATATGCAGGGGCTAGCATTGGGCACTTTGGCTCTGTGGCCCTGATCTCCAGACAACGATTACTTTGAACTGCATCTGCATCCACAGGACACATATACAGGAGCTACTCACACAGATTGGCTGTTCATTCCAGCTCATACAGTAGAAGAAGATCCCATATGGTGCATGGATAAGGGTTATCTTCATTAGACAACCCCTTTAACTCGCTAAAGGCTAAAGTCAGCAGATTCCCTAAGTATAAAGCATGTTATGCTAGGATTCCAGTAAATACTGTGACTTACAGTAGTGCTATCTGCTGGTGCCACTGTAAAGCAGGTTACACATCTGACTGATATGTCAATGATATGATACTCCAGTAAATCTAATCCCCTGTGTAGCTTAACAGCTCTTGTAATAACATTTAATGTCTTAAAGTTCTGGGTTCCTAACTAAATGTCAGATCTAATTATCAGAGTTCCTAAGATTGGCCTGGAGAGATATACACCCTCCTTGCATCCTCCAGAGCTGGCAGGGCAGCTCCAACTCCTTTCAGATGCGGCAGATTTCATTAAAATTCCCAACTGTGATCAGGCATAACAACAGTCTGCCTCCCTTACACTTTCCAGCATTCATTTGTGTGTTACAATATTACGTTTAGATCATCTACATGGCAAACATACCATGTCTTCTCTGATTATGGCATTTGTCACACTCACCACCATAGTAATATGTGACATGCAATTATTTGACTGTTCGTCTTTATCACTAACATGCACATTAGACATAAGCATACTGCAGTCACTGCAGAGGTGGTCTGTTTCATTACATCTTGGTGAAAGAAAGGTTGCATCACTGTGCTGTGATTGAAGGTAGCAAGACCTGCTTTTATGTATTATGGCAGCAGCAAGACACGGTGTTGACGTCACATTTGGCTTTCATAATTAGTTTTGCATTACTCTGTGAATATAATCATGAAATACAAGCGTTCACACATTTGAGTGATCCATGGCTAGACCAGTTGATTACCATTTAAAAAGGTTTTTCAAGACTTAAAGGGGATATCCAAGACTATAAAAAGCTCCCCCATATGCCGGGCCCCTCACAATGAATATACTTACCTGGCTCCTGCACCGCCACTGCAGCTTCTCCCCGTGCGCGGATTAAAACATCCGGTGTTGGGGGGGAAGCAACCAGTAGCAGGCGGGGACGAGCCTCCCTAGTATCGCGGGTGATGCTAGGGAGGCTCATCCCCGCCTGCCATTAGCTGCTCCCCCTGACACCAGATGTTTTCATCCACGCACAGGGAGAAGCTGCAGCAGCAGTGCAGGAGCGGCACAGGGTGCGGGGAGCCAGGTAAGTATATTCATTGTGAGGGGCCCGATATATGGGGGAGCTTTTTATAGTCTTGGATAACTCCTTTAAAAGGGTTCTCTGTGAATTAAGAAAATGAAAATACTTAATTATTACTTTATTATAAATATATTCCTAAATACTGTTCATACTGTTCATTAGTTATAATGGCTCGTTCTGTATAGGGAGAACCCATTTAAAGGGATTTGCCCTTTTTTTATATTGATGAACTATTCTCAGGATAGGTCATCAATATCAGATTGGTGGGGGGTCGACTCTCAGCAGCTGTTTGACGGGGAGGAAGCACTCATACGAGCGCTGCCTTTTCTCTTCTGTTTACCTACTCGCCATCACAACTGCAGTGGTGAGCAGGTGTAATTACATCTCAGCATATTCTTCAAACAGCTGATCAGCGGGGTGCTGAGAGTCTGCCCCCCGCCGATCTGATATTGATGACCTACCCTGAGGATAGGTCATCAATATAAAAAAAGCAGACAGCCTCTTTAAGAATTGATGATCTATAACTAGGATAGGTCATTAATACCAGATTAGTGGGGATCAGACTCCAGGGAAAACCCATGATCAGCTGTTAGAAGGAGCCACTAGGAAAGGCACTCTGATGTCAGTCCCATTCAAGTAAATAGTAGTGGAATTGCATAATGCAGCGTTTTAAGAAAATATGTTCCAGAATTATTTTAAAGGGGTTCTCCGGGAATTAAGAAAATGAAAATATGTAAATATTACTTTATTATAAATATATTCCCAAATACCTTTCATTAGTTATAATGGCTCGCTTTGTCTAGGGAGCAATAACATAGTAACATAGTAACATAGTTTAGGGGATTAGGGGAAACAAAATGGCCGCTGTCCTATTAGTACACACAAAACCTGTCCTGATCACACAGGAGGACAAGTTACTTCACAACACTAGGTAAAGAGCTGCCTCATCCTCCTCTCCTACTTCTCTGGGATTATGAGCCTGAATATAGTTTAATATTTAGCTGAATCTTTGTGGGAATGGAGTTCATGGGGAGACATGAAGTACAGGGAGGATGGGCAGGACAGTGTGTGGTAATGGAGACTGCACACAAGTGCTGCTGTTTATTAGCCACATCTGCTCAAGATCTCCATTCCTACAGAGATTCAGCTGAAGATCTTATCAGGTGTATTCAGGATCATAATCCCTGACAAGCAGAACATAGAAGAGGATGAGGCAACTCTTTACCTCAGTGTTGTGAAGTAACTCGTCCTCCTGTGTGATTAGGACAGGTTTTGTGTGTACTAATAAAACAGCGGCCATTTTGTTTCTCCTAATGATTGCTCCCCAGATAAAACAAGCCATTATAACTAATGAAAGGTTTGGGAATATATTTATAATGAAGTAATATTTAAGAATTTTCATTTTCTTAATTCCTGGAGAACCCCTTTAAATTCCAATAGTGTCATTTTAAACCCTTATGGGCATCTGTGTTATGTAATCACAGTCTGGCCGACAGTCTAGAGCTTAGTTTCCTGGGTAGAAATATTAAAAATGTCATATATGTAGCTAACTTCTTGTCAGCTACAGGATTACATATCAAGTTGCAAGCCTTCTTGTGGCCATCTCAATTTTTAAAACAGGGCAATAGTCAAAAAGAAGCAGCATTGTTTGTCTTGATGACCAATGTCAGAATTTGTCAAATTATAGGCAGTCCCTTTAACATACCCTTAACCTACACCTTGATGAGTGCCAATATGCCTTTTAAATATGGTCATTAAGGGGCATTATTCTACAGTCGACTTGGAACAGGTGCTCAGCAGTCTAGGGGGCCATTCAGACAACCGTTTTTCTGGGTTCCTCTGCGTCCCCGTTAAAAAATATAAAGCATGTCCTATTGATTGTGCACAATAATAGGTATTTCTATATAGGGCTGGCTGTGTGCATTCCGCAAAATGTGGAACACACACGGACAGTATCCATAGCTTGCAGATCCGCAATTTGCGGACTGAAACACACGGTCGTCTGATTGGACCCTAAAGGCCGGTAAGTGTCTGCTCCAGTGGCCACAGTCAAGGGAACCTCCAATGCAGACCATTTAATTGTTGGATTCCGGTGGTCAAGAGTGATAATCAAATTTGACCTCCCTCCTTTGGTTCACCATTTTGTCACTGATGCAACAGGTAACTGGGGAACTGACTCAATAGTTCTTAATTATGAGTGATCTGATAAATTAGAATAATGATCTCATTTATGTAATTGAATTCAATTGCTGCATATTAATAGTTGTCTTCCAATGTGTTACTATGCACTGCAGAAGAAAAATGAGCTAATGTTAGCTAGCTGTAGCTGAATGTTCCACTTTAATCTCACTACATGTACATTCTGAAAAAATATATTCCAATTAACATTATATATATATATATATATATATATATATATATATATATATACCGTATATGCCGGCGTATAAGACGACTGGGCGTATAAGACGACCCCCAACTTCTGCCCTAAAAATATAGAATTTGGTATATACTCACTGTATAAGACTACCCCTCTCCCAAATGAAAAAAAGTCTGCTTTGATTTCAACATGTTAATTTTAATTCAAATGCATATGACATGCAGGTACTGTATATAGCAGCAAAACTGTCACTTATAAACATAAGGTTGTTTCAAACATGTACGGTAAAGCTAAAACTTTGCAAAACAAACAAGAGAGCAAGTGCCTGGTGATCATAACTGTAAGCTGCGATATTGTAACAGGTCTTGCTGGCATGACAGTTTCCCTTTAAAAGCCTTCAAAATCCTCCTGAGAATATAGAGAATAGTATGCTACTTCAGTATGCTAAGAGCAGGGCTCTCTACGCGCTGACGGGGAAAAAAAAAAACACCTCACACAGTGCGGCCCCCGTATATCCGGCGTATAAGACGACCCCCCACTGTAGCCATTATTTTAAGGGGTTAAAAAGTAGTCTTATACGCCAGTATATACTGTATATATATATATTCAAACATATCAATGTGAATCCATTCCCAACTGGACACACAAGGCAAGTGAAACTGAGCAAGTGTTTTCATGCTCTTGTGCCACCATGCACACAGTGACTTGAGTCTCTATAAACACTGGAGCATGCAAATGCTTTCAGCAGTGCATTACACACCCTGTGGGCTCCTCTGTGTTTGTCATTTGATATCCAACCATATCCTATTGACAAATAATTGCTGAAAATTGCCATGAATTGCATCAAATTTGCAAAGTCTGGACACAAATTATCAGTCTCTCTGGGATATTTACTAATAGTGTCACACTTTGCATTGTACAAGAAGATAAATCACAGTCTTAATACTAGGCAAATTTACTATTCTGGTTTCCGTTATGCAGGACAGAAAAAAAAAATCCTGTCCACAGGACTATGTTTGCTGTCCTGCATAATGGAAACCAGACGGATCCCTTATGATTGCCCATAAATTTCTATTATGACGGATCAAAACGTTATAAAGGCTTCTGTTTTGCATTACGTCTACAAATTCCACTATTAACGGAACTCATAACGGAATACCCTAATGCAAGTGTGAATCCGCCCTTACTGTGACATGCTCAATTGTTTGCTTACAGAGAAATTTTCAGATGTGTCCACCCTTCTTTTATCTCAGATTTGGTTAAGCGCTCACTATTTATGGTAAAACAATGGCAGCAAAACCCTTGACAGACTGCAATTCACAACACAGCCACTGGATGGCCACACATAAACACATATAGCATAGTTACCGTATTTTTCGCTTTATAAGACGCACCTGAAGATAAGACGCACCCCAGATTTTAGAGTAGGAAAATAAGAAAAAAATATTTTTCATCAGACCACATATCTGACCCCCCATAAATTTCAGGACATCACATCAGGCCCCCATCAGACCTCAGATCAGCCCAGCGTTCCCCCATCAGACCTCAGATCAGCCCAGCGTTCCCCCATCAGACCTCAGATCAGCCCAGCGTTCCCCCATCAGACCTCAGATCAGCCCAGCGTTCCCCCATCAGACCTCAGATCAGCCCAGCGTTCCCCCATCAGACCTCAGATCAGCCAGCGTAACCCATCAGACCTCAGACCAGCCCAGCGTAACCCATCAGACCTCAGACCAGCCCACAGTGCCCCCATGAGACCACTCTGTGCCCCCATCAGACCTCAGACCAGCCCACAGTGCCCCCATTAGACCACTCTGTGCCCCCCATCAGACCTCAGACCAGCTCACAGTGCCCCCATTAGACCACTCTGTGCCCCCATCAGACCTCAGACCAGCTCAGTGCTCCATTAGACCACTCTGTGCCCCCATCAGACCTCAGACCAGCTCACAGCGCCCCCATTAGACCAATCTGTGCCCCCATCAGACCTCAGACCAGCTCACAGTGCCCCCATTAGACCACTTTGTGCCCCATCAGACCTCAGAACAGCTCACAGTGCCCCCATTAGACCAATCTGTGCCCCCATCAGACCTCAGACCAGCTCACAGTGCCCCCATTAGACCACTCTGTGCCCCCATCAGACCTCAGACCAGCTCACAGTGCCCCCAGTAGACCACTCTGTGCCCCCATCAGACCTCAGATCAGCCCAGCGTGCCCCATAACAATAAAATAAAAAACTTCACTTACCTGTCCAGCGCCCCGGCTCCGCTCCGGCGCTCCTTAGGCTTTCCGGCCCGACGCTGCACTGTCACCTGACTGCGTGCAGCGTCAGGTCATAGTGCGCGCACTACGTCCTGACGCTGTACGCGTTCAGGACAGTGCAGCGCCGGGCCGGGAAGCCTGAGGAGCCGCGGCAGGACAAGTAAGTGAAGTTTTTTATTTTATTGCTATGGTGCACGCTGGTCTGATCTGAGGTCTGATGGGGGGGGGTCCCGGCAGCCTAAAACATACAAGTGAGCGCTTCCATAATGGAAGCGCTCACTTGTATTCGTTTTATAAGACGCACTGCAATTTTCCCCCTACTTTTGGGGGAAAAAAAGTGCGTCTTATAAAGCGAAAAATACGGTACTTTGTGACACACTATCGTAATTTATTTATTTTTTTATTTATTTTTTAAGTGTCAATGTCGTTATTTTTAATACAGAGTAGGGCCGGTGATGTTAATATACTGCTGGCAGTTCTGCTAGTTTAGCTCTCTTCCCTGCCCTTCTCTCTTAGTTATTGCAGGGAAGACAGCGGGGATCAGGCCTCCCAGCGCTTAGAGATGACAGTAAGTGTACAATAACATACTTGCTAAGTGCTGCTCTCTACCCTGCGCTTAGTACGGGAAGAGAACTAAACGAGCAGAGCTGCCAAGTCAGATAGGCAGGGAGATTGGCAGTGATAGGGCACATATACATAGTCTGGGACTGGGGTAGTGACAAGGTGTAGGCTGGAAGCCTATGTATTTTACACACAGGTGTCTTCAGCACTCAGTAGAACTCTGAAGACTGAAGATGGCCTCTTAGCAATGCTCAGTTAGAGCTTTTACACCCTGTTTTCTAGTACAAAGAAACATCTTTCCCTGATAAAGTGAATTACGAAAATATTTAACAAAGGGGTGGCATTCCAATTTTTAACAACAGGTGCTCTACTCAACGGCGGACATGTGGCGTCATGACACATGTTTACATATACATCTCATATATGAAACACACATACACCACATAAATACACTATATACATGGTACACATACATACATACACCATATATACACTACACACACATACCACCCAACTTTTAAAAAGCCTAAGGAGCTAAACTATGGAATGGAAGCTCTCATCTCCAGCTGCCAGCCGGATCTGTCATTTTAACAACCGAATCTGTAGAACCTGAGGGAACTGGCTGAATCCCATGCCTGGTTTAACACCCCTGTCCCTACACTATATCAAAAATAAACTGAAATGAGTTGCACTTTAGATGCTGTTCATCTCATGCCACACATCTTGCGATATCGAGATGAACGAAGTTTAGAAAAATTCGATTCAGGGCGATTCACCAAAGCTTGCCAAGAAATTCGATTGGTGCCGAATTAAGTTGTCACAAATTTCTATAAACCTGTTTAAAAGAGCAGACACCCAGCACTAATGTTCGTGACTGGCAGTAATTAACACTTCAGATGCCGTGGTCATCAGGGTGTGCTCCAGCCCCCCCCCCCCCCCCGGCGGGGATCAGGGGAGCCAAAGCATGTATGCAGCAGCCCCTGTCCACCTGTGCGATGGTACCAGAGATGGTACACAGCACTGAGGTGGGATAACTTTCCTCAAAGCAATAAAATTGAGGGATCCACAATAGGGATGACCATAATCCCTCCATAAGGTCTTGGATCCCTGCCTATTACGAACCTAATTTTGCAATATTTTGCTGGATTATTGTACCACTACTGTCCCTAGTTCATGTGCACTTGTCACGGACTGAATGGCGGAGACCACACAAGATGAGGCTTTTATAGGGCTGTAACATCACAGGAGATGGCTACCTGTGAATTGGCTGGCTGCACGGCATTATGGGTCATATCTCAATCCCAGGCCTCTTATTTTCACTTTGTAACACGTGCAGGTGCCATTTTAAGAAAAACTGATTTGTTACCACGAAGAGCGAGGAAATTCAGATTCGTGTCAAATCAAATTTTTCCTAAACCTCGGAACCAAATTCTGCTTCCATGCTTTGATTCGCTCAACACTACTTGGGATATGTTGAGCAAAGAGGAAAGGAAAGACACATATGTATTGTACTTTATATTGTACATACCATATAAAGATGAAGAAGTTAATAGGTAAGGTTTAGCTAATTCAACTACATATATCAGAGACTTGGAGTTAGATTATTTTAGTGGAATTTTCCTCTTCACCCATTTTTTCAACATTACGGAAGAAACATTAGGGAGATGACAAACACAATTATTGGCCATTGTTTCTAACATTTTGTTGCACAAAAAAGGCTGATTGCATTTTCAACTAAGATTTATCTTTTCAAGTCAGCCTAACATTTCCTATGTTATCCTATGGTTACCGCTATAAATAGTACCTTTTATGTTTGAGGAATGATTTATAGTGCTTTACACATCAAACATATATTTTCAATATTGGGAGAAGGGAATATTTTAAGAGGAACAACAAAGAATAACCTGATCTGGAGAGAAAAAAAGTTGTGACATTAAGTTGGGAAATAAACAAGCACCAATCAAAATAGCTTCTTAGTACATAGGGGCTTCTCTTTCTATCAAAGAGTTCCAGTACTCACAACGTTCTCCACCATTTTAGGTAATATCTTTGAAGTCCATCTCCTTCTTGCTCTGTATCCCTTGTTAAGAAACCTTTAATTCTTAGTAATATTTGGTGCTGTTGCCTTTTTCACAAATACTTTTACATGCTTGTAACAGAGGAAAGCTTGTGAAAACCTCACATTTTGCACAATTAATGGAGTTATATGGCATGATCAGCTCTATTTCAAACACCTATCAAACAAGACGATATGTCAGAAGAACAAATGGTGTCTTTACACCAGGTGCTGCGTCATCTGATTTACAGACGTTTCCATCACTGAAGCATAGCTAAGCTGTTAGCTATGTGTTTGACAACAAGCTTGTCGACTGTTTCCAATGACAACAATGTGTAAGATCTATATGTACCGTAGTTCAAAGCTCTGGTTTAGGCAACTGCATTATGAACAATTCCTTAATTCAATATGTTACTACTGGAATACATTATTATGTATGACCTCAAAAGAGCATTCCAGACAGGTACATTCAGAATAAGGGTGAGTTCAGACTTCATTTATTTGGTCAGTTATTTCTATCAGTTATGGTAATCCACAACCAGGCATGGGTCAAAACTACAGAACAAGAGGCAATCTTTACATAATACCTGATCTCTGTGTAGGCTTCACTACTGGTTTTGGATCACAATAACTGATGAAAATAACTGATCAAATAACTGAAGTGTGAACTAATACAGACATAATACTATAAACTGACCTGTAATAGAGATGACGCTGTCGAGCATTGTGGCAGCCCATGAGATATTCATTCATAGGATATAGGCTACTGTAAGGGGCATCTATAGTGAATTGGATATAAAGTGCCTTGCGAAAGTATTCGGCCCCCTGGAACTTTTCAACCTTTTGCCACATTTCAGGCTTCAAACAAAAATATATAACATTTTAAATTTTTGGTGAAGAATCAACAACAATTGGGTCACAATTGTGAAGTGGAACAAAATTTATTGGATCATTTAAACTTTTTTGTAATAATAAAACTGAAAAGTGGGGCGTGCAAAATTATTCGGCCCCCTTGCATTAATACTTTGTTGCGCCACCTTTTGCTGCGATTACAGCTGCAAGTCGCTTGGGGTATGTCTCTATCAGTTTTGCACATCTAGAGACTGAAATTCTTGCCCATTCTTTCTTGCAAAACAGCTTGAGCTCTTTGAGGTTGGATGGAGAGCGTTTGTGAACAGCAGTTTTCAGCTCCTTCCACATATTCTCAATTGGATTCAGGTCTGGACTTTGACTTGGCCATTCTAAAACCTGGATACGTTTTTTTTAACCATTCCATTGTAGATTTTGCTTTATGTTTGGGATCATTGTCTTGTTGGAAGATAAATCTCCGTCCTAGTCTCAGGTCTTTTGCAGACTCCAACAGGTTTTCATCCAGAATGGTCCTGTATTTGGCTCCATCCATCTTCCAATCAATTTTAACCATCTTCCCTGTCCCTGCTGATGAAAAGCAGGCCCAAACCATGATGCTGCCACCACCATGTTTGACAGTGGGGATGGTGTGTTCAGGGTGATGAGCTGTGTTGCTTTTACGCCAAACATATCGTTTTGCATTGTTTCCAAAAAGTTCGATTTTTGGTTTCATCTGACCAGATCACCTTCTTCCACATTTTTGGTGTGTCTCCCAGGTGGCTTGTGGCAAACTGTAAACAAGACTTTTTATGGATATCTTTGAGAAATGGCTTTCTTCTTGCCATTCTTCCATAAAGGCCAGATTTGTGAAGTATTCGACTGATTGTTGTCCTATGGACAGACTCTCCCACCTCAACTGTAGATCTCTGCAGTTCATCCAGAGTGATCATGGGCCTCTTGGCTGCATCTCTGATCAGTCTTCTCCTTGTTTGAGATGAAAGTTTAGAGGGACGGCCGGGTCTTGGTAGATTTGCAGTGGTCTGATACTCCTTCCATTTCAATATGATCGCTTGCACAGTGCTCCTTGGGATGTTTAAAGCTTGGGAAATCTTTTGGTATCCAAATCTGGCTTTAAACTTCTCCACAACAGTATCACGGACCTGCCTGGTGTGTTCCTTGGTCTTCATGGTGCAGAACCCTGAGACTATCACAGAGCAGGTGCATTTATACGGAGATTTGATTACACACAGGTGGATTCTATTTATCTTCATCAGTCATTTAGGACAACATTGGATCATTCAGAGATCCTCAATGAACTTCTGGAATGAGTTATCTGAACTGAAAGTAATTGGGCCGAATAATTTTGCACGCCCAACTTTTCAGTTTTATTATTACGAAAAAAGTTTAAATGATCCAATAAATTTCATTCCACTTCACAATTGTGACCCACTTGTTGCTGATTCTTCACCAAAAATTTAAAATGTTATATCTTTTTGTTTGAAGCCTGAAAGGTGGCAAAAGGTTGAAAAGTTCAAGGGGCCCAATACTTTTGCAAGGCACTGTATGATAATCTACAGACCTGAAGTCATATTACCAGAGTCCCTCAAAGGGTTTGTATGACTTCCTAGATTTTAAATACCCACAACCTAACAGGACCTGTTGAGGGAAGCACACTTACCTGCTTCCCAATTCTGTTATGGCTCTGTGCTTTGCCCCATGTAAACTTCTGGCATGGAATGGCGCCCATACACAGCTGAAGTGGCGTGTCATTGCCAGTCATTGGCTGCAGTGGCACACATGGCCCTGTCCATGTCAGAAATTTACATGCCGGGACCGGAATATAGTGAAGACATTGGTGGACCCACAAAGCCAGAACTGTGCATTGGGTAACAGGTACACCCTGAACACACCATCCCCACTGTCAAACATGGTGGTGGCAGCATCATGGTTTGGGCCTGCTTTTCATCAGCAGGGACGGGGAGGATGGTTAAAATTGATGGGAAGATGGATGGAGTCAAATACAGGACCATTCTGAATGAAAACCTGTTGGAGTCTGCAAAAGACCTGAGACTGGGACAGAGATTTATCTTTCTACAAGACACAGATCCCAAACATAAAGCAAAATCTGCAATGGAATGGTTCAAAAATAAATGTATCCAGGTCTTAGAATGGCCAAGTCAAAGTCCAGACCTGAATCCAATTGAGAATATGTGGAAAGAGCTGAAAACTGCTGTTCACAAACGCTCTCCATCCAACCTCAAAGAGCTCGAGGTGTTTTGCAAGGAAGAATGGGCAAGAATTTCAGTCTCTAGATGTGCAAAACTGATAGAGACATACCCCAAGCGACTTGCAGCTGTAATCGCAGCAAAAAGTGGCACAACAAAGTATTAATGCAAGGCGGGCCAAATAATTTTGCACGCCCCACTTTTCAGTTTTATATACAAAATAAGGAATGAATCTGGATCGCACATCCTCATGCTATGTTTTGATCTAGTAATTGCTTCTCAGAATAATTTAACATCGCTTCTCAGCGTAATTAATGGTATACTACCCCTATGTCATATAATGCACATGAGGCATTAGTATACGTTTTGATCAAAAAGCATACTACTTTCTCTCAGTTGGAGTTCCTGAGAGGAGAGAAAAAGGCGAGCTCTGATATGTGTTCACGTGTTGGGTGCGGTGCTGCGCGGCGGCCATTGTTGCCTTGGTGCTGTGCTGGTGGGTTGGTGGAGCTCAGTGCCAGGGTGGCTTAGCTAGGCAGTGGGCTGATGTCTGGCTGATGGGCTCTACCGCCTATTGGTATGGTGCTGTGGCGCTGGTGGTCGCCGCGCAGCGCTGCGCCAAATTTAGAGTAGGTTCCCACTCGAGGAGGCAACCTTGGCGCAGTAAGTGGGCCTATGCTTTTTGATCAAAACGTATACTAATGCCTCATGTGTATTATATGACATAGGGGTAGTATACCATTAATTACGCTGAGAAGTGATGTTAAATTATGCTGAGAAGCAATTCTAGATCAAAACATAGTATGAGGATGTGCGATCCAGATTCATTCTTAATTTTGGATACTTTTCAGTTTTATTATTACAAAAAAAGTTTAAATGATCCAATAAAATTTGTTCCACTTCACAATTGTGACCCACTTGTTGATTCTTCACCAAAAATGTAAAATGTTATATCTTTTTGTTTGAAGCCTGAAATGTGGCAAAAGGTTGAAAAGTTCCAGGGGGCCGAATACTTTCGCAAGGCACTGTATGTGTGTTTCTCTCAATAGATCCCACTGGGTGGGGTGGTATTTAAAAAAAACTATATGAACATGGACAACCCCTTTAAGTTTGTAAAAGAAGCAATTCCTAATAATGTACTTATTTCAATCTTATCACATCTTTAGCATCTTCATTCAGTATGGATTTATCACTGCCTTTGGAGTTATCATTGGGGATTGTGGCGGGGGAAGCGATTTAGAAATCTATATATATATTATACCTCCCAGAAAATACATGGAACTGCCGTAAAGGTCTCTACTTATCTCTGTATGACTCTACGGTGAAGTGATTTGATCTAACATGCCTGTGACGTGACCAACGCAAGATAAACTGGTGCTGCATAATTTCCCAGTCTGTCTTCCTCCCCCATTCCATGTCCTCGCCGTAAACTTGCAATTGTCAATCAGTCCTCATTCTCTAAAATGTCACAAATGACTGTTTTTGCCATAAAACTGGGTGCATGACATAATAAAAATCAGTTAACTGGTGCATTCTCCAAATGGTGCACTTTATGGTGTTTTTAGACATTTCTCCTTTATGTAGTTTGATAGATATGCCCCTCAGGATCTTTTAGTGTTTCTGGCTTGAACGGCAGCAGCGGCTTTCGATTGCAGCACATCCTATTACAACTGATACTAAAAAAAAAAAGGAGGCTGAGTGAAGATTTGCTCGTTCTTCGTTCCCCCTGCAAGGCTCAGGACTCTGCAGGTAGCTAATAAAATGTTATTAATAAAGTCAGTCCATGCGATGTGTCAGCTGGGAGGGGAGAGGAGCCTGTTGCTTTTATAAAGCCTGAAGTTATTGCTGCAGCTGCCGTACTCGCTTGGTCTTGCGTTTTATCATGTCCTTGGTGGAATTACTACGTTTCTGGGCCAGTTAAGAAATCGGTCTGGTTACCTGCTCCTGCTGATTCCTGCTCATTCTTAAGGGCTAGGGAGAATGAGATGACCTGTGTAGCTTTCATGTTGAAGTGCATTTTAAATGGAAGCTGGATATATTCAACAAAGGTTGGTGACCCCCATCTCCTTTACATTCCTGTACCAGACGCCCATCTACCTGCCACTGAAAATTACATACATCTGAAATGAGTTCCATAGGTAAGGAGCGACGGATGTATATTACTGCCAGCGGGGAGTGTGGCAGCCATATGTGTTAAAGTAATCCAGTAACTAGTCAGAATACAAAGCAGGCGCACACGTCACTTGAAATAAGTCATTCCTGCCACATGGAAATAACAGAAAATAATGGGGAGACTGAAGTAATAAGGGGCGGCAAAATAAAAATCTGTGTAAGAAATGGAAAAAACAGTTAGCGATCGCGCTTTAAATGAGAGGAAAGGAAAGAGCGGGCTGCAGAGAAGGGAGACAGCAGAGTGCAAATTAAATAAGAGTAACAAACACTTGAGCTGATCTACTGTGCACAGCGGAAATGGATTTCAGATTTATTCGCTGAAATTTCCCATGAAGACATTAAGCTCCTCGGCTGAACACTCAAGTGCAATAAAAAGGGAAAGAAGGAAAGGAAAAAAAAAAGAAAAAGGAAACGTTGAGGAAAAGCAGCTATGATCGGCACTGAGCCCCGAGCTGCACAACATGCCACCAATTATAGTAGCCCCATGCCATGAAAACAATGTTTCACTTCACAATTAATCTGTCGGAAGTTTCTGACCAGTTCCTGCAAATGTAAGACCAGGAGAAAACCATTATAGAATGAACATTCTAGTAGACCGCAGTGTGGGGTCCATTTTAGGTACCTCTTATTTATGTGAGATAACACATGCTGAATGGTAGAGTATGGCCTACTCTTCCTTATAGGCCACTTGTTCAATTCTCACATAGTAAGCATAAATCTTTTTCTTATAACCCTTGCATGACATGAATGGGAAACATTCTATTATTTAGAGAGAAAACGGTATAGTGCTGGGGTGGCCAACCTGTGGCTCTTGAGCTGCGTGTGGCTCTTTGCTTCTTCAAGTGTGACTCAAGCGTTCGAGCAGGGAAGCAGTCAGGCAGGTGCACTCTCCACCCCATGCTCAGATCTCCTTTCCTGATCGGGCACAGTTGCTACTCTTCAGCCCCAGCTTGCTCTCCACTTCATCCGGACAACCTGATACACAAAATGTCAGATTGTAGTACGTGGAGATGCACATTATGACCTGACGTTGTGCATCAGGTCACAGTGGAGAGCGTTTCAGAGCTGCAGATTAGTAAGTGCCCGATGAGGAGCTCGGTGCCCGATCAGGAGAGGTATGTGATTTTTTTTTAATTATAGATCTAAGCATGGGGGGTCCTGATCTGAACATGGGGTGTCTGATCTGAGCATGGGGGTGTCTTATATGAGCAATGGGGGTCTTATCTGAGCATTGGGGGGTCAGATTTGAGCAGGGGGGGTCAGATCTGAGCACGGGGGAGGGGGGGTCAGATCTGAGCATGACGGTCACATCTGAGCATGAGGGGTTTGTTCTGAGAATGAGGGTCAGACCTGAGCATGGAGGGGTCTGGTCTGCACATTGGGGGGTCTGATGTGAGCATGGGAAGAGATCTGGGCATGGGGTGGATCTGAGCACTAAAGATCTGACACTGGGAGTCTGATTTGTTTTGTCTGATCTGAGCGCTGGGGGTCTTATTTTAGGGGTCTGATTTGGCAGTCTGATGAGGATTTGGGGATCTTATTTTAGGTCAGATGAGAATTGGGGGTCTGATCTGAACATGGGGGGGGGGTCAGATCTGAGCATGGGGTTATGATCTGACCATGGGAAGAGATCTGGGCATGGGGGGATCTGAGCACTGAAGATCTGACACTGGGATTCTGATTTGTTTTGTCTGATCTGAGCACTGGGGGTCTGATTTTAGGGGTCTGATTTGGCAGTCTGATGAGGATTTAGGGATCTTATTTTAGGTCAGATGAGGATTGGGGGTCAGATTTAGGAGTCTGATCTGAGGTCTGATGAAAAATATTTGTTTTCTCTGCTAAAACCTAGGTTCATCTTATAGGGCGAAAAATACAGTGACTAGTATGTAAATGTATAGCTTGTGGCCACTGGTAGTCATACTTTTTTATTCTGGCTCTTTGTTTCTGTAAGGTTGGCCACCCCTGGTATAGTGTAGTCAGAACCTTAAAGAGAGCCCCTACTGAAGAGCTCACTGACAGCACTGGCCATGCTGGTCAGTGGGCAGGAACTGAGGGGGAGATTTATTAAACTGGTGTAAAGTAGAACAGGCTTAGTTGCCCATATCAACCAATTAAATTCCTCCTGAATTCAACTGTATTGCCATCCTCATGACAGTGACACAGCTGAATACTGCTTTGGGGTGCAGGTGTCGATGGCTCCCTGCCGCGCCGTTCACCTTCAGTCTTTTCACTAGGTCTGAAGGCTATGATGACATCATAGCATCTACGTAAGTCGAGATGCAGGCATCACAGACAGCAAGCCACAAGACGCCAGTGGTCTACACCACAGACAGTAGCCATGAATGAGACTCAGGTGTGTATTTTACTACAGCGGGCACTATAGGGGCATTACTAAGTCTGCTACAAGGTGTGTTTTAATTAACACTGGGGGCTCTATAGGTGGCATTACTATTACTTGGCCACAAGACGGTGCATTATTATTAGGGGCATTATATGGTGGCATTATTAATATTGGAGCACTATAGGGAGGATACCTTTATAAACACCACTGCTCCTAACTTTAGGGACAAATGGTGTGTTTTTTTTATGCCCTTGCCACTTTCCTGAAAGGGGGAGTGAAAAGGGATTTGGTTGGGGTCATCTCCCATAGTACAATTATCATCACTTGTGTCAGTTTTCTGGCTTAAATGATGACTGAAATCTATGCCAGCTACGATCAGCTGTAGCTCATTCTTGGCGCATGGAGTGCCGAAGGATGTGCTTAATTTATGACGAAGTGTGCGCCACGTCATAAATTATGTGCATCCTCCTGCAGCATAGGCGATATCAAGACCGAAGTAGTACACGTCAGTCTCTGATAAATGGCTCCCACAGTTTGTGAAAAATGGCCAGAAATGTCCAACATATTCCTGGTCCTAAAGATTGAAATTACCCATTAATTACCAGTTAAAATGATATATTAATATTGATAAAGGTATGTATAATTCATGGGTGAATTAAATTACTTTAGACATAAAGATTACACATTTTTGTGACTCTGGTACCAACCTCCAATGAAGGTTTCCAAGATACTCTTTACATACCACGGCATTACAACACATTAATAACAAAATGGCGGCATGTTACTGGGCTGTACAACACAAGTTGCCCAAAGGATACCCACCTTTTTTGACATCACTTTTTTGCTCTGCAGCTATTGGCTGAAGCTGAACCTTCCTGCTCTTACCGCCCCCACATGCCCTCAACACATAATACTGAGAGCTCTATTTTACATCCTTGTAGACGTCATGACTATAGCAGGATATAATGAATGGCAGGGAACTGGGTGTCCTATAACGGGAGAGGTCGTGAAATTATTATTTTTTTATTTTCACCATTTTGACTAATTTTAAATATATTTGTTCCCTGGACAACTATACATGACTGTAATGATCTCAGTTCCATGGTAAGGCTAGCAAATCCTGACCTGGATAGCCAATGTGCATTACAAATCCATATCTGTCTTGGCATGCCTTCTCAATGGAAACATGTTCACGATCATTTGATAATAAGAATTCAGAGCAGAATTTTCGAAAATTGTTACAAATAAGCCAAAATAATGAAACGGAGGAAGCATTTGGGAAATAGGATCCCTGAGTTGCTTGCAATGACTGTCTTTATACTTTGAATAATATGGCATACAAGATGATTTCCGCTTCAGATAACCTATTGTTATATTTCACCACAATGTGATTAGAGAAGATGCCAAATTCATCATTCCTGTGCAAATTGTGTATTTTGAGATTAAAAAGTGTTAATATAAATGACAAGTTATTTGTACGCACTCAATAATAGCTGATGTGATTAACCTTCATTTCATTTCCTAGACCTTATTATACAAGCAAGTTAATCTACTTCTGTGTGCGGAGATGATGGTACTGTAACCCTTAACTTGCATCGCCTCGGCAAGTGGTTTACATCGCCTTGGCAAGTGGCTTACATATAAGATAAAGCTGGCAGATGCCATAATTTGATTTGGGCATTGTTCTTACATAAAGGGCATTTTCATACACAGGAGTTGCACTGTGAAGTCATCCTGGGTCTATAACATATTTTACCAGAAATAGCAAATGCCACACGCCCTGCATAATATAGAAACAAATCACTTGTGTCATCATGCCATAATACAAATCACAAGGCTGCACCTAAATGCTATACATAGAACCGATCAATACACGAGCGCATACGCAGATCACTTTATTCAATAAATGCTATGAATACATGGAGACAAAACAAGTTAAACAGGACACCGTCACAGGATCACCAAAATATGACTTATATTAGGTCAGATTTATCAATATTTTATACCAGTTTTGAGGTATAAAAAGTAGCAAATTATGGTGCATGCCAAATATAAGACATAATGTACAAATAGACATAATCAATTTTGCCAAAATTAGGTTGAATCAGCCAAATCGGTTGAATGGTGCAAATAAATCTGACCTGAGTAGAAAGTGCCCCGATTGCCCTGAAGAGTCATGTATGACACCCTGGGGTCTACTAGGATCCAACCCCTTTCAAGTTCTTAAAACGGGTTGTCTCATCTCAGACACGGGGGTCATATCGCCTAGGACTACACATGTGCAGCCACCCTCCATTCATTTTCTATGGGCAAGCCGAAAATAGCTGAGTGCTGGCTCGGCTATTATCCGTTGGGCCCATAGAAGTTATTGGGAGCAGTGGTCAGTCTATAGGGAAAGAGCTTGGTGGTGTCCGGACCGGAGTCCTCAAGTCACACTTTGTGGGGCTCCGTTCCCAATATAGGTGGGGGGCCCAGCCACACCTATAGCACAATGGGGGCATATCTTAGCAATATGTCCCCATTGTCTTAGATGAGAATACCCCTTTAATGCCAAGGCAGCATTAGTAATGACAAAGTGACGGCGACATAGATGGATATAGGTGAAGGTTCTGTTTGGTTGAAGAATCTGTTTAAAAACACACAGCACTGTTGATTTATTTTAATTTAAAAAATGGTCCAAAAATGATCCCTTATTGGTGGCAGATGCCTTCTTCTCTGTCTTCTGAACAGTGAAATGGTGGCTGCCATTTTGAGCGATTTGTGCAGGACAAAAATTTCAGACTTGCCAAAGTTAGACTCTTTTGAGAAATTTGTAACCCATTTAATAAATATAGAATGGCTTTGTTCATCTTTTTTTGCAACTTTTCACTTTTCTCTGCACTTTTCAAAAATTACATAGATTTGAATTTCTAGCACTTGGATTTCTGGAAGATGCATCAAAAATTAAAATATGACTAATAAAAATTGAAGCAAAACTTTAAAAAATTGCACTCTTTGTTGATTTGCATGTCACATGGCTGTTCCACACTTTGAGCCTTGGCACTACATGTGATGTTAGGGGATGAGGCATGACACTGTGCTATGATGCTGATGCACTCATGTGCATTGGTTCCCAGCATCCGGTGGCACCAGGCCCAAAGTATTAAGCGGCCATGCAGGGTGTGTATTGCGTTTGACTGGCATCTGGACTGTGCTTAATTTTATTGGTCATTGGTCTCATAAAAAGACAAATATTACAAGACAGAGCCACCCCCAGATAATGGCTAGCATGCGGAAATGTGCCTTGGGGTGGATGTCACTCTGCATTTCTTAATATTATATTGTGTATACCTTGTTATGTATGTAGGTGATTATATCATCCAGCAGCATTCTAATGATATTCATTGCTGCTATTTTTCATATTTTAGTGATATCATAATTGTGTGTGTTTTTAATTATGTTACTTTTATGTATTAATTCTATTCATTTAATAAATAATAAATAGAATAGAATAGTTTTGATAATGTTCAGTATATATATGTAGCACTTGAAGGGCAAAGAGGCCTTTGGAGGATAAATATACTAATTTATCCAGGAATGGGAAACCTGACAGATCAGAGTCAACTGGTTGCAACCAGGTTCTGTTTGAATCTATTAACACAGATTAATCGCACAAGCTTTGACATGACTTGACATTTGGCTGACCTGTAATCTATGGAACATAAGGCAAAACCATAACTGCAATAATTGCAAATCTAGCGACAGAACTACATACAGTAGAACATGGTCTACAATGATAAGGTTTCCTATAGGCATAAATTATTTGAACAATAAAAAAATGATTGGCATATTACAAAGTGCCTGTAAAATTCAGATTCAGCAATACAAATTGTGAATGTTAAAGTGCCAGCAGTCCAAGAGATTACTGGGTAAACAAAGTCACAGTCAAAGACCAACATAAAGTCTAGATTAATTGTATCCATGAACATATAGAACCATCCGAGTGCACTCATAATTTAGTGCATCAGTCTACACAGACCATTCCAGTCTAGCTAGAAACACATTCATACAATTACTTGGGTGTCTCTTAAAACACACACAGACAATATGACTTTTTTCATTCTGCTAATGGCTAGGTTCACATTGGCACTTGTTTAGTTGCACTTTTATGGTGCAAGTTGGAAAAAGGACTGGGCCAAAAACACTGCTGTATATGATAGAGAATAGAGGCACAATGAGCTGTTGGAAGCAAAAGCAGAAAGTGACCCAAAATATTTAATAAGGAACCACAGATGGTTTCCATGGAATCATTGAGAACTGGAGGCAAGTAGGTTGAAATAGCATCAGAGGTCCTTAATAGGTGAGAGTAGAAATATGTATAAGTTGATGAATGCTTTGGGAGACTATAGGTTGCACTGGGATTGGAGACAAAAACGTTATGAAATATGCTTGCCATTTTAGACTTCTAGCATGCTACTGAAGCACACCACCTTCAGTCTATACCCTACTTGTAGCTTCACTCAAGAATTAAAGGAAATACAAAGGACAGCTATATAATTTTCTAATATTTATCTATGAGGTTGTGAACTTGAGAGCCAGAAGAGCACATTTGGTGGTCAGAGATAAGAAACATCAACAAAAGCCTGGCCGCCCAAACATATAAGCCAAATTAAATTATTATAGTCACAAAAGCCAACTGACATGATGATCCTTGAAAGGTATGACATTTTATCTAAGAGCAACTACAGTGGCTTTGATGTTTGACTAAAATTATTATTTCTGTCTCTCTCGCAAAAGCACAAATCTATGGACATTCATTTTTTTATATTTTAGCTTCTGTATCTGTATTCATAATTTAATATTACAATCTCTCAGTACAACAGACTTGTAGAGCACATTACCATCTATAAACGGTTACACAGGATACTGAAAAGTTCATCCTCTTCATGTTCCTATATTAAATAGCTACTCTGTATCTGACCATATGGGTGTATGGGGGAGATTTATTAAGTTAAAGGGGTTATCCAAGACTATTAAATGTCCTCATATGCCCGGGAACGGGACAAGCCACCCTAGCATCGCAGGTGACGCTAGGGAGGCTTCTTCCCCCGACGCCACCTGTCATTAGCTGCTCCCCGCCCGACACCGGATGTTTTCATTCGCGCACGGGGAGAAGCAGCATCGACCAGGAGCAGTGCAGGAAGCCAGGTAAGTATATTCATTGTGAGGGGCCCGGGCATATGGGGGACATTTAATAGTCTTGGATAACCCCTTTAAGTGCTCCAGAATTATGACATTTTGCACTTTTTCAACAAGAAGTGTGGCTTAGTGGGAAAAAGGCCTGATTTATTAATAAATGGAACTTGCCCAAGATGTGCCCATTTATGCCAAAATGCACCAAAATTTTCCACAAACTTTTGGCGCAAAGGAACCCAACCAGTAGGTGGTGTAAAGTTAGACCAAACTATTTAAAGATGCATCAAAATGTATCATCCAGCATGAGCCACTGAGCTAAATTTGGCACATCTTTAGACCGTCTGGTTTAACACAGTTTAACAGTCTTAATCTTATTAGGATTAGTACATTTGCCCAATATGTTTTTTTTTTGCTTATAATACTTGCATTGAAAAATATAGTCAGCTACACTTTTCAATACGGTTTATAAACTAAGCATACCTTCAATTCCCAGGCAAATGTAGGTCAAAAAGACATTCTTTTAATGGCTGTTTGTCCAATAGAACTCTTAAATTTGTATTTGCTAAGTATGGTGCCCAAATTTAGTGTGAACCTAGCATAGTCTACATCTATCTATCTATCTATCTATCTATCTATCTATCTATCTATCTATCTCATATCTATATCTATCTATCTATCTATCTATCTATCTATCTATCTATCTATCTATCTATCTATCTATCGTAGTGCCTTGGAGCAAGTTTACTTTGGACTATGGACATTTGTGGACATTTGCCCCTATTGCTACTACTGTATGCATGCTATTCACTTACAATATTATATACCTACATAAACACTTATATGCTAATGGCATTATTTCATGGCTCACAAAAAAACTTAAATTGACTTACCATAAGGTACTGGGCGAGGATATGCCTCATTGTTGCTTCCTGGGAGTAGTTGTGTAACGCAGCAGTCACTGTTATGTCCTGCAGGAACAATGGAATTGGAGACTGTGTCATTCCGCCCGCGGGCTGCAGTTTCAGGGCAGGTGCAGCCAGTCTGTGTCAATCCACAAAGTACACCCCAGTCACGAGCTCGCAAGCACTCCTCAAACCATCGGCACAGTACACCACAGGCAAAGAGGCTAGAGTTATCATGGTTGACCAAGAGAACCTCCACAAAGCGGAAACTCAGGATTGAGTCAGGCAGTAGCTGAATGGAAAGGGGTTGCTCAGACAAGCAAATCCGAAGAAAGTTTTTGTCAAAGTGAGAGAAAGTAAAAGGTGATCCAGAGATGCAAAGTTCACGAGCTTCTTCTGCTCCTTCCTCAGGACGGTTGCAAGTGTGGTTGGGGAGATAATGATCCAATGGCTGCACCATGGGGGATAAATGAGAGCACACTTGCTCCTCGTGTGTGAACTTCAGGTACAATGTGTATTTTGTTGGGTCTGGGTTCTCCAGGGTCCAGGAGCAGCCAGGTGAGAAAACAGGAAATAGGTCCTTAAGAGAGAATGCTCCGTAGAGAACTCCAGAGGCCAAAGCCGAGCATGTGCTCGGTGTGGGGTGAGAACCCCAAGAGCACAAGACAAGAGACGATATCACAGATAGTAAGAGGGGACAAGCAGTGTTCATCCTATGACATGGGCCCTATAAAAAGAAGAATAGGTATAAGTTTAGAAATGTTACATTCACAGAGTTCCAACAATTGTATGCATTTTGAAGATTCAACTGAAGAGAGTAGCAGGTTCAGAAGTCAGTTACATAATTAAATCTTCACTTGGGTTTTTATCTAAGATTGAAAAACTATATCATGAAGATTATGAACCTCAACACAAATACAACACCTGATACCCCAAATATCATGAGCAAACTGATATGATTTCATACTGTATAGAACTGAGGTACATATGTTTGCAACAACTGCATAACTTATAAACAAACACAAAAATAAATCAGGATAATGGAGGGTATTTGTAAAGAATTCCCCTTTCTTTAAAAGGTTGTCTCATGTTTAGTATTTGGTCATCTGTAGGGCATATGCAATACCATAAAAGGAACACCTGCTTAAAATCCCCTCTAACAATAGGCATCTCGCACTCATTTGTATGGACATAAAAATCAGTTGTTTGAAAAGAATCTTAGAATTTGAACCCATGGAGACTAGCCAATTCTTGTGGCAACCTTGGACTAAAGGGGTTTAACTACCAACTAGATTTGGAAAAACATAGCTTCCTTGGCCCCCTTCCACTCTTTGTTCTTTGTGCTGCAGTTTAGACACATTGACATTGCAGCAAATCACTGGTCATGTCGGTGACCTCAGTGGTGTCACATGTGCCAGAACAGGAAGTAGAAGACTGGTGACCTGGAAGCAGCAGCACAGGAGCAGCAGGGGATTAGTAAGGTATTACTTGTGTTCTTGTATAACACTATAAGCTACTTTTTCATTTGGGTGGCTAGACAACTCCTCTTTGATATAGAGATATTAAAAGGAAATTCTGTACTTCCTGCTAGCAATTATATTGGTATAGATTGTGTAAGGATATACTAAATAAAGTCAAGTCAATGTGTAGTAATGATCTTCTGGCCTGTTAATGATTGTCACCAAAGACATAAAAACACATGAAAACAAAAATACATGTCCTATTAACCCTTTCAGTACCGGGCCACTTTTCACCTCAAATCCCAGACCGTTTTTTGCAAATCTGACATGTGTCACTTTATGTGGTAATAACTTTGGAAATCTTTTACTTATCCAGGCCATTCTAAGATTGTTTTCTCGTCACATATTGTGCTTCACGATAGTAGTAAATTTGTGGCAAAATATTTCATTTTTATTTATAAAAAAATACCAAATTTACCAAAAATTTGGAAAAATTTGCAAATTTCAAAATTTCAGTTTATCTACTTTCAAAATACATAGTAATACCTCCAAAAATAGTTATTATTTTACATTCCCCATATGTATACTTTATGTTGGCATCATTTTATAAATGTCATTTTACTTTTTTGGGATGTTAGAAGGCTTAGAAGTTTAGAAGCCATTTTTCAAATTTTCAACAAAATTTCCAAAACCATTTTTTTAAGCACCAATTCAGATATAAAGTGATTTTGAGGGGCTTACATAATGGAGACCACCCATACATGACCCCATTTTAGAAACTACACCCCTCAAATTATAAAAAACTGCTGTTACAAACTTTGTTAACCCTTGAGGTGTTCCACAAGAATTAATGGAAAATGGAGGTGAAATTTCAAAATTTCACTTTTTTTGGTAGATTATTCATGTTAATAATTTTTTTCTTACAAAACAGCAAGGGATAACAGCAAACTAAACCTCAATATACATTACTCTGATTCTGCAGTTTACAGAAATACCCCATATGTGGTGGTAAACGTCTCTATGAGTTTGTGGCAGTGGTCAGAAGGAAAGGAGCACCATATGGATTTTGGAGGCAGATTTTGCTAGAATGGTTTTTAGGCACCATTTTGTAATTGAGAGACCCTGACGTACCCCTACAGTGGAAACTCTCAAAAAGTCACCCCATTTTGGAAACTACACCCTTCAAAGAATATATTAAGGGGGGTACTGGCCACTTTGACCCCCTAAGCGTTTTATGGAATTTGGAAACACTTGGCTGTGAAAATGAAAAGTTTAATTTCTTCCAATAAAAATGTTGCTTTAGCCCCAAATGTTTCATATTCACAAGGGGTAACAGGAGAAAAGCACACCATAATTTGTTCCCCATTTTCTCCTGAATACGGCAACACCCCATATGTGGTGGTAAACTGCTGTGGGGGCACATGGCAGGACTCAGAACAGAAGGAGCGCCATATGGATTTTGCAGCACAGATTTTGATGGATTGTTTGCGGGAGCCATTGATTTTTATTTTTTTTAGTTATTGTCTTATGTGGGGGCTCATTTTTTGCAGGACGAGGTGATGTTTTCATTGGTACCATTTTGGGGTACATAAGACTTTTTGATCGCCTGTTATTACACTTTTTGTGAGGCAAGGTGAAAAAAAATGGCTGTTATGGCATAGTTTTTTAAAAAATTTTTTTTACAGATTTCACCTGGGGGGCCATCTCATGTAATATTTTTATAGAGCAGGTTGTTACGGACGCGGTGATACCCAATATGTGTAACTTTTTTATTTTGGAAAGTTTTACACATTAGATGCATTTTAGAACAAAATAAAATCTTTTTTTTGTGTTGCCATTTTCAAAGAGCCATATTTTTTTCAGTTTTCAGGCGATTGTCTCAGGTAGGGTATCGTTTTTGCAGGACAAGATGACGGTTTGATTGGTACCATTTTGGGGTAAATACGCCTTTTTGATCGCCTGCTATTACACGTTTTGTAAGGGAAGGTGACAAAAAAATGTCTGTTTTGGCACGTTTTTTAAATTTTTTTTTTCAGCATTCACCTGGGGGGCCATCTCATGTAATATTTTTATAGAGCAGGTTGTTACGGACGCGGCGATACCCAATATGTGTAACTTTTTTATTTTTGGAAAGTTTTACACATTAGATGCATTTTAGAACAGAATAAAATCTTTTTTTTGTGTTGCCATTTTCAAAGAGCCATATTTTTTTCAGTTTTCAGGCGATTGTCTCAGGTAGGGTATCGTTTTTGCAGGACAAGATGACGGTTTGATTGGTACCATTTTGGGGTAAATACGCCTTTTTGATCGCCTGCTATTACACTTTTTGTAAGGGAAGGTGACAAAAAAATGTCTGTTTTGGCACGTTTTTTTTAATTTTTTTTTTCAGCATTCGCCTGGGGGGCCATCTCATGTAATATTTTTATAGAGCAGGTTGTTACGGACGCGGCGATACCCAATATGTGTAACTTTTTTATTTTTGGAAAGTTTTACACATTAGATGCATTTTAGAACAGAATAAAATCTTTTTTTTGTGTTGCCATTTTCAAAGAGCCATATTTTTTTCAGTTTTCAGGCGATTGTCTCAGGTAGGGTATCGTTTTTGCAGGACAAGATGACGGCTTGATTGGTACCATTTTGGGGTAAATACGCCTTTTTGATCGCCTGCTATTACACTTTTTGTAAGGGAAGGTGACCAAAAAATGTCTGTTTTGGCATGTTTTTTTTTATTTTTTTTTCCAGCATTCGCCTGGTGGGGTGGATGATGTGATATTTTTATAGAGCCGGTCGATACGGACGCGGCGATACCTAATATGTTTATCTTTCTTTTTTTTACCTTTTTTTTACAATTTTTTTTAACTTTTTTTGGGAAAATGGCTTTTTTATTTTTTACTTGAAACTTTTATTATTATTTTTTTTTTAGGAAACTTTATTTTTTAACTTTTTTTTCCACTTTAACTTTTGGGGGTCTGATCCCCTTTACAATGCATTACAATACTTTTGTATTGTAATGCATTGGCTGTAAGTGTATTACTCAGTGTAATACACTTACAGCCTGCTTCCTGTGCGATCCAGGGGGCTGGATCGCACAGGAACGCAAGGATAGCAGCCACGATGCCTAAGGAAGGCATCGGGCTGCTATCAGAGCCATCGGGTCCCCGTCACAGCAGCGCGGGGACCCGATGGCCCCCCCCCGCTCGCCATCCTGAAGTCTTTACTCTCCCGCACACCGCATGTGCCGCGGTCAGCGCTGACCGCGGCACATGAAGGGTTAATGCGCCGGCATCGGTGTTTTCACCGATGCTGGCGCATTCAGCAGGGGTCCGGCACTTGGGCACAGCCGGACCCCCGCCGCGGATCGGGCGGGCGCAGCTCCTGCACCCGCCCGATCAGAGCGCCATACATGTACGGCGCTGGGACTTGCGGCAGCGATTTTTGCGCCGTACATGTACGGCGCCGGTACTGTAAGGGTTAAAGTGAACCCGTTTGACACATTTTGTTTTCAAGCTTATGTGCTGATAACGTTCATAGTGTAGCTTCATAGGGATCAAAGCTCTAATGAACTGTTTTATCATTTCTTGTTCACACAAGTCTATAGCAACCACCATTAGGGAGCGCTCATGCTGATGTTTTATTGAGTTCAAATAGAGCTGTTTAATATAGACCATCCTTCTGCATTGGTAAGTTCATAAAGGGGTATTCTATGATTTTAATATTGATGATCTATCCTCAGGACTAGCAATATCAGATTAGTGGGGGTCTAACTATTGGAACCCTCACCAATTAGCTATTTCAGTATAGGTCTCCTACTTAAAGTGTAACTGCCATTTCATTTTTTATCCCCTAATGGTATAGTACACCCTGCTGTATAAATGCTTTTGTGCTTTAAAATTTGATCATTCTCAGTTTTACCTGCTAATAACCCCCCCAGATGCATGCTACTTTCCTATACAGCTGCTCACTTCTCAAGCCATTGTCAGGTGCAGGATGTCTTCTCTATCTCATAACAGGAAACTGGTGAGCACTGGGGGGAGGAGCTTAGCCTTGAGTGCCTGGAGCTAGGCTGAGGCAGAAAGTGGAGGGGGGAGGGCTGCTTTACAGGCTGATATCTCCTGAATGGTACCAGCTAGAAACATGCAACTTAGCTTGTTTGAAAGAAAACAGTCAAGACCAGAATGAGAGCTCTAGTCCAAGCAACAGAGGAGAAATCACTGTTAGAAATCGAGTCGGGAATAATTGAGAGTAAAATCTGCATATACTTTCATTTTCAGCTTGTTTCACAGCACCCGATTTCTATGAGTGATATCTAGAGATGAGCGAGCACTAAAATGCTCGGGTGCTCGTTATTCGAGTAGAACTTTTCCAGATACTTGGGTGCTCGTTTCGAATAACGAACCCCATTGAAGTCAATGGGAGACTCGAGCATTTTTGCAGGGGACCAAGGCTCTGCCTAGGGAAGGCTGGGTGAAAACCTGGAAACCTCATAAAATGATGAAAAAACCAAGGAAATGGACAGGAAACAGCAGGGGGAGCATGCATGGATGCCTCTGAGGCTGCCTAATCCCACTATTACCCCAAATTCTCCTAGTGGGGCATGTATGGTATCGATTCTTCTCAGTTTAAAATCATATATGTCCCCTATCTTGGGACCATATATTTCATGGATTTTTCGAACACGGAAAAGGAAAAAGAGCTTGCTCTGGCCAGGGGAGTGTCTTTTTTACTGCAGCTAAGGGGACGTGTCCATGCTCTGCCTATCACAGGTCAGGAACCAATTAAAAGAGAAACCAAAAAAAATCTGTATAATATCTAATACGTCCCCTATCCGGGTAAATTGTTTGGAGAGAGGGCCTGTAGGTGGGGGGCAGGCTGGGGGGAAGGAGGTTGAGCTGGAAGAGCCAGAGGAGTGCCCCCTTAGCTAGCGTGTGTGGTGGTGACAACAGCCAGATGGAGTTCGAATAACGACGCAGGACCCCAACTTAAAAATTTTGCATCAACCGGTACAGTAGCCAACTATGAGCTCCATCAAGTGTGGTATGTGTTCTATGTATACTACTCAGTTTAATACCGTATATGGCACCTATCCGAAGAAATAGTTTGGAGAGAGAGAAAGAGAGGAAAAAGACGTAAATTGTTTGGAGAGAGGGCCTGTAGGTGGGGGGCAGGCTGGGGGGAAGGAGGTTGAGCTGGAAGAGCCAGAGGAGTACCCCCTGGGCTAGCGTGTGTGGTGGTGACAACAGCCGGATGTAGTCAGAATGACGACGCAGGACCCCAACTTAAAAATTTAGCATCAACCGGTACAGTTGTAAATTATGAGCTTGATCAAGTGTGCCACGTGTTCTATGTATACTACTCTGTTTAATACCGTATATGGCACCTATCCGGAAAAATAGTTTGGAAAGAGAGAAAGAGAGGAAAAAGACGTAAATTGTTTGGAGAGAGGGCCTGTAGGTGGGGGGCAGGCTGGGGGTAAGGAGGTTGAGCAGGGAGAGCCAGAGGAGTGCCCCCTGGGCTAGCGTGTGTGGTGGTGACAACAGCCGGATATAGTCAGAATGACGACGCAGGACCCCAATTTAAAAATTTAGCATCAACCGGTACAGTTGTAAATTATGAGCTTGATCAAGTGTGGCACGTGTTCTATGTATACTACTCAGTTTAATACCGTATATGGCACCTATCCGTAAAAATTGTTTGGAGAGAGGGCCTGTAGGAGGACCTCCAGAAAAAATTGTTTAGAGAGAGGGCCTGTAGGTGGACCTCTGGAAAAATTGTTTGGAGAGAGGGCCTGTAGGTGGACCTCCGGAAAAATTGTTTGGAGAGAGGGCCTGTAGGTGGACCTCCAGAAAAATTGTTTGGAGAGAGGGCCTGTAGGTGGACCTCTGGAAAAATTGTTTGGAGAGCGGGCCTGTAGGTGGACCTCTGGAAAAATTGTTTGGAGAGAGGGCCTGTAGGTGGACCTCTGGAAAAATTGTTTGGAGAGAGGGCCTGTAGGTGGACCTCTGAAAAAAATTGTTTGGAGAGAGGGCCTGTAGGTGGACCTCTGGAAAATTGTTTGGAGAGAGGGCCTGGTGGTGGACCTCTGGAAAAATTGTTTGGAGAGAGGGCCTGTAGGTGGACCTCTGGAAAATTTGTTTGGAGAGAGGGCCTGTAGGTGGACCTCTGAAAAACTTGTTTGGAGTGAGGGCCTGTAGGTGGACCTCCAAGAAAAATTATTTAGAGAGAGGGCCTGTAGGTGGACCTCCGGAAAAATTGTTTGAAGAGAGGGCCTGTAGGGGGCCCTCTTGAAAAATTGTGGTAAAAGAGTGCCAGTTGGACCTCTAAAAAATGGGTTTTTTTTGGTCAGCGTTAGGCAAAGACGACAAGGAGGAGGAGGAGGAGTAGAGAAGAGGAATCGGATACATAAGTAATGTAAATCTTTAGCTGCTTTCCCCCGGAGGAGATTTGAATTCCGGTGAAATCCAGGCTTTGTTTATTTTAATAAGCGTCAGCCTGTCAGCGCTGTCAGTAGACAGGCATGTACGCTTATCAGTGATGACGCCACCAGCTGCACTGAATACCCGCTCTGACAGCACGCTAGCGGCAGGGCAGGACAGCACCTCCAAGGCTCCTCCTCTTCTTCCTTATCCTCATCCCCCTCCTCCGATACGCGCTGAAAAACAGACCGGAGGGTGCTCTGGCTATCAAGCGACGTATCTTCCTCCACCGTCTCTTGTGACAAGTGCAAAGCATCCGACTTGATGCTGAGCAGTGAGTTTTTCAACAGGCAAAGCAGCGGGATGGTGAGGCTGATAATTTCGGCATCGCCGCTGACCATCTGTGTTGACTCCTCAAAGTTGCTCAACACCTGGCAGATATCAGACATCCACCTCCACTCCTCAATGTAGACTTGAGGAATCTGACTGACCTGACTACCAGTTCTGGTGGAAGTTGATATCTGGCAGTCTACAATCGCTCTGCGCTGCTGGTAAACTCTGGATAACATGTTTAATGTCGAATTCCATTTCGTGGGCACGTCGCACAACAGTCGGTGAGCGGGCAGTTGTAGGCGGCGCTGCGCTGCCCTGAAAGTGGCAGCATCTGTGGTCGACTTGCGGAAATGCGCACAGATGCGGCGCACCTTGGTGAGCAAATCAGACAGATTGGGGTATGTCTTGAGGAACCGCTGAACTATTAGATTGAACACGTGGGCCAGGCATGGCACATGTGTCAGTCTGCCAAGTTGCAGAGCCGCCACCAGGTTACGCCCGTTGTCACACACAACCATGCCTGGCTTGAGGTTCAGCGGTGCCAGCCACACATCGGTCTGCGCCATGATGCCGTGTAACAGCTCTTGGGCGGTGTGCCTTTTGTCACCTAAGCTCAGCAGTTTGAGCACCGTCTGCTGGTGCTTACCCACGGAACTGCTGCTGCGCCTAGAGCTACCGACTGAAGGCGCCGTGCCCACGGATGGTAATTCGGTGGAGGAGGAGGAGGGGTCGGAGGAGAAGGCATAGTTCGTCTGATCGTGACCGAGGTAGGCCCCGCAATCCTCGGTGTGGGCAGTACATGAGCGGCCCCAGGGTCAGTCTCGGTCCCAGCCTCCACCAAGTTAACCCAATGTGCCGTCAGTGAGATACAGTGTCCCTTCCCGGCAGCACTTGTCCACATGTCCGTGGTTAGGTGGACCTTCTCAGAAACAGCGTTGGTCAGGGCACGGATGATGTTCTCTGACACGTGCTGGTGTAGGGCTGGGACGGCACATCGGGAAAAATAGTGGCAGCTGGGGACCGAATACCGAGGGGCAGCCACCGCCATGAGATTGCGAAAGGCCTCGGTCTCTACCAGCCTATAGGGCAGCATCTCCAGGCTCAGCAATTTGGAGATGTGGACGTTGAGGGCTTGGGCATGTGGGTGGGTGGAATTGTATTTCCTCTTGCGCTCCAGCGTCTGCTGTAAAGACAGCTGAACGCTGCGCTGGGACACATTGGTGGACACTGTGGAGGATCGTGGAGGCGAAGGTGTGGTTTTCCGGCGGGAGGCGCTCGTGCCGGGGTCCTGGGCAGGGGGTTGACTAGCAGAGGCAGCGAGTGACACAGGGGAAGGAGCAGTGGTGTGACCCGCAGGAGGTGGTGAACGGCCTTGGTTCCATTGAGTGGGGTGTTTAGCACTGATATGCCTGCGCATGCTGGTGGTGGTTAGGCTAGTAGTGGTGGCACCCCTGCTGATCCTGGTGTGGCACAGGTTGCACACCACAGTCCGTCGGTCATCCTCACTTTCTTTAAAGAACCTCCAGACTTGCGAACATCTAGGCCTCGCCATGGGAGCTTCACTACGTGAAACAGTTGCTGCTGATGCACCAGCTCTGGCCCTGCTTCTCTCTCTGGCCACACCACTGCCTCTTACAACCTGTTCTGGTGCAGCACTCGCCTCCGCCTCAGAAACACTGTCTTCACTCGGCATATCAACCCAGCTTGGGTCAGTCACCTCGTCATCCTCCGATTCCTCAGTCTGCTCCCCCCTCTGACTTCCTGCCCTGACAACAACTTCACCACTGTCTGACAACCATGTCTCCTCATCGTCCGACACCTCTATACAAACTTCTTCCACTAAGTCAACATTGTCATCATCATCATCATCATCACCCACAGACTGCGACAGTTGGAAAACTTGGGCATCGGGAACGAGGTCAGCAGCAACCTGAGAAGTGGTTTATGACTCTGGGAAGGGTCCAGAAAACAGTTCCTCAGAGTATGCCGGATCGCATTCCAAATTTTCCTGGGAGGGGGCAGACTGGGGGGAAGGAGGTTGAGGTGGAGGAGCCAGAGGAGTTCTCCCTTGGGTAACGTGGGTGGACTGCGTGGAAGACTGACTGGTGGACAAATTACTTGAAGCATTGTCCGCAATCCACGAGATTAGCTGTTCGCACTGTTGTGGTTTCAACAGTCCTCTACAACGTGTCCCTGTAAGTTGAGACATGAAGCTAGGGATTGTAGCTCTGCGGCGTTCCCCTGCTCCTTCATCAGCAGGTACTGTCTCACCCTGCCCAGGACCATGGCCTCTGCCCCCTGCAGTAATTGAATGCCCACGCCCTCGTCCTCGACCCTTAGCCCTGGGGTTCAACATTTTCTGTATATAAGTGTATTATATAAAAAAAATAAAATAAATAGGCCTGCTGTACTGAAACCCACAAACTTGTTCAGTCTGAACAAGTGAATATATAGGTGGATAAGTTAGATCAAAATTACGTATGTTATTACGTACCGTGCAGTATGGAGCAATTACACAGAAACTATTAGATTAGGCAGACTTGGTCTGCTTAGTTGCAACCCAGACAAATGTCGCACAGAGATTTTTGTAATCTAGCTGTATCAGTGAGAGCAAAAGACTTTTTTTAATTAAGTGACGTACAGAATGTGTCACCTGGACAGAAAATACGGATTGTGTTGAGTGGACAGCTGAACTGTGACACACAGAATGGTTCCACACAGCTGTGTGAAATGGATTTGTATCACTGAGCTAAAACAACAAAAAAACAATTTTTTTTATATCTTATTTTTTTTATATTTTTTTTTAGTTTTTTTTTTTTTTTTAACGTGACGTGCAGAAACTATCAGAGAACTAACTCAGCCCCGGCTGACGGTGGCTATTTTGACTGCAACCTAGACAAATGTTGCACAGAGATTTTTGTGATCTAGCTGTATGAGTGAGAGCAAAAGACCTGGTTTAATTAAGTGACGTACAGAATGTGTCACCTGGACAGAAAATATGGATTGTAGTGAGTGGACAGCTGAACTGTGACACACAGAATGGTTCCACGCAGCTGTGTGAAATGGATTTGTATCACTGAGCTAAAACAACAAAAAAACAATTTTTTTATATATATATATATTTTTTTTATATTTTTTTTTTTAGTTTTTTTTTTTTTTTGAACGTGACATGCAGAAACTATCAGAGAGCTAACTCAGCCCCGGCTGACGGTGGCTATTTTGACTGCAACCCAGACAAATGTCGCACAGAGATTTTTGTGATCTAGCTGTATGAGTGAGAGCAAAAGACCTGGTTTAATTAAGTGACGTACAGAATGTGTCACCTGGACAGAACATACGGATTGTAGTGAGTGGACAGCTGAACTGTGACACACAGAATGGTTCCACACTGCTGTCTGAAATGGATTTGTATCACTGAGATAGAACAATAATAAAAAAAGGGTTATATATGGCGATAGCTGCACTACTAGTGCCAGCCAGCCAGCCAAGCCAGGAGACAAAAAAAAATTTCTTGTAGCCCTTAGAAGGGCTGTTGGGTTCTTGTGAGATCACTCCTGCCTAACAAAGAACTAAATGCAGGCCCTAACACTCTCCCTGAAACGCAGCAGCTCTGTCCCTAACGACATCCAGACAGCATCTCAGCCGAGCACCGCGGGCAGTCACTAGTATATTCCAGGGTCACCTGATCAGGCCAGCCAACCCCTGATATCGACATGTAAGGGCCCCACGTGATGCTGGGTGTACTGCAGAGTCTCCTGGCTTGTGATTGGCTGAGTTTATAGGCGCCAAAAATGCACAATGCGGAAGTTGCCATTTCCTCGAGTATGGCGAGATACTCGTCCGAGCAGCAAGCACTTACGAGTACCGTAATACTGGAACGAGCACCAAGCTCGGACGAGTATGCTCGCTCATCTCTAGTGATATCTCCCCTGTACTTAAAGAAGAACTCTCTGACCTGTTAGAAAGGTGCATGATATAATCTGTAGTGAATGTCATTTTCTTATCAGAGGCTGAAATTGAGAGTTTCCACTCTCTTCTTATTGTAGCTGGGTCATGTGACCAACTCCCTGACCTCCAACTAACCCAGGACAGGAAGCCAGTCATATCTCTATTCATTCCTATGAGACTGAAAGTGAGGCTCCCATAGGAATGCATAGAAAATTAGACTTCCTGTCCACACATAAGGTGCTGTGTGAGTTGGTGGGTCTAATTCCTAGTCAAATGACACAGATAAGAAACTTCAGGATGATATAACTGAAAAATTCAGCTACTGGTAAGAAAATGACATTCACTACAGATTACATCATGTACATTTCTAGCAGGACATGGAATAAAAATTTTTGCGGGAGTTCTTCTTTAACAGATTTATGTCATTTTGGTATTGTCAGCTTTAAGACAATACAAAGCCCATATTTCTAGCTGGTACTAAACCAGAAATATGAGCAGCTAAAGCAGTCCCCCTCCCTGTCAGTGTGAAAGATTATAAGGGACAAGTGACTATTGAGAGGTTAATACAAATGCTTACTGATGTCATGTAATACAGGGCTTGTCTCTGATTAGCTGTATGTGAGGATACACACTGCTCTGGGATAGTGGGGAAGTTATCTGTATTCTGATTGGTCCTGCTAGTTCATGTGAGGAGAGCAAAGGCTTATGGAAAGTGAGGGAAATACAGGATGGCCTCAAGGACAGGGCAAATATCACCACAGGAAGTGCAGCAATGGCCATTTTAGGAAGATGCTGAAATAGAGGCACAGAGAAATATGGTTGCTAAGTGCTGAATACAGACATCAGGAAGGTAAAATTAACTGAAAAATACAGCTTCATGAATATCTGTCCTTCGGCATCACATATGTTAGGAATTTCATTTTTGGTAGTAAAACGGCAGTTACGCTTTAAAGGGGTTATCCCATGACTAAGTTAAAAAATAAAAATCAGACATTATATATATATATATATATATATATATATATATATATGACAACCTCTTTCTAACAAAGCTAGAACCAGCCCTACACCTCACATCTATCCATAGATCTCCCCATTCATTGCTCTGCTAGATTAATATCAAGATGACAGCTCAAGGGGAGTGTCTTTTCTGCTGCAGCTAAGGGGGTGTGTCTCAGCTCTCCCTATCACAGCTCAGGAGGCAGTTGAAGGATGGAAGTGAGCAGGTCAAAGAAATAAGAAATAAACAGCAGGAGGCGCTATGCAAATGCATTGTACTGAATAACTCAGTGGCTAAGCTACTTTTTTAATTACACACAATTATAAAAGTATTCAGATCCAGGTGCTGGTTTGAAAACTGTAGAATATTTTTCGTAGGACAACGCCTTTAAAATATCACCAAACTGCACAGGTCTGTCCATTGTGCAGCGGATATTCCCACTGGTAACTGCAATGCTAATGGAGCTAACATTTGGCGCCAAAGCTACTCTGAAACTACTGATCGGCAGGGTGTCAGACCCCTGCCAACCATTTACAGTATTAATGGAAAATCTTAAATTAAAATCCTGGGATATCCATTTAAGGTTTAAATTGCTCATTTTCTAGTGCTGTCATCATTTGTATTGTGTTATACAGTATATTGGGTATTTTTGAGTTTTTATTACCTTGCTGCACAAACCAAATATTCTTCAACTATCCAACCACAAGAATTTGAGGCTTCTTTAATAAGATCAAATTGTTCAAGTCTTCAGGCAGCATAGCATCCACACGCCATTACTTTAACAGTATCATGAGATGTTGCTGCTGTGGACTGCTGCATTTGCTTTGTACCAGACAGACCAGAATGATCTTTTGAAGTTGCTTTCTTTTAATGGTCCCTGATAGGAATGCAGAAGCTAGGAAGTCATGCACTTTCTTGGATGTTTTGTGAATTACTGAATGAGTTGTCATGGCAGGTACTTTTCTGGACACTCCTGGGAATATTCACTACTGTCTCCTTCATTTGGAGATAACAATCTTCCCGCATTTACAGAGCTGTACTACTACTTTTCATAGTGATACTTTTAAATTCTCAAAATTAGCAGTTCAGACACAAAACCTATCGAGATGTCTAAATTGTATCAGTCCTACCAACAAAAGAAAACTAAAATATCAAAAACTGATATCATATTACACTCTACATGTACCGATGTAGTCTTAGAAGGGCCAGCTATTAAATGGGGTTGTCTCACTTCAGAAAGTGGCATTAATCATGTAGAGAAAGTTAATACAAGCTACTTACTAATGTATTGTGATTGTCCACATCGCATTATACATTGCTTGTTTCCAGGGTTTACGGCTACTACTGCAGTGCAGTTATGAGGTGGCTGGGGTGGGAGCTTCTCAGTATAGGATGCCATGGTCCGATCACCAGAGAGGTCGGTGCCTTTTCTTATAGTAGGCAAGTACGACCACAGATGCTGAATTGGAGGGTGGTCGTAACCATGGAAACCAACAGTATAAAATGTGATGGAAAAATGATTCAAGCCAACAAAGGAAGCAATATGGACAATCACAATACATTAGTAAGTGTCTTGTATTAACTTTCTCTACATGATAAATGCCATTGGCTGAAGTGAGACAATCCCTTTAAGTTTGAGGAACAGTTACGTTTTCTCAAGGGTGATATGGATTTGGATAATATTCTGTGCAGTGTGTGTTTATTGAAGTACCTATATTTAATATTAAAATGTATTTCAAAGGTTGAAAGCCAGGAGACATCTAGATAGGGGCATATTTTGGCACTGTAGGTCACACATTTCTGCTTATCTAGACACCTTGGAAAAGATAAAGCAGTTTTTTTTTCTCACAAATCTTTTTTTCTTCACAGTTAACCCACTAACATCATAGATGTTCATGTCAATTACAAAAAATGTGTGAAAAAAGCCTCTGGTTTTACTGTCTAGGGCAAACAATACTCTACAAGGTTTGGAGATGTGTGTGATTTCAGAATAGTATGTAGAATGATCTGGTTTTTACATGGAGATAAAAACATAGGCCCTGATTTATCATACCTTCACTCCAGAACTCTGGCATCAAAAAGAAAAGCAAAAAAGCAAAAAAAGTTGCAAAATAGGGCTTTTTACACTCACTTGCGCAAAAATTTTGCGACTTTTTGCATGTGTACACCAATCACTCCAGTTTTGTAATATGAGTGGAAAAGTGGGCGTGGTTAGCTATGTTAATGAGTTTCACTCCAGATTTATCATTGAGACTTTTTTAAAAAGTCGCAAATAAGTCGCAATCTCACTCCAGGAGGAGGGTGGAGTAGGAAAAGTGGAGGAGCTTCTCTAGACAGAAGTGTTAGGTTTAAGGACAAGCCACATTTATCAAACAACCTGTGACATTTGATAAATGTGACACAAAGTACTCCAACACAGACTGAAGCAAAACTGACTTCAAATTTTCTCCTAATGATAAATTCCCTGCATAGAGTTCACCACCAATAATACCAGTCAGAGTAATTCAAGGCACACTTGCATTCATGCCAGTGGCGTAGCTAGAACTGACTGGGCCCCACAGCAAATTTTTGTACGCCCCCCCCCCCCGTCCATGACCCTTCTGGCATCGCATTTGTGCATGTAACAGTGGGTTCACATCACATTTTTCCTATCCGGTCGAAGTGTACATTGAGAAAAAAGGTACCGTATACAAATATGCAGCACACCACATTTTTGTATTCTGCAGAGTCCAGTACAAAAAATGCATACATGCATACATGCATTTTAACGTTTTTTACAATGGAACTGTATGGTGAGCGGACACCACTGTATGGATCAGTCTGAGGCATCTGTTACTGTATACATTTTTGTATACATTAAACAGATGGGAAAAATGTAATGTGAGCCTGGCCTTAGTGCCAGAATAAGCTCCAGTACACAGCGGAGCAGAGAGGGGAGGCCGCCATGTAGTGACAGAGCACAACCTGGTCCTGGTGGTCAGGGGTGAGGACTGCATTACCCACAGATCATTTATCTATTGGGAAATGCAGGGCGCAGTATAATACACTGGAATCTATATCCTGGCATAATAAGACAATTAGTAGGTCATTTATTAAACAGAAATACGCCTATATTAGGCGTATTTATGACACAGATTATAGTGCACAGGTCCTTTGTGCCGCAATCTGTAACTTTTCCTCACTCATGCCAGGTCTAAAAAAGGTGGAGTGGGCAGGGAAAGGGATACAGTTATTGCCATACAGTGACTGGTTACTTTCATACAGTAACCGGATAAATCTGCCATACAGTGAATGGATACTTCCACATAATGACTGAATAACACCATCATACAGTGACCGGATAAAACCACCATACAGTCACTGAATAACACCACCATACAGTGACTGGTTACTTTCATACAGTAACTGGATACTTCCACACAGTTACCAGATAACACCGCCATACAGTTACTGGATAACACCACCATACAGTGACCAGATAGCACCATCATACAGGGACTGGCTAACGCTGCCATACACTAGATAATACCTCCATACAGTGACCGAATAAAAGGGTATAACAGGGCACAGTACAGGGAATGGTAAGAGGGCACAATGCAGGGTATAAAGGAGCACAGTACAGAGTGGGGGCACAGTCACATGACCCTGAGACATTAGAAGGACACCACCATAATAAGAGGCAGAGGAGTGAGACATGTGACCAGGGTCCTGGATTGGTAGAAGGAGTGGACACAGCAAGTAGGTGGAAGGGGCTCTGAGGGGGATTCATATAAGAAGTAGGGGGCAGGAGGTCTGTGAAGGGCAGCAATAGGAGGGTGGAACAGGAGCTCTCCATACACGAGAAAGGAAAGAAGTCAGAAGGGGTCCATGAGGATGAGATAAGAGGACAGGATATGGGGGGAGGGGGCAGGAGTCATGGAAGCAAACTGCTTCATGAGGGAGTAAAGCAACTCAATAAAACTCATAAAACTGCTGATCTGCATCCAGAAGCAGCTCAAAGAGTTCCCTGAACCCCTCCCCTCTCCTGTCCCACAGAGCAGACTCACTCAGACTGTTTGCATCTCTTCACATTTCTTCTCCAGCTCTGCCATCTCTCTCCTCCTCCAGCAGCACGTCCTGTGTAGAGGGGGCGTGTCTGATCTGGTAAGCTAGGTCCTGCTCTGCTGGAGTGAAGAGGGGGCGTGTCTGAAGCTCCGCGGCACAGGAGCTTGTAAGAAGGACAAGCAGCTGCCTCTGTATGCTGCTACTGCTCCCGGGCCCCTTCTGCTCTCGGGCCCCGAAGCAGTGGCTTCCCCTGCTTCCCCGATAGCTACGCCCCTGATTCATGCCTACAAATGCAGGGACTAGGGGACAATATTTGCACTTGGGAAAAAAATTGATTACAGGACAGAAAACGATTTAATTAGAAATGGTACATACTCAAAATGGGATAAAATCAGCAGCAAAGTACCACATGGATCAGGGTTAGGCTCAATTCCCATTAATCTCTTTATCAATGGTCTTGTGGACGGGATTGAGAGTAAAGTGTCAGATTTTTCAGATAACATAAAACTGTGTAGGACACTTAAAAGAATTTTCAATTATTATAGAAAGACCTAGGTTAAGTTGGCAGCATGGACAAGAATGTAGCAGATGAATTTTAGGCAATGAACCTAGTCCACAGTAATCGTATGGCTTCATAGACATTAAATGGAATAAAACTGGGGACAACAGAACAAGAGAAGGACCTGGATATTCTGATTACAAGTCAGCTAAGCAGCAGTACTTAATGTCAGGCAGCAGCAGCAAAAGCAAATACGATTCTAGGGTGTATAACAAAGATTAAAAAAAAACAGTAATCAATGTAATTATGCCTTTATAGATCCCTCATAAGGCCACATCTTGAGTATGGGATTTAGTTTTAGGCTCCATATACTATAAAAAATATAGGAGAACTAGAAAAGGTTTAGGGGTGTGCAACTAGATATCGCTTATAATGAGTGGACTGAAAAAAAGCTTAAAAAAGAATTCTTAGAAGAGATCTCATTTACATGTATAAATACATATGTGGTTACTACAAAGAACTGGCGCTAGATTTATTAATTCCAAGGGCTTTACAAAGGACCAGGGGGCTTTCATTATGTGTGGAGGAAAGGTGATTTAGACATCACTACAAGCAAGGGTTCTTTACAGTTAGAGCATTCATACTACAGAATGCCCCAGGAGGTAGTAATGGGAGATGCTATGTCAGTATATAAAATAGGGCTAGATGCTTGTCTAATGGCAAAAGGTATTGAGTGTTATAATTAATCTAATAATTAATGTTGTATAATTCAATTGAGAAAGGTTAAACTTGAAAGATGTGTCTTTTTTCAATCTATTTAACTATATAGTTATAGATGTTATTAAAGCACAGTAAGGTTTTGCTTAGACAACACAAGGCCCCATAGCAAACCTAAGGCTACTTTCACATTAGCGGCAGGCCTGATCCGGCAGGTGAAGGGTGCTGCCGGATCAGGACTGCCGCAGCGACATGTGTGGAGCCAGAACCGTGCTCCGGCCCCACACATGTCACACAGTACATACATACACACAGACACACACACATATATAGACAAACAAAAACACATACATACTTACATGCTCCCGGCAGGTCTTCGGAGCGCCGGAGGAGCAGGACGGCTCGCACAGGTGACGATTCCCCACAGTGCCCTCTGCTGGGCGCCTGGTGGAATCGTCATCTGTGCGCGCCGACCTGTCCCTCCGGCGCTCTGAAGACCTGCCGGGGAGCATGTAAGTATGTATGTGTATTTGTATGTGTATATGTCTGTGTATGTTTATGTTTATGTGTATGTCTATGTCTGTATGTGTGTATTGTGTGTATGTGGTGACGGATCCGTCATGAACTCCTTTGAAAGTCAATGGAGGGCGGATCCGGTTACCATTGTGGTCACACCAGACGGATCCGCCCCCATTGACTTGCATTGGGGGTCATTCCGGATCCGTCTTGGTGCGGATGCCTGGACCGGAGAGCAAACCGCAGCATGCTGCTGTTTGTTCTCCGGTCTGAAGACGGAACGGAATGTTTTCAGGAGCATTCCGTTGTCTTCAGTTCAGTTTTGTCCCCATTGACAATGAATGGGGACAAAACTGAAGCGTTTTATTCCGGTATTGAGCCCCTATGACGGAACTCAATACCCGAATTTTAAAACGCTAGTGTGAAAGTAGCCTCAGAAAGGGCCCCACATTCAAAAAAGACTGGGATCACATCACATGAACAAGAACATATGTTAAATGGATGCCTGAGACATACAGTGGAATCCATCACCATAGAGTTTCATTTTAAAAAAAAGTATATGTTAACGTACACTTTTTTGCCCGACACTATTTTCAACATACAAGGGTCTTTTCTGACCCATTGTAAGTTGATACCAGACTCAACATACAATGTCTCAGATCCAACCAATCAAGGCCACTTCTCTGGTAAAATAGCTGTATTAGTTGCTATTTAGCATCTTTAAACATACAGCAAAAATGTAATGTGAACCCAGCCAAAGCTGTTGCGTCAACTACCATAGCTAAGAGGCTATTTACACAGGCAATGATCGGGCACAAACTTTCGTGTGATCACTGCTCCATGTACACATGACATAATGACATAAAGAAGAAAATGGGTTAATCGCGTTTTTAGGCAGCATAAAAAATCATAAGTTGTCATCACCTCATGTAAACAGGGATGTGCTGGCGACAATAATGAAACTGTATGTGCACAATGGCATTAACAATTGTTTGGGCACATACAGTGCTAATGAGTGCACTGTCGACCTGTAATATTGACTGCCATTTGTTTTGGCCAACCAATCTGTCCATGAAAAATGACCCTACGATTTACTAAGCTTTAGATGGATAAAAGTAAAAAAAAAATGCCAGTTATACTGATACATAATCACTCAATGTAATGACGGAACTCTGTTTCAAAACCTGCTGTACATCCATCTGTTGCTTAGAAGTACCGTACATCAATATCACACTTACATGCCCCATCTTGCATTCACTATACAATTACACATAAAGCTCATTTGCATATTGGATTCTGTTCAGTTTGGGGCATGACAGGCACCAGTGATGCTGATGGGCCCTGTTGGGTCCTGCTATCTGGGTAAGCTGCTAGTTTTACCATGTGTCCAGGTGCAGGAACAAGTAATATGATGGGAAAACTTCGACTTATTATTCATGTGTAGAGACAAGTGTGTGAGCACATTCATTCAGGCTTCTCGTTATAACTGTAGTCATATGAGGCGAGGTAATTTTCCATCTTAAAATATGTATTTTAATGCACCACTTCAGATATTGCAATAGTAAAATTATAGTGAAATGAAGACCCACAGTTATGACATCCACTGCTCCTTGGAGACTTGAGAGACAAAGAAATGTGCGGTAACTGCAAAAACCATTACATATTCCAGAAGAGGCAATTGCGTGAATGAACAAAATGAGTTTAATAGACTTTTTTACTCCCAGTATACCCGGATTATGTCCGTCGAGAGATTGTCTAGTATTTGACAAGCACAGAGCCATTGGATTTAACATTAGTGAGCTATGTCTTCTACTCTCAACTTCCTTCTCTAATCTATGTTCTCATATCTTAAGCAACTATTCCCATTACAAACAGTGATGGAATATCTAACTACCAGGACCCCATGATTCTTGGAATGATGGACAGACAGGACTTCTTTGACTCTGGACTAAGCACTCACAACCATTTGCGGTGCAGGAAACTAAAACACAACTCTATTCACCTGGTCAGAAGATGACCAGGAGTGTTGCGGTGCTGATAGAAATGGTGGAAGTGCCACAGTGCAAAACAATTGAACCCCTTTATTTTCAGGATCATTGGAAGTCCCAGCTGTTGGACCCTCTCCAATTAGAAAATCAATGTTTTATCCAAGAAATATGCCATCAGTCTCTGATTTTTCTTTTAATACCCTGCTTGACCTTCTAAATGTTTTGTATCATTGTAATCATACTGCATTGTACACAGTGGAGTCACATTATTATAACCACTTCCTACTTTTCATGTTGGCAGTGCCTAGCGTATGAAGGAAGTCACGTGTGGTGAACTGGCTTGGTGGGTATATAAGATGTGTGAGAGGCTGTCTGTGTATATATCCCTCATTGCTGTCATAAGTAAAAAGGGCGATTTATCAAAGTTGCGATAAGGGATGATTATTGGCTTTTGGGCAAATGGTGGCAATATTTCAGAAACTGCACAGTTTCTGTTCATGTGCTTGCTGTCGCAAAAGTGTATCATGAGCGGACAAATGGCACCATTGTGAATAAGCGACATGGAAACTGCACAGCACCATGTGCCATTGATGTTGAGATGTGAATGTTGGGTACAAAGGTGTGCAAGGGCAGGCTAACACAGTACAGTGGAGCAACTTACCACCAAAATGAACCAGGGTGTTTCCAGACATCTGTTTAAAACAACAGTTCAGCAACCCTACTAAGTACGGGGCTCCAAAACAGACAGATGGTCACTGCACCTCTGCTAATGAAGTGGCATCGGAAGAATAGGTTTCAATTTTCTCGGCAGTATCCAAATTAGGCCTCCGCTGATTGGCAAAGGGTTACCTTCTCTAATGAGTCACGTTTTCTGATTCATCGAACGGATGGATGTTGGCATATCCGGTAAGACATAATAATAATGATAATGTGATTCAACTGTGCAATATTCCTATCTAACTAATCATCATGTTTTGAATAATAATCCAATGTATATTTCTTGGTTGATCATTTATTGTATTAAAAACAATAAAACCATTTATAACAATTGAAGAAGAGACCAAAGGAGCAACAAAAATGTATCCGTACCTAGTTTTATATCCAGCCAGATACCATTCTGCAAACACAATGGGGGGAAATTATCATGTCCTACACTCCAAAAAGTATCAAAATAGAGCTTTGTGACTTTTTGGGGTCACTTATGCAAACATTATGCTAGTTTTTGCATTTTTACAAGATTCACTGCAGTTTTTAAAAGTGAGTGGGAAAGTGGGTGTGATTAGGTATGTTAATGACTTTCACTCCTGATTTAACACTACAAATTTTTTAAAAAGTTGCAAACTTACTCCAGTAGAGGGGTGGTGTAAAACAAATTAGAGTAGAAGTTCTACACAAACGTTTTAGGTTTAAAGATGCACCAAATTTAACAGACAATGTGTCAGGAATTTACCGAGCCAAAATGCTTTGCAGCGCACTGTGGGATGGATTGCTATGCTGACCAGCCAAGCCCTATCAATGAAGTTAGAAGTCAAGTCAACAAGGTTACTGACTCAGCGTCCAATCCCAGAGCTAGGTGGGGGAGTTAAGACAGAGTTTTGCTTCTGTGCTGCTAGCAAGCTTTTGGGTCTGCTTCTAGAGAGCATACACAAGTTTTCGGCTACCTTACTTTGCAGATGTAACCTGGGTCCCTAGCAGCCAAATTCATCCTTGTGGTGAGCACCAGTGAAGAACTTAGGGGTAGTCTTAGCTTATCACCAATCTGAGTGGTTATGGAAGTGCTTAAGGAACACTGATTGCAGGGCCTTAGATGACTGGCTATGGCTCCAGACAGTGATCATAGTATTTTCTTACACAATGTGTGACTTTTGATAAATTTGGCAAAAAGTATAACAATGCAGACTCAAGCAAAACTGACTTCAAATATTAATTTCAAATATTACTTTCATGACAACCCTCCGTCAGATGTTGCTTACTATTGCTGTATGCTGAAATGAGTTTCTCCTGTAATTATAAGAGGCTACCAAGAGATTTTCAAGTATATGAAAAAATGAAATATGAATTGTGTTGAGTTATTCCTCTAAGGTCAATTTGTGTGTTCGGAGATGCTGTGAATATAAGATACCATAAGGCTGAATAACCTCTATTTTATGTATTGCTCATATTTTCATGGTCATTATGTAAGTGCTCTTAAACTGTACCTTTATAATGTGTGATTTGTACATCTATACACTTCTAAGGCTATAGACTGCTACTTTTGATGGAACACAATGACCTCTGAATTACAACCTACATTCTAAAAGCAAAAACCCACAGTTATTCCTCCTAAATGGTTGGTGATTTAAAGAGATACTGTGAATGAATATAAATAAGCTGTTTATTAATAAATATACAGTTTGTCAGGTCTGAACTTGTAATTAAAACCCTTACTGCACAGAGATATTAATTAGCCAAATAAAAAAATTCCTATCATAAGAAGACTCTCAGAGCAGCAATTTGGGTGGTCATCATCTTAAGAATAATCATAATAATTCTTATTAATTACTATCCTGAAAAGCAATCTGACCCAAGAGTGCAACAGTTCATGCTACCATGCTCATAACATCTCTTGATGTAACGTTACTTTTCTGTAGTCAGAGAGGTTGCTATAATGAAGCCAGATTTAAGCAATAGCATCCTTCTTACAAATGCAAAAAAAGCATGTAAAAGGATAAACGGCCTAGAGACCTCAGTTAGGAGGAAATATTAAACGCTAAATTCGCTACATCTTGAGTAGAGCAGTTTATTATATAAATGGCCCATGGTAAAATACTGTGAACAGCTGTTCACTTTCAGAAGGTCAACTCAAATGAGAGCACTCTTTAACTAGAGGAAGTTCAGTCTATGGCAAAAGAAAACCCCTTTCTTGGTTCTTACAGCATTAACTGCCGAGTTATACTGCCCAGCAACTTGTTTTAATAGACATAACGGATCAGAATGTATCTAAATTTATGATGAAATAATATTACGAAAATATTTTATAAAATGACTTAGTAGAATATTAATCCAATCTGATCCTCTCTTGAAATTGAATGGAATTATATCCTTTTGAGGGCAATTTGGCCAATAGCTTATAAAGGATTTTCACCATCCTCTGAAGGAAAACTAAGTTTCCATCTTATTTACTTCCGTAATCCACCATCCCTTTCCAAGTAGAACTTATGCTTTTCTACAACCACGCTAACTATGTAAGCATGTAGCATTTCATAATCAGCAATCTGTGTCATTCATTTTGCTATTGAACAAGCCAAAGGGCAGACAGACAACACTGAAAATATGGTTCACCATCAAACATGGTGTATGCAGTATGTTGGATTACTCTGTTGTTTTGCCAACATTTCAGAGTATAAACTATGATGCTGTCACAAAGATCACATTGTAATTATTCATAGCTGTAAGCCAGGCAGAAAAAGATCTGAATTCTTAAGAATAATCTGTTACTTTTCTGAATTTTAACAGCAGAGACACTCACTAGAATTTCATGTTGATTACTGAAAACCTGCTTGCTACCTCCAAAGCAGAAATACTGCTTGAAGATGGTCCAAGAGAAGTTGTTTCTGCTTGCAAAGCAAAGTGCCAACAAGTTCACAAGTCCTTCCTGCAAGTGCCGGCTGTGAGCCCAAACTCTTCTGGCACTTGTTTATGCTAACGCTCCACCACTGTCTCCTCTGGGGGATTAGGGTGAGAATAAGGAACAGACATTTAGTTATTTGTGCTCTGGAGCATGGAGAATCAATTCCATGCACGTCGCTGTCACAAGCTCAGGTGAGAAAATGAATACTCTAAGACCACTACAGATAATTTATCACCTGGGTGAATCTTTCATTACAAATGCCCTTTCCATAGATCTCCTCCTCCCGTCTCATTGCCTTGTTCTCGCCTCTCCTCCCCTGTCAGACTCGAGTAACAGCTGTCAGCTCTGGCGTGAATCTGCCTTTTCTTTGATCCCTTTCAACTTAAGCATCATCTTTTCCCGTCTTGGGGACTTCTAGGAAAATTACATGCAGTGTTATAAATAAAACACCAAACAAAAGGAAACAGCCATGGTCCCTACTGGAATATGGCCCTCTTTATAGCCTCGAAGAGTGAATTAAACAGGGAAGCATGAGGCTTTATGAGAAAGAGGACTATGTATGTGAGAGGAATGGTAAAGAGCTATTTTATTCATGCAAAGTGTACAATAACCTGTCTTCTTCCAGTACCGTCTATAGCCATCAGATTCTACAACGCTGGAGGGACACTATCACATCAAGAGAGCTCAGACGGCATTGACAAGCACGTCAATAAGACAAAGAAGTTGACTGCATATAAAAACACTTGGCCCACCTCATCTGCTTTTTTCCCTACATGACATAAACTGTGTGCCTTTGATGTTTGATCTCAGTTTTTTTCTTAAAGTGACTCAGACCCCAGAAAACAAAGATCAGTAATATTTTAATGTATTCATTAACCTATATAGAAGTTCTACAGAAGGTCTACTAAAGATAATAGATGTAGAACACAACATAAAAGCCAGATTTCTATTTGCTCCACTAAGCTGTAAGTTATATCATTTTCAATTCCATTTTATTGAGATTTGTATAGCATCACATCAAGTAAACTAAGACATATAATGCAGTTCGGTATGTATAGCAGGTTAGCAAATTTGTCTAAGTCACGGACTGAAATTGAAATAAGCAGAGACAGTCACAGCCTATTAAGTTGTATATATCAAAATGAAATAAAACCTAATCAGTGAAAACATGTAGGATAGGAGAAACCTTGATGGATTAAATATGAGTATCATATCTATCTAAGTATATAGAGTAACATATAAAAGCTAGTTGCACCAGTAGGTAATAAAAAGAAAATAATTTTCAATTACTCATTAAATACATAGCCGACTAGAAATGAAAAAATAGCCGACTATCTCAATCTCTGAGCCATATCATTACAATATCGTTTAAAAACATGCTCATAAAGTTGGTTAGAGCTAATGCCCAAATTAATACACAATGAGGCAGATTTTTTGAGAACTGTCTAAATCGAAAACTCTTTCTTGCTTATGGCAACCAATCACAGGACAGCTTTATTTTTTTAAGAGCCCTACATAAAATGCATGCTGTGTGGTGATTATTTGAAATGGGCAACCAAGTAATTTTGTTTTAGACAGCTTCATAACCCCCACCCAAAAAAAAAAAAGAAAAATCTGTAGAATGGGGTGAGAGGCAGCAAGTAAGTTAGCCATGTGTTACAGAAAAAGGGGAACACAGAACCCTTCCTAGGAGCTACTGGGGAGAGGAATACTGTAATATGACAAATCTCTTGAAATGGTACATAACTTGAAAAAAAAAAGAGACTGCAAAAATGTGAATGGGGCCATATCTATTCGCAAAATTGCGGGAATAGATGCGGCCCATTGACCTCTATGGGGCCGGGAGCCGCGGCACGGAGCTAGCTCCGTGCCGTGGCTCTTTTGAAGCATGTCCTATACTTGTCCGTGCGCACGGACAAGTATAGGCATTTTCAATGGGGCCGCACGGCGTGTGTTCTGAGCGCTGCGGAACACATGCCGGGCAGCTCCCGTATATTTGCGGGTCCGCAGTAATGCAGAGAAACATGCTGGGTACTTGGAGGTTTCCTTAAAAGGGTTTTCTGAGAATTTAATACTGATGGCCTATTCTCTGGATAGGTCATCAGTATCTGATTGGTGGGGGTCCCGGGTGTCTCAGTTGTTTGAGAAGGTACCAGCACTCCTGTGAGTGTCATGGTCTTCTCCCTGTTCACCAAGCGCAGCGCTGTACATTGTATAGGGACTGTGCTTGGTATGACAGCTCAGCCCCACTCACTTCTATGGGGCTGAGCTGCACCTAGGCCATGTGACTGATGAATGTGTCGTCACTCGGCTTAAGGAAAGATGCAAGAAGGGTGCGGCGTTACTGAAAACACTGGTGCCTTCTTGAACAGCTGATCATCAGGGGTCCCGGGTGTCGAACCCTCATCAATCAGATAGTGATGACCTATAGTGATGATCCTTTAAAAGAACAATACATAAAAAATGAACAAAAAAGCCCAATATTTCAGCAATTACTTCCTTAATCTCCTCCTTTCTTTGTGTCTTTGTTTAAATAACTTGTCACGCTAACTTGTCACACAACTTTGCATAAATCAATAGTACAAGTGACCATAAGAAATTTTGTAATATGTCTTATCAGAGAGAAATGTCTAGTTCTCAGTATGTTATCACCTGTTTACCTCTACCTTGCAAATAGCTTTTCACTTTGAAAAATGTCTTACACCTGTTCAGGACAGGAGCCCTCTCTACAGGAGGATCATATTATATACCGTATGTTAATGCAAGTCTATGGAGAGGCGAGGGAGGAGTGAGCAGTAGCAGAGAGAGAGAAACACACACATAAGCAGCCTGCACAGCTACAAGGGAAGCTTACATCTCAGCACAAGTACTTTAGTCATAACCATACAGGTCAATACTTTTCTGTAATGTTCTCCATGATCCTGGGTTGCTACTGACTGCAGGAGAGAAGGTTGGGAAGTAGATTCTTCTATCTCTGAGATAATTGCTAACTAGACATTCACCATGCACAGAGGAAAACTGCTAAAAAATGCCAGATACAAGTGATATAATGGCCTGAAATGATAGAAGTGTTATTCCCCATGTACACACACTGATTAATGCATGATTGTTGAAAGGTTAGGTATGTTTAAGCTATGAGATACAAAGACATTTTCTCCTAGGAAAATTTGTCCCAGCTATGTCCGTTTTCTTCCTGGCTAGAAATGTTCTGTCATGTTTGCAGTAGGACAAACATGAAACAGTTCATTAGCAGATTACCCTCTGATAGTTAGCCTATAGCAGTCCAGCTTTTATTTTGAACGTGTGAAATAAAAGCTGTTCTGCCATTAGTTGATATGGGCAACACACAGTTTAGTTCTCCACACAAACCTCCCCAAAAATCTTCAGCTAAAATACATTGTTGGACAGGCTCCAGTGAAGTACTTGCCAAGGTGCACAAAGGGTCCACATGAAGCAATTAACATGAGAGCAAGTAACATATGTGGATAATACATTTTCTAAAAAGTGTATGTAAGGCAGAAATCACACTGTTGACCAGCATGGCCCACAAAAATCTCCAGGTGGCTGAGGCAAAGAACAACATTCAACATCCAGAAATCATCTTTGAGATGTTAGGGCAAATATTACTGTACTGAAACTGGTTACAAATCGAAAAGCAGACCTATGTTACTAAAATTAAGCCAATAAAACCCAACTTTTATTCAATATGCTATAAAATCAATCACAAAAACCAAATACATAGATGAAAAACCCCAGAAACAATGCTGGGTCCATCATACTGTACTGTACAAATTACTATTGCAAACAAGTGAAGCAATTGTAGGGTCACAGTACTATGGAGACTAGGGGAATATTGATGCTGTCATAAACCCTATACACCTTAGAAAAATACAAGGCACCTGACATGAAATGGTGGTCAACACTCAGATGTAGCTTATGCTATGTCCTCTGAGCATGGTTGACTGGAGAAAAGAATCTGCTTTAAATGAGTAACACATACAGTATGACGCAGAGTTTGCATATTTGTCTGCTTGTCTTATACAGAATGTTTACTAAAGCAGTCCTTGAGTGGAAACCATGGATATGTTTGCTTTTCTATGTGTTCGCTTTGCAGCTGATCTTGAAAATGTAGTCACAAGCAACAATTGCTGAAACAATCTGAAAGCCCTTAGAGTTAAGCTTTGTTTGAAAACCACTTAATGGTAGGGAAACTGCCTTAGGAGAAATGCCCTTATATAATGTATTAGAACTCAGTTCTTTGCAGTGACAGTGGCAAGGAAATCACATCCCTATCACTCTCCTGCAGGTACTCTCTGCAGAAAGCAGGCAACATTTAGGGTAGGCTGTATTGAAGAATGATCTTTAGAATGGATGGATTCTTCTTACTGTACCTTCAGACGGCAAGTACTCCACTACAAGCGCTTCTGGAGTGATACTTCTATACTGGATATGTAGATTAGCTCTCTTCCTAAAGCAAAAGAAAGATGTCTCTGTAATGTCATCTAAGCATCTTTCTTTCTCTTGGAAGAGAGCTAATTTGCATACTGTTTTTGTAGGGACTCCCACCTTTGCTTCTCTCTGTTGAGAAGACCTATTATTATGTTGGGAATTTTTCCAGAGAGAGAGTGCCCACAGAGAGGGCTGTGAGTGTCGCCTCTGGCACCTGTGCCATAGGTTTGCCACCACTGAACTAGGCCATGTGACCAATGTACAGTGATCACTGGCCTAGGAAGAGGCTGCGGCACTCAAGGCCTCTTCAAACAGGTGATTGGCAGGGGTCCTAGGTGTCACACCCACGCAGATCTGATACTAATAATTACCTATCCTGAAGATAAGTCATAAATATCTTTTCCTGGATAACCCCTTTAATGTTAGATTCTTTGAAGTATATCTAAATCAGCATTTCCCTAAGATGTAGCCATAATTGTATGCTTCTAGAACACACTTTTAAAAAGACATCAATACAATCGAGAAAAGTGGAAGAAAAAATGCAGATGGACACTCCACTGCTTAAGATCACCAGAATAAGGCCCCTTTCACACCTGCGGCATGGGGCTCTGGCAGGCTGTTCCGGTGGGTGAACAGCCCGCAAGATTCACTGTAATGGGGCGGGCCGCGGATCCGGCTGCAGCATGGCAACCCCTGCTGAGAGGCGGCCGGGACGAAAATACAACAACGAAAATGAATTCTGGGGGCCCATTGTAAAGCTACATGCATATACTACCTGCCCAGTGTTTTTTTATATGGACATAGGCAATGTACTATATAGCATCTCAGCCAGCCTATCTAGATGTCAGCCTAATGTGCCATGTGCCACTTGAGCAGAGGGTAGGGGACCTTGCCCAGGGGCCCATCGGGAGATTCCCCTGTGGGCCAGTCCGAGCCTGGGTCTGGTGGCAGACACTGCCATCCAGATTTATTAGTACTTAGGAGATATTTGGAGCAGCGGTGCTTGCTGAGACGATTCTAATCAAAACAGGACTGGTCTATGGCCTGACGATGTCATCGAGATGAGGAAATGTGTCACCAAAATAAAGCTAAATTGACCTTTAATACTGCTTTTATTTAAATAAAAGCTCCTACACCTGTCCTGTCTACTTCTGCATCAACAAAATCAATACATAAGTCAATTTATGTTTGACTCTTCAGTCCTAAGAGTATTAGGGGGAACAAATATGGGTTATTGGCTTTTACATTGTACATTTAGCAGTTTGGTAAGAATTGCTTATCATTCCCAATTTGCATAAGATTTCATTTTTCTACCAGGCATTGCAAATGTATTACAGCCAGAGAAAATCACTGTTTATGTAGACCCTGAAGAAAAGTAACTACATAATGAACTTTAGTGAATCATCCACATATAGATACCTATATTCTTTACGTCAAGGAAACGGTTTGATCTAAATTGTGCCGAGCATGTCATGGAGAACAAACATAGTCATAGACACGATTGTACATTCAGAATTTTGTGACTTAATTAGGAAGGCTTAACATTCCCAGCTTTGCATTATGATCATCTTATTTTCTATAATACACTTTATGACTGTACCAGAGCAACTGAAGAAAAGGCTGAGATTTACTTTAGACCCTATGAGTACTGCTTAAGTGAGCAGAAAGAAAGGGCAGATGACAGGCTATAATTGACTTGCGTCTATTATTATTAATTCTGTGACATCCGGGGACAGAAAACTCTTAATGATACATTCTTAAAAGACTTTAGTTTTTTTTCTCTATGTTTTATAAATTGGAACAGAATTTCACAATGTTAAAAAAGGTCAATGTTCTCTATGGGTAGATTTTATGCTTCTGGACGTTGCCACAGAAATCAGAAAATTACCAGCATCCACCATTTTATCCAGTATCTGTGCTTAACATGACCGTAGACCAAATGGTATTAAAACACAAGTGGAAAGCATAAAAATGAATAAACAAGATAAAGTGTCATTCCGTCCTACCTGGGAATGACAGTACCCATGGCTAATTTGGCTAAAGGCATGAAAACCAATTGGACAGAACACGTCATTCAGTTACTGAGGACACAATATTTCCTTTACTAAAGACCGCAAGCAAAGATTAATGCAGATGCTGGCCAAAAGAATTTCTGCTCCGAAAAAAAAAATTAAAGTTCCATCTGCTCAGTTTTTTGTTTGGACGGAGAAATAATTTGGAGCTCAGAAATCTGAAGATTGCTGGCCACCTTGGCCAAATTGGAAACTAGCTGAAAATATCATTTTCATTTGTGTTGTTAGTTATAATTACATTTAATGGTTTTATATGAATCCTTCATATTACACAGTGTCAAATGAAGTTAAAATGGATCAGAGCAATTATTTTAGTTTTATATTTATTGCACAGGATATTCAATAGAATAAACAAAGCAACGGCCCCTCTTCTGTTATGTTTTGACGTTTTCCTGCACACTACCCATAGCCTTTTATTTGAGCATGTTTAAAGAGGTTTTTCAGACATTTTTTAACTGATGACCTATCCTGTGGCTAGGTCATCAGTATCTGATCAGTGGTGATCCGACACCCGGGACCCCGCCGGCTCTCAGTAGCGCAGCCTTCTCGCAGCTTTGCATAGACTGATTGACATCACGTTCATCAGTCACATGGCCTAAGCGCGGCTCAGCCCCATTGAAGCCATATTGGACCCCAATTGAATTTTAAGAAATTTGCTCATCTTTAACAATGATATAATCCAACTTTATGTAGTTAGTACTTATCACATCAAGATGAAGAATAACAGAAGAATAGTTGAGTGTTGAATTATTACTATAATACTATAGTAACTTATTACTTATTACTATATATACCATAAAGAGAGCAGATAGGTCCTCTATGGATCATTTGTACAGTCATCAGTCATTGAACTGGAAAGATAACTACCCTTAACATGTACGGTAAAATGCTTGTGGCAATAACCCTATAATTTGATATCAGTATTTTACATGTTAAATGTAAGACTAAAAAGTCATTAAACCTTACAGTGTAAAAGTAGTCCCGCAATGGAACACTAATCAACAATGAAAGAAAATACTATAAAGAGTAGAAAAAAAAGATGCTGAAATATATCATTATACAAACCGAAGTGTTAGGCTAGCATCCATGTCTGCTACTGTCCTGCATTCCCAGGCAGGCGTGGGTGTCACTCCACTCATCCTGTGTGTATTGGGACTAGTGCTCAGTGAACTTCGTTACAGCACTGCTGGAGTTAATCCTTCCCTTTTGCTCTCCGTCCATCTGCTGACTAAGGTGCTGATCAGCCTTCCTATTTAGTTGGGTTGGTGGTTCCACCCCCTTGTCTGAGCTTTGGGTTTTCTAGTGTCTAGTAAGTAGAGAAGGTGTGATCTCTTGTCTGTGTATCGTACCTAGCCTGACAACCGATTCGGCTCCTTGCTACCTGCCCTGACCTTGGAATTGCTATATGGTTTACGCATGTACCCCTGCGCTGGCCTTGGAATTGCTATCTGGAATATGCACATACTCAGCCTGCCCTGACATACTATTATATTCAGACTGCACCTTTTGCTTATCCCTTGGTTTTTCACACTGGTGTCTCTGACCCCTGTGAGGTCAGAGGACAGATCATCAGAAAAAAACTTTGTATTACTGGACTATAATAATTTGGATCATCATAATGTACAATGTTTTATATGCAGTCTGGTAGGACAATTTTATCAAGTTCTGGATCATATTTATCATATTTATAGACTTGTCTATAATGTGTATTACATTGGTGCTCACCATCAAGTAAGCTTCCTAGCATATTGAATGAATGCTAGCATGACTCTAGAAGAAGTTGAGTTACAGAAACCAGAGGGGAAAATCCCAAATCTAATTCTCAACCAAATGCATCTGTTAGACAAAAAATGTAGTGGAATAGTTCACAAAGTTGTTAACATCACAAGGGATTCCTCCACAGGCAGAGATTCCTTTAATTGGGATAAAGTAAGACTTCTACACAGATGTTGTTAGCTGATAATCCTTCAAGAACACATATCTAGGGCTCCCTGATGGGCATATAAATTGAAGGTAACAACATCAGACGTATCCCAGGATGCAGTTGTAAGAGTGTGTTTATAACCTGATAAATCCTGGTGGGTTTGAGTCTAGATTTTGGTGGGTTGTGAATGAGTTTTTAGGAGGTTTTTATGATGTTGCTAATAGCAAGCTCCGTGACTTCTACCAGGTGAACAGCCAGAATGTCTTGTATAAATCAAACACCCGCAGAGTCTGACAAAGTGAAAATTTGCAATACTCCATATGTCAGATGGAACACAATCATATAATATATGCTGTTATGATGAATATGTGAAAGATATGCACAAATGGGAAAAGGTACCACCGATTGTTAATTATATGAATATTACAGGTCACCCAAGAATTTCATGACCATATACAACCAGAACTTCATTATTGCTGGACATACAAGACACAGCTGATGCAGAACTTTAGGAAAAACATGCATTTTCTGAATAAATAACATTAATTTAAAATACAGCAGCTGAGGCTGGTACAGTGACTGCCACAGTATGTCCTCTATATAGTGACATGTTTCCCAATCAGTGGCTCAGGAGCCACATGTAGCTCTTTGATTCCTGTATGTGGCTCCTGAGATGTTAGCAGCTGCAGATACTATGGTGCAATAGCGGCACCAAAGATGTTATAGCATTACTAAAACTTGGTAACTGGGTCAAAACCTTACCATTACCAGTTAAAGGAGTATTTCAACCTCAGACATTGATGGTGTATCACTAGGTTGTGCCATCAATGTCAGATAGGTGTGGGTCCCACCTCTCACACCTACTCCTATCGCCAGAATGGGCCACCCAAAGAAGGAGCATGAATGGCGCAAGCGCAGCCACCACTTGTTCACTGATAGAGGAGTTCCAAAAATAGCCAAGCCAGCACTAGGCTAATAGTGATGCATGGAGAGGTGGCCATGCTTGCACAGTGCCCTCTCCGTTCACTTCTATGAGACTTCTGAAAATAACTGAGCGTGCTTGCTTGGCTATTTCAGAACACCTAAAGATGTGAGCATGATGTGCATGTGCAATGCGCTCTCCTTCACTTTGGGGGGGGGGGGCATTCTGGAGTGACATGCCATCAATGTCTGAAATGGATTTAGCGCTTTAAGAGTCACATCACTTATATTTAATTGGAAAATTACTAAGAGTAATTAGGAATAATAGTTATGGCATCAGCCATTTCAAATACAAAAAATTCCCAGGACAAGCTAACGTGGGAATCCCTTTGTGTGTTGCTTCACTGACCTACTTTCATAGACACTGGTGGAATCCACCCCCCCCCACCCCCCCCAGCTTGGCCAGTAGAAATCACTTGGCACAGGAGCCAGTGAGCACTGCCCCCCTGACTTGGTACCACATACATAACACTGTACATCCCTGTACAGCTCTTCCATGTGGGAGCTGAATGCAGCAAGAAGTTGGTGAAGGGGGAGTAGCAGAGTCAAAAGCACAGGTTTTGTAGTCGGAGACGCTCTCCACTGCACTGCTGAATGCAGGGCACAGGGCACTGTGGATAGAGTTTGGATGAAATGCCCCCCCAATTTGGTACGGCCCACATCACACTGTACATTCCTATACAGCGCTTCGATATGGGTGCTTACTGTGGGTGTGAGTCGGTGGCGCAGTATTGTTCTTCCTCAACCCTCACCCTTTGGCTGGGAAGTGCAGGACACAGTGTCCTCTACATTGTAAACAATAAGGTGTCAAGTCCCCCTTTATTGGCCCACATATACCCATATTTTCCGGATATAAGACCAACCTGACTATAAGATGCAACGAAGTTTTAACACAACAAAAAATTAGAAAATAATATTTTCTACTAATTAAATCTGCCCTGGCAGTTTAATGAAGTGGAGAGGTCAAGGTCAGTAAATTACACACACAGTACTGTTGCATACACACCTGAAAAACACAGCACTGCTACACATCTAATATACACACATAGCACAGGTGCATACACCCCATGACAAACACTGCATTGTAACACAGCCAGGGGTGCACCACCAATGAGGCGATGAGGGGAGATTGTCTCAGGCAGCACTATCTAGGGAATAGTGGGGGGGGGGCAGCTTCAGTGCAATGGTTATGGCATTATTAACCAATGAGCGCTTTCATTGTGGAAGCACTAATCTCTATATACAACTGTATCACCATTCTCATGTATGTATTTGAGTTTGTTAATTTTCTTTGGCAGCATGCTATTGGGCCTTTATGAGGGTCATTATTATAACTAGGAGGGCACTATGTGGACATTGGTTCTACTGGGGGCACTTAAGAGGACATTTTTGAACTGGTTCACGTTATAAGGGGTACATTATGAGGGGTATTTTTACTACACTTTTTTTCTGGCACATTTGTGTCTACTGGAGGCACTAAAAAGGGGTATTTTTTGTACTAGCACATGTTATAAGGGGATATTTTTTAAACCAGCACACACAAGGGAGCATCTTTGTATTGGCACACATTATACGGGACATTTTTGTACTGGCACATATTATAAGGTGGTATTTTTTGCGCTGACACACATTATAAGAGGTATTATTGTACTGGCATACATTATGAGGGGGTATTTTTTGTACTGGCACACATTATAAAGGGACATTTTTTCTACTGGCATACATCATAAGGGGAATTATGACTGCTGGGGGACTATAGGGATCATGGTTACTAGGATGGGCACTATTTCTTCTGGGGCACAATGGAGAACATTATTATTGGGCACACTATTACCACTAGGAGATAATTACTATTTTTGTGGTGGGTTTTTAGGAGTATTACTGTTTTGAGGCACCCTGGGAAGTTATTTTTGAGGGCACTTTTTGCCAATCATTATTGAAGATAGCACTAGCTGTGTGGTACTAGTAGCTCTGCTACATATACATCTCTCGCTCTCTCTCTCCCACACATATACACACTATTATCTTTATTAAAAGTCATCAAAGGTTCTTTAGCTCAAAGTGGTCAGAGTTTTCGTCTCCTCTCACTGTACCTTAGGATGGAGATGTCTATGTTACTCTTCAAAATTGTGCACATTTTTGTATGCACTGATCATACAGATTGATGTCGGGCAGGGAAGGAGAAGTGTGCATTTTGAGCGCTAAGTAAGCAGTAAGGTAGATAAATGCCTTAGTGCGTCGTGTCACCCAACTGACACACTAAGGCACATATATATTAAATAAGCTGAATGTAATGTTCAGTTGTAGAAATTATTAGAGGAAAGATTGGTGTTCCGAATCAAACTACCTCTATTGGCAACATTTACATGTTTTTGCTTTTATTTTTGGGCATACTCTACATATGTTTACTTTGTAATACTACCTATCTACCTACCTACTGGCCAACTACAACAATGTCCTGAATTGAATTTGGGCATTGCAACCAATCAGCCTACTTCTTTCTACTGAATGTAAGGACTATCTTTCATTCATCCAGGTAAGCTAATAAAACTCACCAGAAATGCAAATTTTGGGCTCCTTTTTAAAGAAGGTTGTCTGGAATTTTTTAAACCCCCAACCCTTCCCAGCCAATATGACCAGTGAAGAGAAGCATACTGTACTTACCTGCTCCCCGATGCATGGTTTTGGCTTCCGTCCAGTCTACTCTAGACTTCCCGTCCCCATCTGTCAACATCCACATGGAAGGCTTCACGTATGCAACTGCAGCCAATGATTGGCCTCAGCAGTGACATGTCCCCAAAAGGTACGTCACTGCTGGGTTACGTGCCGCTTGGGAACACGTCACTGCTGAGACCAGTCATTGGCTATAGTGGCGCTTGTGACCCTGTCTGGAAGTGCATTGCAGACAGCCTGGGAACCAGAACCTAGCGGTGGAACCGAGCATGTTTATCTTCACAGGTTCCACTTGCTTGGGAGGGGATTAACAGAATCCCTGCACAATACATTGACTAGTTGCATAAAACAATCCCCTGAAAAACAGGAAGATATGAAGGCATGGAAAGGAATATGACTGCGTATCAGACTACGTAAGATTGTAGTCTGCAATTGTGGAGACGCAAGAGATTCAAGAGAGCAGACGATTTTGTAAACAATATTATTTGCTTAATTTTTATTCAAGGTGCATTCAAGCATGAAAAAAATGTTGGTTGATAAAGTCTACTTTTTCTTTAGAGGTAACATATAGCCGAAATGAATTGATTAAACTACCCCATTGTCCATGTGAGAAGAATTTATTTATTTTTTACAGAGATCAGGAATGTTGGGGTCTAATTTAAGTCTACTGAAGGATTGTAATAGCTGCTTACAGAATAAATTAGTAGCGGTTCACGGTTCACAGGGCTGTGAAGAGCGGTGCTGTTAATGAGTATATTAGATAACAATTAATGCACACTAATAGCCTGCATATTACCGTCCACACAGTAGTATGAAATTGCAGGATGACATGATGCCACAATTATTAGGCTGAACTAGTTTTATTAGCTGGTATGCACTTGCTTTTGCTATTATTTAATACGCAGTTTTGCAATGTATTCTGGAGAATTGAATCAAAGGACAAAAATGGATTGTGAGTTTTCCTCCTACTACAGGCTGCCCTGGGGGCTAAATATGGCCCCCTGGGCTGCATGCTGTACTTGTATGGATTATGCTCTGTTCAGAAAGATTCCCTCTATGTTATCATGTTCTGCTGATCTCACAGAAAAACAAAGAAGAATGCCTAGTTAATGGTCCCATTGATTTAAAGGTATTTTCTGAAGGCAAAAATGTTGGCTTCAGTTAGTCTCAGTATCGTTAGTACATTTTTATAAATATCATAGTGTGGACTGCTATCCTTTATACCTGATTTTTTTTTTTTAATGGAAACTTGATGTTTTGTTATTTAAAAAAGAAAGCAAAACAGAAAGTTTTATACTTTCCGATATTCAGAAACAGAGGTCAACTGTTAAAGGGGTTGACCAGGATTTAGATATCCTCAGTATAGGCCATCAATATGAACTCAGTTGGTGTATGTCCGGTGACAAAATTACATAGTTCTGTCAATTGTGTAGTGGACAGGGCTGGTAAATGCAGTGCTGCTCTCATGCACTTTAATGGAAGTAGAGCTACAATTACCTGTTCCGTCCAATAAACAATGTTTGGAGCTATGTAATTCCAAGGCCGACTTCCAACGCCGGACCTACAAGGCAATGGCTAATCTGTGAGGGATGATGTTTAGAACTCTTGCCGATCTGATATTGATGGCCTATCCTAAGGAGAGGCAAGCAATATTAAAATCCTGAAAATCTCTTTAATGTGTACAGAGCCTAAAGATCATGTTACCCATACCCTAGGTAGCCTTATTCTAGAGAGCTTTCTACCAGATTTTTCCTGTATCAAAGGCAACAAGCACTCACTTAGAATCACTAAATAATGACAGTTTATTTAAGGTTCAGCCCTGTAAAATTACAAGGACCAGAGCAACAAAGTGAAAGCTAATTTTTTACCATTTCACTATAATCACAGCATGACTTTCCCCAATGAGGCTTGGTAAGTATACGTCTTTTATAGATTGCAAATGAAAAGCGTAAGAACACAATGTGGCGTGCTTCACACAATGAAACATATTACGTTAAATATTTATATTACCATCTGGTAATGAGAAAAGGCTTGTTAGCAGAATATGCAGACTTCAGCCTCATCTCTTCTAACCTCTGAGAGAGCATTGTTTTTCCATCTGATACATTTTTATTCAATTTGTACCGTTAGATTTGTGCTATGGTCAGGGAGACACTACTTCCCATTACTAGCAGTCGTTACAGATAAGCAATGTTTAAAGGGGTGTTCTCACCAAGACAACTCCAGTACAATCAGATGATTGCTCTCGGTCCAACATTTGTTCCTAGGATTAGATGTTATCATTGGGGGAAGCTGCGTCTGCCCACTAATTTCCCTCAGGTTACTGGAGAAATGTGGCATTGTCAGCTATTTAAATGAGTGCCCATCTCTGTAATGCATAGATGGGCTGCTCTAACAGATGTACATTCTGACTCATAAAAAGAGGTCCTAAGTTGTAAAACAGGGGTTGTATTTACAATCCTTTCACTGTTTAAAGGGGTTTCCGGTAGTACAATATTGGTCAGAATAGATCATCAGTATCTGATGGGTGGACACTGACTCCCAGCACCCAAAACAACCAGCTCCAGCGAGAGCTACATCCTCCTCACAGCACACCATGCACAGCGTCGTAAATTGAATAGTGGCTGTCCTTGGTATTGCAGCTCAGACCCATTCTGTTAAATGGGACTGAGCAGCACATAGGCCATGTGATCGATGAAAAGTGACATTACTGGCCTAGGAAGAGTCTGCACTGATCACCTAGTATATAAAACTTGTTACATTATTTTATATTTTTGGCTGAATGTCAAATGCCCAGGTATCACAGGCTGCAGAGCATCCAGGAAAGAAGAGACAGGGCGTAAAAAAATACTTCTGTCCTCTCTAACTTTCTGTACACAGTGGTTAAAGGGGTTATCCCATGATTAATGTAAAAATGAAAATCGGATCATCATATAGTACATGACAATCTCTTTCTAACAAAGCTAGAACCAGACCTGCACCTCACATGGATCCAGAGATTTCCCCATTCATTGCTCTGCTAGATTTATATCAAGCTGAAAGCTCAAGGGGAGTGTCTATTCTGCTGCAGCTCAGGAGGTGCGTCTCAGCTCTCCATATCACAGCTCAGGAGGCAGTTGAGGATGAAACTGAGCATGTGCGGCCTTCTCAGTGAACAGGTCAAAAAAATAAGAAAAAGTACAAAGAGCAGGTGGCACTATACAGATACATTTTATTGAATAACTCAGTGGCTATGCTAAATTTTTAATTATATGCAATTGCAAAAGATCCGGGTGCTGGTTTGAAAGTTGCAGAATATTTTTTATCGAACAACCCCTTTAACTAAAGCTCAGAAAAGAGGTGTACTGCCACTCCTTCTATCGGTCACAGTGGTCAAGTGACTGATCATGTGATTGCCAGCATTCAAGCACACAGAGGCAGCTGTTAGGTCCAATTAGACTCAGCAGAGACCTAGCAGTGACATCTGCCACTAAATAGGGCTGCTGGTCCTAAAACTGGACCTTTTGATACTAAATTAATCTGTTCATTCACAGCCATAGATCAAACAAGTTCAGTGTCCTAACAATAGTATTCCAGTGAGTAAGGGCTTATGCACACGACTGCATGTATTATATGGTCCGAAAACCGCAGATCCACAAAATAAGGATATCTGGAAATGACATTCTTTGATTTAAGCTACACTGGTGAATAACTGAACACCATGTGTCTGGCTTCTGTAAGCAGAAGAATTCAGGTTTTATAGCAGCATACCCTCCATTGAAATGAATAGGGTGAGCATATAATAAATGGTTATAATAAGTCTTAGTTAGTTGCCAACAGCTACCAATCAGATTCCACTTTTCATTTTGCAAAGGAGCTATGAAAAATGAAAGATGGATCTGGTTTGCTATGGGCCACTAAGCCAGTTTTCCTTTACACTAGTATTTAAGAAATCTCCCCCAAAGTGTTTCTGCAAACAAGAAAAACATTTTATTTTTAACCCCTTCCCGACTGCCCATTGTGTATATACGTCCTATCTTCACATGCCCCATGCAAATAGCACGTATATACATATGCAGGAAGTGCTTTAGTCCCAAAAAAGCTGAGATTAAAGCTCCTGTAATCTAGCAGGAGCAGGTCAGGTCTCGGTTGAAAGACACAGTGGAGACCCTGAGGAGAAGACATAAGCGGTTTAATACCACTTCTGCCTTCTTCTGTGCCGGCAGGAGAGTGGTACCTGAACACATGGTGCAGAGAGCAGGAAGCGGCAGAGCCGCTTTCCCTATTAGTCTCAGCGGTCACGTGACCACCGGGAGTGTCTGGGGCAGGAGCAGAGATGCAGAGTCTAAGGAGACCCTGATCATCTTCGCCTGTGTGTCATGCCCCCGCAAGGGGCTGTTTTCCCCTTTAACAGTTACAGTGGAAACAGTAAAAAAAAAAGTCAGAGTCCTCCAGAGGTCTTTTAATGACCTATTGGGGGATATATTATGCAGCCCGTGTAAGCCCACACCATGTGTACTTTACATGGATGGAGGGCTGATTGCTTTAGGTCTCAGCTTATAACCATTACTGAGCATCTCTAACATTGTCACCTGATGATTTGGCGGATGACCAAAGAAACGAGTTGAGACGTCTTTGTCACTGTAGTACTGGGGTCTCCCTGCTGTTTCCCTGATGAAGCTGTGCAGTCACTAGGCTGCATAGAGAAAAGCAGGGACACCTAGCTATTTTAGGAATGGCTCGGTGGTGTCACCCTTCTGAGGGTGAGCGCAATGCTCCCTGAGCAGCAGTAAGATTAGCTCAGGTCAAGAAGGGATATTTAGGGCTAGAGACCCATCATCTGGACCCAAGAGACCCCCAGTAGGCACCACACAACGACCTTGCGGTAAGACCGTTCTTTTTCTGTGCACCGTGAATCACTGCACAAGAGTGCATCACTTTTTGAATATTTTTTGTTGGGCTAATACTTTTTTTGTGATTTATATTAAAAGTTATGCATTAAGAAGGTCATCCTATTTTAATCTGTTGGTTCATATTGCTCTGATTAGGTTGCTCATTTTTTTCATCTGATTAACCATTGCTAAATTTGTTGTGTGAGGTTATTTCCCTGCAGTACTAGCAAAATTGCAAGTGTTTTTTTTCTGTGATTTAAATATGGTGGCACAATGAAATGTCCCTCCCCTTTCTACAAACACCCAGCACACTGGTATTGACATTTTTCATTGGTACTAATGCATTTTTGGCAGTAAAATACTTTTGTTATTACTACACGGTATCTTAAAGTAAAACAACACTTTCACTAAAATTGATGCAGTTTTAGTATTAAAAGAAGTTCACTAGCATGAGTATACTAATGGCATTATTGCCGTAAAATGTCTTTGCAACTGTGTTGTAACTGAACGGTATCTCGCAGTAATACAATGCGTTCAATGACTCATGCTATCTCTAAATAATACAATGCATTTAAGAACATGGATATACTAATGGTGCAATTGCAGGAAATGCCTTTGCTGTAACAGAATGGTATCTTGCAGTAATGCAATATGTTCACTAATATGGGTATACTAATGGCATTATTGCAGTAAAATGCATTTGCTATAACTGAACCATATCTTGCAGTAATGCAAAGCGTTTACTAACACTGGTATAATAATGGTGTTATTGCAGTAAAGTATTTGTTGGCTGTAACTGAATGTTATTTTGCTATAATACAATGTGTTCACCAACATGAATATATTAATGCACCTCAGTAAACTGAGGTTTTTAGGTAAAAATAGGGCAATTGCTCAGCATTTGGTGCAAAATTTATGCTAATAGGGTGCTGGCAATGAGCCCACAAAATGTAGAGACATGAGGTTTTTAGTTTGACAAAAAAAAAATGACTGGCTGTCCATATGCAGAAAAAAATGAAATTGTGGCAGGATAGAACTTGACAGCATGCTCTATGAACTATGAAACTTTGCAATGGAGAGTGACTAGTCCCTCACTCTCTATGCTAAGCTTTCCCTAATAAAACCTTAAAAACTACCCAATTGCCCAATTATATATTTCTGTTCTCTACTATATAGTGTGTCACTAGAGCAGCTAGATTACTGGCTTGTGTCTGCCAAGGCACAAGCTCTCAGGTCACACATGAAACACAGAATGGTGTTCTACTGCTTTATCAGCAGCAGGACCTGCCCTCGATTGGCTGATTAGGCTGTCTGTCAGCCTCTGAGTCAATAAGGACAAGCCCCCCCTCCCAGGGTCATGTGATCCTTCATCTTTTTCCTACCAGTCGTTCTCACCACTGATTTCCACAGTAAATTGGCGCTGAGCGCCGTTTTAGCTCAATTCGTCCAAAGCTAAATGCAGAAACTTCAGATTTGTTTGGCAGACAAATGAATGTGAAATTTCTAACAAATCTGATTAGTTTAGCATCGATTCACTCATCTCTAGATCAGAGATAAATACGTGTCTAGGTTTTCCATGTACAATTCTTATTCTCCTCATCTACGGTGCTTCTATGTCTAGGTACTGAAATATTTCAAAATAACTCAAACTGGAAGATTAGAAATGGATGCATCGACAATATATTCCCTCCTCATATGTCCTTCTCCTTGCCCCAGAATAAAATGGGGAAACCAGATGACTCTCCAGAGGATGAAGAAGAAAAACTTAGAGTGACCTCATCTGATTGTTCATCAAATCGACCAGCTTTTAATTAAACCTCCTGCTTGTGTCTTTCAAGGTTCTGTCAGGGCTGATGGCGTGGAGCGGAGACGTGATGTGGAGCAGAGAGGGGTGGAGGAGGAGGGAGAAGAGTTGATGTAGAAGGCAGAAGGAACTGTCTGTAGGTTTAATGGATGCAAAGTGTTTCTTCGTGCTTGTCTCTCTGTGCCTCATTTGCTAAAGGTGTTTCAATGTCTAGGCAGCAATTCAACTGTTTTTAAATGGCTGACATTCACGGGCGGTAACGTGTTGGTTTTCACAGGCTTACGTCTGAATACACATGTCAGCTTCCGATCTCCACACTCTGAATGCTCCCAGCCTGGTTTAGTCCTTATTCACAACCTCTCAGTTACAGCTGAGTAAATTGTGAATTGATCAGTTGCGGCTTGGATCTCGCGGCTCACATCAGCGTAGCACATGCAGGGCGTAAAGAGCTGAGCACAAGTCATGTTAAGAAATGCCCTCTGTGCTGAGATTGTAAGCTCTTGTGGTGCATTTCCAGGAGATACAGCAGTCAGGATGACATTATGTAATTGGATTTTCTTGGCAGAACCTGCATTTAATATTGTAAGATTTGGTCTTGTGGTTGTAAATGGGATTAACTACAGAGAGAGTAGAACATGACAACAGATAACGCCTATTTGTACGCACAGGCTGGCATTTTACTAGGTGCTTTAAATCCAATTTGATTCTTGTGCTACTGTTATTTTCAGTAAGGCCTACTGCATGAGTGTTGCTGAATAGCCTCCGTTCTCCCTGCTGGCACACTCAGTACTTAAGAACCAACCAAACAGAAAGAGAGAAGAATTATAGGAATTTTCAAATACGTGAAAGGCTATTCAACATAGTAAACATGAAAGGCTAGTAAGGAACCCCAAAACAGAAGAGTATTACCGTATTAACGAAAATATAGTCTTGCTTTATGCAACAGCTCCATGCGAGGAGACCAGCATACACCACAATGTTCTCATGATTGCCCTTCCAAAAAATGATAATTTATAGTAAGATCCTTCTAGGAAAGCAAGATTACCCTTAAAAAATCTTATTCTGAGTTCAGCTTTTGACCAAATGTACAGCAGTTTTATTTGAACAGTGCAGCTATAGAGCGATATACAGTTACAAACCCTCCTGGGGCATACAGTGACTGGTCTGCACTTCTAAAATCAAGTACTACCATGTTGTTAAATTCATAATTTTGTCTGTAAGAAAGGAAATATGAAAAAGTGAGTAAAATGCTGTTCCAACTTTCTTAGGGGAACTTTGGGGCTTACAATTATAGGCACACTGATGCTGGAGGCAGTATTGCTGTCCAGAGGTGGATTGGCCATAGACCTTACAGGAAAATTTCCCGGTGGGCCAATGGGGCCACCGGAGCCGTCCTCACGGCCAGTGGAAGTTTTTGGGGATGTATTTTGTTTCTGCTGGCAGTATTTTATGATGGACTGTGGTATTTGGCTCTGTTGGGGGAGGGGTATAATGTGCCACAATGTGTTAACCCTGCCTTCCATCAATTTGGACCCGACTACAAAACAGGGCCACTTTTAGTATTTTTTGAAGGACCACTTTAATCTGCCCCTATTGCTGGCACTTACAGGATCTTGGGGACTGTAGCTGAAACGTATAGTATGTAGCTCTGGATAACACCTATTGGAAATCTTTTACTGGCACTTAGGGTGCACTGCCTATGGCACAATAGGGGCACATGCTGGCTACTTGTGTGTGTTTGAGTGTTTTTTTTATAGGGGCTATATGGAAAGAACTTTGAGTTGCTCTGGGGACATTGAAAGGGGTATTCCCATGTGGAACATTTATGTCATATCTATAGGACATGTCATAAATAGATGTTCGTCTCACCTTTGGGAGCCCCACCTATCTCCAGCATGGGTGTCTCCAATCCTGCCCCGCCTGATGAGGAAAAGGCAAAAACTCTTGATGCCTTGATTCATTCTTGTCTTGACTATTGCAACTCATTATTACTAACTGGTCTCCCTCTCACTAAACTCTCCCCCCTTCATTCTGTCCTAAATGCTGCAGCCAGGCTCATCTTTTTACAGACACCACAAAATACAGTTCAAACTTCTCACCCTCACCCACAAAGCTCTCCACAATGCTGCACCTCCATACATCTCCTCCCTCATTTCCGTCTACTGCAATACTCGTGCTCTCCGTTCTGTTAGCGACCTAAGATTAATATCCTCCATAATTCGTACCTCTCACTCCCGTCTCCAAGACTTTTCTCGCGCTGCACCTACTCTCTGGAATACTCTGCCCCGGAATATTAGGTCAGTGCACAACTTTCCTACCTTCAAACATGCCTTAAAAACACATCATTTCAGACAGGCTTATCAAGCTATCTAACGTGACTATTCCCTGAGTAAACCTCTCTCCCACCAACTCCTCTGGCCTGAGCTTGATCCTCTAACAGTCCCACACTCGAAGCAGATCGGCTGGCACCACTCCTTTCAGTTCAATAATGGCTTGAATCCTACTTATCACAATCAACTACCTTATATGTCACCCACCCATTCCTCATAGATTGTAAGCTCTTGCGAGAAGGGCCCTGACTCCTAGTGTTTCAGTTGTATATTAGCCAGTTACTTTTGTTTTGTACATGAACCCTATGAATTTGTAAAGTGCTGTGGAATATGGTGGCGCTATATAAATAAATATTATTATTATTACTATGAGGTAGTCACCACCCACCATATCTGAATAGAGAATTAATGGAGAGATTGGCATACAAGCATGCTCAGCTCATAGAACTGAATTGAGAGAACTACTCTATTCAAGCTCCACCTGGATGCAGGTTTGGGAGACAATGCTGGTTCTTGACTTATCTGGTGCTTGAGTGTTGATAATAGTCTATCTATATACTGTAGTCAAATGTCAGTGCCTATTCACCCCAACAGCAAGTAGCTGATGGACAGTCAGCTATAATCATGTGTGATTAGTGCTAATAGCAGTAACCCACCAGAGGAAGACAGGCAAAGGTATTATAATTACACACCAACTAGTGATACAATCATGGTGTTAAGTACCTAGAGTTTTGCAAATTACAGGGGACGATAAGAATACTATGATTTTTTTCATGCCTTTTTCTTATGGAGTATATATAGGCAGGTAAGGACTAATTTAGTCTATGCTTATTCTTACTTTGGGTTGCTTTTTTTAAATTGATTGAATCCCAATGTGTGACAGATGCCTTCCATTTTAATCCATTTCATCACTGCCATTTTTACAGAGTAGACTGGTGCAGCGGGATGCTATCTGCAAAACAACAGAGTGGAGTCTAACTGATAGCATTAGATTAATAGTGACATAAATGCAAACGTTTCCCTAAGTATAACGTAAAACAACAAAACTGAATAATGTAGTAAAAAAAAGACAACATCCATCTAATCCTTCCTCATTTAGCAGGCGGTTAAGGGTTGCTTCGCACTCTGCGGATGCTGCTGCAGAAATTTCTGCAACTGAAAATCCTTTCATCTGAATGGGGTTGAGTTAGCGGCAAACACATGAATCTCTGAAAGCCCATTCAAATAGAGAAACTCCTTTTCACTCACAGAGATTTCTGCAACAAAATTTGCTACACGTAAAGGAACCCTTACTGAAGATTTGCAGCACGGTCGCTTTCCTTTGCGGTTTTTAGCTGTGACGTATCTGTACCTTGGCCATCTGTCCTCAGCCTTACCCTTAAAGGGCATCTGTCAGAAGATTTATACCTATGAAACTGGCTGACCTGTTGCATGTACTCTTGACAGCTGAAGACATCTGTGTTGGTCCCATGTTCATATGCACCTGCATTGCTGAGAAAAATGATGTCTTAATGTATGCAAATGAGCCTCTAGTAGCAACGGGGTGTTGCCATTACATCAAGACACTCTGCTCTCTCTGCAACTGCTGAGAGAGAAGTTTTGATTGACAGGTCCTTAAAGGACCTCACGTTTACACTGCCTCGCCCTGTCAATCAAAGTGCAGAGGGTGCAGCATTTTCAGAGAGAGTTGACCCTCTAAGAGTAACAATAACACCCCTGTTGCTCCTAGAGGCTCATTTGCATATATTAAAACTTCATTTTTCTCAACAATGTGGGCACATATGAATATGGGACCAACATGGATGCCTTCAGCTGCCACGCGCACATACAACAGGTCGCTCAGTTTCATAGTAGGAAGATACCCTTTAATACTTTTTCAAGATTTCTACAAGGTGCAGATATGACCCAACAGAAAAGAATATTTGATACTCAAAAATGCAGGTTAAAAAATGTGTTATAACCAATATCATAAAGATGTGTCCTTCCTTACCTTTCCTCTTGGTTTGAGACCTCCTTATATGAATGGAGTGAGATAAGCAGCTTTGAAAAACCTGCTTTTTCCATTTCATTCATCTAGAGAGATTGTGAGCCATGAGGGGAGGTAAGTAATTATTCCAAGTTCAGCTTCAGGTATGGACCTTATACTTGACATTGTGCAACATCAACATGCAGATTTATCTGGTTCTATAGTCAATTATTCTGGATCTATTCATATAATATAAAGGGCTTATCCAACTTCATACATTTTTTTTTAATTCTCCACTTGAAGGGACCTGTTGAGGGAGCATACTTACCTGTCCAGCTCTGTGGATCTACCACCGTCTTTACTGCATCTAGGGGACAAGAGTGCCACTCCAGCCAATGACTGGATGCAACACTGACATGTCCCCAAGTGGCATGTCACTGCTGGGACACGTCATTTGGGATCACATCACCGCTGAGGCCAGTCATGGTGGCTGTTTACATGTGGGGACCAGAGAACAGCTGTGGACCCAAGGAGTCAAAGCACTGCCAAGCAGGTAAGAATACTTCCTTCAAGAGCCCTTTTAATGGTTTTTGCAATGAGAGGGGGTCTACGTTTTTGTAATTATAGTAAGGCCTGTGGTGGCTTTGGATGTCAATGGGATTTCAGACAAAGGATACTGAACATTAATGGTATTCACCTACCATGCTCACGTTTTTAAATATCTTCAATTCATCTACTTTTTACCGCAACCTTGCATAATATAGCTCCCAGAAAGATGAGCCTTAACAAGCCATTGCCTGCGTCAGCATATTCTGCATACAGTAGGTGGAAAAAATAATCCAGATCAACTTTAATCTATCCAAAAGTATGAAAAAGAGAGAAAGCCAGCGTAAGACGAAAGCTCAGAGACCATCACTGAAAGAGGATCAAACTAAACTGAAACAAATCTTACTTAAAGGAAAACGTGTTTCAATTGAAATCACACTAGTTTCATTTTTCTAGAGTTTGAAAGAATTCTTATCTATTATAAGGGATAACATATCTTTTATAATAGTCTTTTGGATTTTCATGTACAATGTATGTGTACACCAGGTCAAAGGTTTCCGAATGTTGGCTCACTGAGTTATAAATTTAGCATGACCTGAGAAGGAGACAACTCTTCTCTGTGTAAGCCTATTCATCCATACATCAGATGAAAGACGCCCATAATGCAATAGGATTGGGGTAGTACAGTATCTCAGGGCCTTGCAGCACTGGGATCCAAATTTTGACCAGGCATAATATCTCAATTAAATGAAACGATTTATCAAGTTTTAGTAAACTGATTACATAAACCCACTAACACCATAGGCACCTTTCATTCATATCACCTATATTACAGGGGTCATTCCAGTTTCAGTAAATAAAAATTTTTCTTTGTATCATAAAAAATATACAATTTTGCAATATACTTTCTATATCAATTTTCTACAGTTTTCAAGATCTCTACTTGCACTCATTCAATAGGAACCTTCCTTTTTACTTTCAGGGTACGGTATACATATAAACCTCTGCTGGTCATGTGATGGACAGACAGGTGCAGGACTAATTACAGTTAGGTATAATAAGCTCAGCACCTGTGTGTCTTTATCACATGACTAGGGATGAGCGAACCCGAACTGCAAGTCCGGGTTCGGTGTTCAGGTGATTTTATTATTTTCCGTTATAATGTGGTTATATCAGAAAGTAATAGCATTCATTAGACAGAATGCAACACAATATGGCCATTTACTAGTTAACAAAAAAATTAAAAAAAACTCACCTCATCCACTTAATTGCGCTGCAGCAGGACCTGCAATTTGCGCGATGACATCACCACACTCACCACATGGGAGAGTGTGGTGATGTCATTGCGCACATCGCAGGTCCTTTGGCACGTCCTGCTGAATGAAGATAAAAGAGACTGCTGCAGTGCGCTCAAGTGGATGAGGTGAGTTGTTTTTTTCACCCATATTCTTTTGCATTCTGTCTGAATGCTATTATGCTATTATTGTCACACACAACCATGTTATAATGGAAAATAATAAAGTGAAGTTTGAGTCCCAATTCACTTCAATGGGGTTCGGGTCCTGAACTCGAACTTTGACCTGAAGTTCGGCTGAACCCGGCAAACCCAAACTTCCAGGGTTTCACTCACCCCTACACATGACCAGGACAGATTTCTATACACTGGGAGTAAAAAGTGAGGATTCCAGTTGAATGACTGCAAGCTGAGGTTTTGGAAGAATCATGAAAAATTGATACATAAAGTTCAGGGTAAAATGTATAATTTTTCATTATTCAGTGAATGAGTGCTATTCGATAAAATCAGGACACACCTTTAATCGATAAATCATTTTATAAAATGTTTCTAGACTGGATATTTTTATTCTTATTGTCCTAAGGATAAACACTTTTGTTACTATACTAATGGAATGAAGCCAAAAAATCTCCAGATATTTCCCATGTGGGATATTCTCTTCCCATTCCTGGCCCCAGATGACTATTATTAGAGTGGGTTAGCAGAACATTTGTCCGTGATTGATGCTGACATGAGAGGTTTTGAGGGTATAGCGTGTGTGTGTGTAACTCTGCGTTAATTAATGGTTAATTGCCTTCTAATATAATTAATCCTTGAATTTTGAATAGTCAGTGGTCTTCAAAGATGGACCTATGTTAGACTGAGACTTCAGAGCTCTGAAAGACTGCCAGGCGAATGCTTCCTCCTGGAAGAATTTAAACTGGAAAATTGCAAAAGATAACTGGTTTTCCAATACATTTAAATATATATTAATTATTTCTGTGCATTTTTATGATAGTATGAAATATTTTTTACATAATATTTCCAGGTTCAAATGAAATTATATGTGTTAGATGATACAATTAACATTTCGGTAGAATTGTGAAACATTGTCTGAAATGACAATGAAATGAAATCTGGATCTTTGCTTATACCATAAGATGACATAAGCAGATATATGGTCATTATGACCATATGGTCATATATGGTCATATGGTAAAGGGCTTTCCTGGAGTTTCATACTGATTACCTATCCTCAGGTTAGCGCCATGGCCTCTTCCAAGGACAATCATGTCATGTTCATTGTTCACACAGCCTAGGTGCAGCTCAGGCCCATTGAAGTGAATGCGGCTGAGCTTCAACCCCAAGTACCGCTGCTGTACAATGGGCAGCCCTGTGTTTGGTATGCTGCAAGGAGGCTGCGGTGCTCACCTCTTCAAACAGCTGACTGGTGACTGACTCCGACTAATCACATACTGATGACCTATTCTGAGAATAGGTCATCAGTATAAAATACTCAGATAATCCCTTTAATTTCCACTGTTTATTTGGCGTGTATACATAATGTGCCATATACACATTTTACTCAACATTTTAGGTTTATAATGAATAACGTTATTCATTCAGATCCATCCCAAACTTTTTCGAAAAAATCCTTCTTTCAGATAATTAACTCACAATACAAGTTTTTTCCTAGTCAGTTAAAAGACAAACAACTAAACATAGGAAGTAATGTAAACATGACCAAGAACAATTAAGACGTACTTTGAGCTGAGATTGCCTTTATGCATTGAATGACACATAGGCGTTCACACACACAAAGCAACATTCTGTGCAATGACACTCCACCTGCCTCTTGTTGCAAGGAGCCAAATCTCTAAGCTGAAGAGATGCAGGTGCTTGGGAACATCCTAAGGAGAAAGCCGTCAGCTCGATGCACTTGCTCATTTGGAACCAATTATGCGTTGCAGTTGTATTACTTTTTAATGAGATTTATTGCACCGTATGGAGATTACTGGCCCACGTGTAAATCATTTAATGGAACAGCAGCATGTGTGTGAGTCTCTTGGGAGACTCCATCTCTTTGCAGAAACAGAATCCTGATAAAAAGGCATGCACCGATTCTCTGAGAAATAACACTACCTGCTCTGGTGTCCACCAGACCTATCAATCATAGTCAATAGCTCCACGCTTTCCCCAGTCTCACAAGTTTGCTGCCTTGGGATAAAACTGGATTTGGCCTTGTCTGTCAAACTGCACATCCAAGACCTTACCACCTCCTGCTGCCTCCAACTCAAAAACATTTCTCAAATCTGCACTTTCCTCAACCTTGAATCAATAAAAATGCAAGTGCATGCCCTCATCATCTCCTGCCTAGACTACTACAACATCCTTCTCTGTGGCCTCCCATCTAACACTCTTGAGCCCTCTCAATGAATCCTCAACTCTCTTGCTCGGCTTATTCACTTTTCCCTTCGTTTCTCCTCCTTCAATCCCCTCCACCAATCATTTTACTGGCCACCTATTGCCCAGTGAATTCAGCTCAAAATATTAACATCATACAAAGCCATCCACAAACTGTGCTCTCCATTAATTTCTAATCTCCTGATACATCCCTACATGCAGTCTCCAAACATCCAAATACTTCCGTATTTGTTCTCTGTCTGTTCCTCGGTCTTTCCAAAATTTCTCATGTCCAAATCCCATAATCTGGAACTAGCTACCTCAGTACATTAAATGCTCCCCCACTATCTTTCAAAAGACACTTGAAAACAGACCTCATCTGTGGAAAGGGGATCAGGGATAATGTACAGACTTGGAACAACCACTTTATGAAAGATTTTTTCAATAGCTTTGTTATTTTTTGCCAATATTTGATTTATGAAGGTCTGGGAAGTACAAGTAAAATAAACTTCTCTGTGCTGGTGGTATTCCACTCTTAGAAGAGCTGTGATTAAACTCTGTATATGTGACCTGATGTACTCTGCTCTAATATGTTACAATATTGCTTTCAGAAGTGACACCACAACAAGCCAAAAATAAGGAAGATCCATAATCTCTAGGGTCAGCCCACAGCTTCCTCCAATTTCATTTTTCATTAATTTTTCCCACTCTTGACCTAACACCTATAAATTACATATCCTGAGATTGGACATTACACTTTTTTTCTGTACAGCAGCCACATGGTCTGTGAGGGGTCTTTCGGGTGACATTTGTAGTTAAAGATCAGCTTCGCCAAAGTGTAGATCTTTTACAGTACATGAGTGAATATAATTTGTAGATTTAGACTGAAGTAGAATTGCACAGCACAGCAAATCTTCTCCGTCTGTTTGTCCTTGTCAGCAAAGATATGACCAGCTCCACAACAACTGCCAACCTATTTCATCTCTATGCTAATTGTACCCAAATTCACTCATCCCCCTCCCCTGACCCGTCACCCATTCCTCAACCAGCGTAGCATACTGCCTTTCATCCATCTCTGACAAAACAAAATGCAGGAAACCAAAGATCGTTTATCCAGTCATATCAGGGGAAAAAAAAACAGCACGCTGTTTGCAATGTAGACCTGGAGGAAAAAAGATGCATATGCCTCGGGTGGAGAGTGAATGTATATTTGTATGTTATGTATTCAGCACCATCTCGCTACAGCCCGTGCTTAACCCACGTCCCTATGAGTGCTTGGTTGAATGCATTATATGTAGTTGCCATAGCAACATTTTGTGGACTCTGTCAGGTGCTGATACATTTCGCACCATAGTATTGTTACATTACTCTAGAGAAGAATTCCTTCTCTAGTTTTCTCACTGTGGAGGAATAAACATATTCCCAACAAGTTGTTTTATGTGCATTCCCACAGATGCAGTGCAAGTAAACGGACTGAATTACTAGAAATGCAGTGGAAATTAAAAAAAAAAATTAAATAAGCCGGTATGATACAGTTTGTTTGGTCTACTGGTGGTTACAAAGGACTGTTTGGTGGCCAGAGTCCAGCACATTCATGGAGAACAATGGATTTAAATGGTGCAGTTGAGAGCAAAATATAAAATACTGAGAGGTTGTATGAAAAAGAACTAGCCAGGCACAATGCTACTAATTTTCATTTTCCAATGAGTGCATATAACTAGCAATGGATTTATAACACTTTCTTTTGACGGACACTTATTTATTTATTGTGCATACTTATAAATGATCAATGCTAAAGAAATGGATCCATGCTACGGTAGCGAGACGGCTGCCCTGCGAACAGTACCATGCGGCTGTATTAGCCACAGTGGGCTCAAGTTAACTAATTAGGACTACACTGTTTATTCCATCTTCATTGTTATTGGCCGCGCAGTACTCGCAAACCTGTGCAACCATTAATAAAGAAGTCCAAATAAACAGTGCGGTCCTAATTGGATAATTTGAGCTCACTGCAGCTCATACAGTCACATGGGACTTGGCTGTGTTGCAACTGTAGCATGGCCGCAAATCTGACCTCGGGAAAATCTAGGAATTTTTATGTTCTTTCCTTTTTTGCATGGGTTTTCACCAGATTCCTTGTTTTTGCCAACTCTCCAATAACATATCGGTATATTAATTGGTTTAATATTAGCCCTAGGACGTATGTACAGTATGTCTATGAAAAGGACATTTAGATTGTGAGCCCCATTGAGGGCAGGGGCTGATGAAAATGATGACAAAATACTTGACTAAAGCTGTGGGTTGAAACACAGAGGAGATGTTGGAGGCACCAATAAAGTAAATGAGATTTGTAATATGTCACCCGCACGCTGCGTATATTTTCTGTGTATATATTGAAATCCACAGCATGTCAGTTTATGGCACAAAATTGTCACAGGTTTGTTGTGGATTTTCGCCACTGATTTCCATGGGGAAGTCAATTTCTGCAACGAACCTCAAATGATGCAATTTTGCTGCAAATTAAAGTTTGCAAGAAAATTTAAAAAAAACAAAAAACATTTGTTTTAATAAAAGCACTATAATTATCTCCCTTGGTTCTTCATGGCACCGTTGTCTGGTCCCATGCCAATCTCTGTAAGACTTTATGCATTGATGTCTCATCACATGTCAATGCTGCAACCAATCACAAGTTGCAGCAGTCAGATGGAACCGGATGTCATTGCAGAGGTTGTACAACAGTGGTTCTCAACTCCAGTCCTCGGGACCCACCTGCCAGTCAGGATTTAGGAATATCCCACAGAATGAATACCTGTGGTAAGTCCTGATGGATGGACGCTAATTATATCAGCTGGTCTAAACTAAGGAAATCCTGAAAACCTGACTGGCAGGTGGGTCCCGAGGACTGGAGTTGAGAACCACTGTTGTACAAGAACCAGCCTGAGACCAAGCATAGGACCAATGGAAGTATGGAGTATAGTGTTTTTAAATTTTTGGCTTTAGACTTTTTTCTGCAGGTAAAATCTGCCAGCAAACCTCTACTAAAATCTGCATGATTTGGTGTGGGTTTTCCCGTGCAAATATCCCAGTGAATTCTTATGGAATTTCTGTAGAAGTTTGTTCAGCGATTCCTCTATATTTGAATGTACTCCAATGTCATATGCATAGTTGCCAAAGGTCCCAAATTGCTTGCAAATGTGGGCCTTGCTTGGTGGATTCTTACAAACACAACCAGAAATGGAGGTCCCACAAGATTTAAGGGAGTTCCTGGAGACATGGCCTATTTTTATCAAATTTACCAACTGCCGAGTGCCGGGTATGTTATACGGCCTCTATGGCACCCAGACTCTATGACGGAGGTTGACGCAGTTCGGCTGATCGTCGCACCCTGTCATAGAGGCCAGGTGCCGGTTATATGATATGGTCTGCACCTGTAGCCTACTTTTGTATTAATGGTTTAATTATATTCATTGGTGGTGCAGTGGCCACAGCTCCTCCCCTCCTCCTCAGTACTATCTCTTCATTGGTGGCTGTGGCAGCCACATCACAGTGGAGAGGGACCGCCTCCTTCTCCACTGTGCTGCTGAGGAGAACATGGCGCGCATGTAGTCCAGGCTAGTATGGGAACATAGCAAATCCTGGTATCAGATCGATCCGGGTCTAAAAGTATCGATTGGGTATCAATAGTTTGATACACGGTGCAACCCTAAACCCAACAATTATTGCCCCCAACCTCCTCAAAAATGGCCACTGATCAACCAGCAGAACAGCAGATTCAATAAAGGATAGGGAGATATGCCACTGCTGATCACCAGAACAATATATCTAGAATATGGCGAAAGCTAACATGTCGGCACCCATAGACATTAGCTAGCACCTGCCCCACAAATACCTAATGTACTTGGGTAACCTTAGATTTTTCCACATCAGATTATTGCACAGTCCGTGGTATAAAAATGTCATTTTCAGAGAAAGGGCTGTGCAGACATTGAGCCAGTAAGGCATGCTGAGAGATTTTAGATATAACTCCAGCATAATTATAAATGCAGTACTGGCAAGAGTAAAGACTATAAATCAGGATCACAACAATAATACAGTACATTTCCACAGTTGCACAATTTCAGATTTTAGAAACAAAGATACACTTTAAGGTACTATTTAAGACAAATAGTGAGAGTATATTTGCTATCAAAGTAAAACAAATCTAAACTCAAATTCAATTGACCTTATAGTAATGGGGTATTCCCATCTCACAAATGTAGTTTGTATTGTTAGATATAGCCATACCAATAATATTACTAATAGAATGTATTTATATAAAATGTACCGTTTAGAAGATGTGCCCATTTGTATAGGCATTGTCCCACACACATCAGTCAGGCCGTTGCCCCTAGTTACGTCCACCATGGCCATGTAGTAGTGGTGGCCGGTTTATTTTTGTTCAAACCTGCTCTGAGGTAACTGCTGTATTGTGAACGCACATTGCATGAGCATGCGGAGACACATTATATTTGTGAGATGGGAATACCCCTTTAAGGGATTATTCTCTTCGGATGACCCCTTACTTTTAGACACGTTCAACAATGAGCAGATCATGGGAAGTCTTACTGCAATGATCACCCACGATCGGCTTTAACCACTAGGTGGTCACTGAAGTAGCACTACCCCCGCAGGTGAAATAAAGCATTACAAAGCACCGCCTGAAATGAGTGGGTTTATCCATGTAATCTGCAAGATAATCAGTTCCAAGAGACGAGGAATAGCCTTTTGTCTTGATATTCCTATTAAGCAATATAAAAAGGGGATTTATTAAAGAGGGCAACCACTTCAAAGAGCATCTGCCTGCTTGATCAACTCTATTAAGTAATGCCTGTTAGGGTTGGTCATGCCTTCTGTCTTTTAGCAATTCATTGGACTGTGTTTGAGAAATTTGTACTCAGAGCTCACAGTGGTAGTAGCTCACAGTGGTAGGCCTAGACCCTCGGAGCACCACTTAACCACACCCTTTCCCCCTTAGTCATTCCCTCCCAATAAGCGACAATGCCAGGCTTCTTCACAGGACTCCTACCTTGTCCTGAAATCTCATGAGCGTTCAAGTGCCACATGAACATTTCAAATCTCATTAGTCAGGACAGCCGAATGAGATCTATTGGACATGCACCAATTGAACTGTTGACATAGTCTTATCTGGCTCTGTTACTCAGTGAAAGGAAAGGAGTGGCTAAGGGGGAATGACAGAGGGCTTGTCACTCTGCATGATAAACCCTTACAGGCAGCATGCCTGAGTTAATAGGGTTGATCATCCTGCTGGATGCTTTATAAGGATTTGAAATAATGTATGTCATAATGGATCTCATGATGAAAAATATAAAAAAAGATATGATATAAAAATAGTAATCTTAGAAACAAGGAGGACTAAAGAATGGAGAAGGCAATATAAACATGAAAGTAGAATTAAGGAACATGAGGGTCTCCGAGGAGTATTTGATGGGGAATTTGAGCTGAAAGAATTAATAATGAAACAATTTAGAGAAAAGGTCACGTGAAAGTGATAGAAGAATGCTTTGAGTGGAGGTATTTATTGGGAAGGTCAGCATGGGGCTCTCAGCACACAGAAAAGCCTGTGTTATCACTCCAAACAGCACGAAAATACATTTCATTTGCTTCTCTCTCTGTTCTTCCCGTTGCAGTCTGGGATTTCTTGCGCACCTAAGCTGGGTTAAAAGAGGCCTAAAAAAACCTCCCTTTTGTTATTTCTATCATTATATATCAGTGCGGGAGACCACAGACTTGATAATCACTGCTCATTCTGTGAAAATTCAATCAATAGCGTAATAGTATAAATTCATTGGGGGACCAAAATGTGAGCACTTTCCTGTCTGATGTTGTGTGATGATTTTCAGTTTGTAACCGTGACTTAATAGCATTACATTATCGATTGCATTCTTCACATCTTTACAGTCCCCGGTTTTTGTTTTTTTTTTTTTGCTTTCTCACAGCGCTTTTCTATCCTGGGGGTAACCTACTCTACAGAATTTTTTTGTTACTAAGAATTATCAATTTATTAGTTATCAACTAGGCGTCTGTGCGCTGCATAGATTCTTAGTCCACAGCTGGCCATAGATCCTTTCCTAGAAGATAATTCAGGTTTCAACCACGTTAGCCAATAATCTGATGTCTCTGCAGCCACATTCCTTGCTGAGGACTTTTATCAAGTCATTTGTGTCAGATTATCTTGTTTCCCGTGGAGATAAGCAGCACATATAGGTGTCTGGTTGCTGCTTACCTTAGCCCTCCCTTTGATTTAGTTAAATATCCTGCGTGGTCAGCCATGACAAATCTGGTAATCAGCTCTAATAATGACTAAAGTGTCTGTGGTCCTCGTCCATTTATGATCTGGAGATTTAGCAAAATGTCTAAAAAAATCTTTGTTGCCCATAGCAACCAATTACAGCACAGCATTCATTTCATATCCTGGTCTTCAAAAAATGAAAGTGGTGCTGTGATTGGTTGCTATGGGCAAAAACGTTTCATAAATGTGTCCCCTTGATCTCTATGCAATTTAGGAATGACTATGGCAAAAATGCCAATTTAGGCCTGCTGATTCTGGCTGTTGAGTTTCTTTTGTAATAGTAAACAAACGTTCAAGTTGCAGTTGCGTACTTACTGTGACAAAACAAACCACGCAGCCCCGCCTGACCTCACTAGTACGTCAGGATCATATGGTATGGTCTCTTCACTTTCACCAAGATGTGACATTCCACACCCCCTGGGGGTAAGTAAGGTCAGCTTGGCACATGGAGGCACGGGGAGTAAGAGAAGGTGGCCCACGCGACCTCCGGCGTGGCACACCACTCGTTCACAACCTTGACAGGCTGAGAGAGCCCTTTCATTGCCCCAGTAAAACAGAGACCTGCCAGCCCAGTAGACTGCCTCCAGTTCTTTGTTAGATTTAAACTTGGTCCGTTAATGGGATTATATCAGGCAAGAAACCAACCCAGGTAGTAGGGTTGCACCAGGTATCAAACTATCGATACCCAATCAATACTTTTATTCCCGGATCGATTCGAAACCAGGATTTGCTATTTTACGATACTAGGTTGCACTACTGCGCAGCCTAGTATCACTTACAGAACATGGCATGTGCCGCTCTCCGATTGTGCCATGTTCTCCTCAGCAGCACAGTGGAGAAGGAGGCAGTCCCTCCCTCCCCACTGTGATGTGGCTGCCACTGCCACCAATGGAGATAGTACGGAGGAGGAGGGGAGGGGCTGTGGCCACTGCGCCACCAATGAATATAATGAAACCATAAATACAAATGTAGGCTGATACGATCGGCATCCGGCAATCAGCCGAACCGCGTCAATTAACCCTTCAGGTGCGGCACCGGAGGGGTTAATTGACGGGGATCACTGCCCCCTATCATAGAGGCCAGGTGATACGTATGTGTGTATGATACGTATGTGATACATTTGTATTAATGGTTTAATTTTATTCATTGGAGGCGCAGTGCGCCCCTCAACCCCATTATTATAATCATTGGTGGAGCAAAGGCCACCCCCTCAACCCCGCAAGTATTATTTTCATTGGTGGCAGTGGCCATAGGGTCCCCTCCCCTCCTTCTCAGTATTTTCATTGGTGGCAGTGGCAGCTTCCGATCGAAGACCCTCAGTGAAATGGCGGGTTTCCGATCAGTATCCATGGCAGCCAGGACACTGCTGAAGCCATCCATGGCTGCCATGGTAAGCTCCCTGCTGCTGCGTGCACAAAACACAGGGCAGCACGGACTGTGTAAAATCCTATTCACCCTAATAGAGCTCTTTACTTTTTTATTGTACCGAAATTGAATCAAAATTTTGGTATTGTGACAACTCTAGTTGGGGTAGTAAAGTAGCAGTAGTGGCAGCTTTGGCTCTGTAGGGATTATATTAGCAGCAGTAATCAGTATGGCAGTAGGGGGATCAATATAGCAGTAGGGGGATCGGCAGCGGGTAGTATCACCTGTGATGGTGGCAGCATCAGCAGCCATACACTACAGAACATGATGGTAGACAGCTACAGTGAGGTGATGGGGATGCCAATAAATAGCCACCATCAACAATGGCAGATCTATTCATTGTCCCCAGCTGGTGATGTGTGAATATCCTCATGGATCCATGCCTCATTGTTTTAGACAAAAGTGATATTTTGTACACTCTGAGAGGACACTGGAGGCTCGCAAACTCTGCCATTTCCGGCCACCATTACAATCTGCTGCCCTCAAGTCCATGAGATCAGGGAACATGGTAAGTGCCAAAAAAGGCCACAGTCCATTTAGTAGTAGAACCTGGTAGTTCCGGTGGTATGTCTCCATTTGCTGTTTTGAGTTACTGTAGGCTGGAGAAGCTCATGAAAAACTGCACCAGCATGTTGGTGATACTGAACTGGCTGCTGCTATGGCAGCAGTGGGGGTAAGAGGTGGGTAACTCAGTGGAGAGCAGAGAGGAGTCTCCTGGTCAGATATACAGGTGGCAAGCACCTGCTCACTGAAAGCTGTGGCAAGTTGCACACCCATGTGGTGCTGGTAATAAAGCCATTTGGCCTCCCCTTCGCCAACAGGAAAAAATTTCCCCATTTTGCTTTCATAGCAAGGGTTTAAAAGCATGGCTATCCAGTAGTCATCAGATTGCTTGTTGCTAACAATACACCTGATAGTATGTACGGAAGAAAGCATACAGCTTGCCATGCTCACAGGTGTGCCCCAGGACTCAATTCTTTCCAGCTCTGTCTCCACTGCAATAACTGCTTGTCATGCCATCGTCCTCAGCCTCCTGTTCCTTCACTACCTATTTCTCCTTCAGTTGTAGCCTCTCAACCTCCACCTCTATTTTGTCCTCCATGGGGCTTGGTTCACGTAAGTGAACAACAGCTATAGCAGCCAGCAAGAAGCAGAAGCTATCATTCCCTGTTGCATCAGTGTGAGCATGTGCTCTAATATAAATATTAGGGGAATGATATCGTTGAAGTCACAGTTTTTCCTACTGACAAATCTGGTGGCCTCTTTGAAGGGTCTGAGTATGTGACATGTGTCTCTGATGAACTGCCACTGCCTGACCTCAAAACAACACATGCTTCCTGTTAAGGTAGTCTGGTGCATAAAATTATTCACTGATTATGCTGCTAAAATAAAATGCTAAACTGAATTTATCATGAGTGTCATTCAGGGAGCATATTCTATTTCCCCCAAATCCACTGTGGCCACGGTGTTCCTGCCAATTTTCTGACCACCTTGCCCAGTTAGAATTTGCTGTGAGATGGCCAGTGGGATGCCTAGTGCTTGATGCACTTTAGTAACTGATGGGCTGTTTGGCTACTCTTGTCCAGGCTGATCAGCTCTAACACAGCATGGCAACGTTTCACTTTACACATATAATAAAGATAATGTCTGCCCATTGAAAAGTATGTGGAGGTGGAGGATATGTGCATCCTGTAGCAAACTGACCAACACAATTATGGAGCTATCAATAGGACCTGGCCTCGTTGGTGTGGTTCTGCCTCGCCTCTGCTGCAAAAATACATTGACTTAGTGGGCCGTGAAATACACGCACTGTACCTTCTAAGCAAAATGACCTGGTAGAATCTTGCCCTCTGATTGCCTGTTCAGGCAGTCTATCAGCCTCTGAGCCAATCAGGGCATGTCCCCCTCCCCTGTCTCCTATTTGCTATTGCTTGTCCCCATACAAAATCATTGTTCCTGGGCAGCAGAGTGCTGTTAGACTGGACAATTCTGCTGCCCGTCAATGATAACTGAGGTGCCTGTACCTCTGATCATTTCACCCGATGAACAAGCTTTTCGCTCGTTCATCAGGTGATCTGCAGCACCTTTAGATGGGCAGATTATAGGGAACGAGCATTCATAATAAGCCCATGTAAATGCAGCTTTACCTACCTGAGTCTAAGTCTACATAGTCTCACACCTAGGCCAAAAATCATCATGGGCAATAGATATCATAGGTAGGATTTGATTAGTCCAAGGCAAGCTCATTCAGTCCTCACTGCCTATACAATTTTAGCAGAAGCATTTGCCTGCATGAATACAGAGGACACAGTGTGAACTCCTAGAGATATGTGCAATAAAGTGTGCAAGCTACTAATTAGCCTAACTCTACCTATATACATAACAATGACAGCTTGGAATGAGAGAAAGTGAATGACATTTTGAAAAAGATTCATTATGCCATGTCCATAACTGCACAGCCAGGATGTATCCCTGTGACACTGCCTCATTAATGCATGGGTATGGACAATATGGTTGAAGTCTTGCAGAGCTAAAAGAGTTATTATGAAATGCCAATAGAAAATAAAAGCTCCAGTTATTACTAAGAGCTTGTTAGCAATGGGCAGGGATAGGTAATTGATTCTTAAATCCATCAGGATTCCACAGCTTGTGTCAAGACAGCCACAACGCATGTCTGACCCAACAGACTTCAGAATCTTAATATATCCAATATAATTACAATAAGGTGGTATTCTTTGGTTAACATATGCCAGTGAATATATACCAATAATGGCCCATCCTCCAATTCCCTACACTATCTCATTAAAGGTGAGCTAACAGCTGTGAATCCACCTTAGAGCTGGGACCAAATTAAAGAGACTGTCATATTTGGGTCACGATGACCTTCTAGAAGCACAATCCTCAAAGAGAAATAAAGTGTACTTACATATACCTTAGTAAGCTATTTATTAAGATACTGGCAATGCTACAAACACAATCAGATATAAAACTAATGCTCTGCTTTATTTTTGTTAATGCAAGACTTGGTTAGTTTTTATGAGGCAAAGTTGCTGAATATGTGAATGCAATTTTATATACTATTATTTTCATTATCACGAAAGCTATTCAAAGGTCTCAATATCTTCACTTGTATAAGTATTATGAGGCAATTGAAAGAAAGCCTTAAAGAATACCTGTCACATTTGGCTTCATTAACATTCTACATAGAGCCTATTTAACATATTTATTTAGAGGCTTTGGAAATGTACAAAAAGAGTAATAAGATTATAATAAAAAAGCATAATAAAACTCAGCACAATAGAAGACTAACTGAAACTCCAGTAAAAAGCCACGTTGACTGTGCATAATTGCATTATAGGTAATATAAAAAAAGGGGTTGCCCCAAACTAACGGCCCCTTACCCTGTAAGGATGCTTCTGTTTTTGGACTTTAGAAGTTTCAGCTTCAACCATCTTTATTGGTTAATTGTGATCAGATGATGATCAGAGGCCCTGGCACAGATTTCCAAACCATGCAGTGTCTGCCATAGTATTGCATGGTACTAGAGATGAGCAAATTGATTTGAAATGAATCACAATCATTATGAATTACCCCAAATGTTTGGTTTCTAATGAATTAGAATTTTTTTGTGTTTCTTCCTGCAGAAATCTCAAAAATGGCTACTGCTATTTGAAAGATTAGAAGACAGGAAAGGAGGCATCTTCCACCAAAAAGGGATAACTTTTTTATTTTAATTTTAATTATTTTAATTAATTTTTAAACAGGCTGCTTGTTGCCTTCCATTACCATCCATTTACCCATAGCCATACAATATTTCACTATCAATTTAACATTACTAATGCTGTCTTAGCATTAAAGAGCTTGAAATGGGACGGATACAGGCCTAGGAGACCTCAGACAACTTTTCAGGGCAATTGGGGCTCTTTTTAATATAGTAACATAGTTTATAAGGCCGAAAAAAGACATCTGTCCATCCAGTTCGGCCTGTTTTCCTACAAGTTGTTCCAGAGGAAGGCAAAAAAAACCTGTGAGGTAGAAGCCAATTTTCCCCACTTTAGGGAAAAAATACCTTCCCGACTCTAATCAGGCAATCAGAATAACTCCCTGGATCAACAACCCCTCTCGAGTAACTATAACCTGTAATATTATTACCCTCCAGAAATACATCCAGGCCCCTCTTGAACTCTTTTAGTGAATTTACCATCACCACCTCCTCAGGAAGAGAGTTCCATAGTCTCACTGCTCTTCCCGTAAAGAATTCTCTTCTATGTTTGTGTACAAACCTTCTTTCCTCCAGACGCAGAGGATGGCCCCTCGTCATGGTCACAGTCCTGGGGATAAATAGATCATGGGAGAGATCTCTGTACTGACCCCTGATATATTTATACATAGTTATTAGATCTCCCCTCAGTCGTCTTTTTATTCCAAACGAATTTAGAACAAATTTAATCTGATGGTTGGTTCAACTGAATTAGACTCAAAAAAATAATTTTAGTAATTTTGCTCATCTCTACATGATACCCACTGAAATAAGTGGCCAATTGGAAGCCTTTCAAGCAAGCTAATAATGCCTATAGATGAACCTGGTCCTAATGGGGCAACCGCTATAACCCACACCTTTTCTACAGGATGAGTTAACCTGAGCAGTGTAATAATCTAGTTGGTTAGGATGTTAACTTTCTACAAGATGAACAATACTGCACAGTATGTAAAGAAACGTAGGTAGATGATTTGAAAGCCGTATTATGTAATATTCATTCACTTTATATCTCCAAGTACCACATACAAATAAAACTTGCTCCTCAAAATTCTACACCTTTGAAGGAAACTAGTTGTATTCTTCCCACTTCTAGATGATTCCCACAAGTGTTTGAAGATTTCAGGATGTAAGGATTTCACAAGACTGCGTCTCTCTTCTGTGAAATCATCTTTTGACCAGAGGAATGTCATGATGACGGTTTTGGGACGTCAAACTCCCAATGCCCTAGTAAAAGTTCACCTCTTAAAGGATAACTATCATCAATCTTTTAATGTTTTTGTGTAAAGCTAAAGATAATTGATCTTGGGAGAGACATTCATCATTTTAATTACATGATTTTTGATGAATCTCCTTTTCTTGAAGTAATTGTAAGTGGCGCTGTCAGGAGAACAGAAGTCGTAACAAATATAATGAAAAAATTCTCTAAAGAACACCATTTCTACAATTATGTGATGCATAGTGAGATGTCGTATAATGATAGGTCTTCCTCCTGAACTTACTTAAACCATCACAAATTTTATTAAAGGGATAGTCTAGACCTGAAAACACCATCTGATTGGTATGCTATGACGAAAAAAATTCTAAACATAGGTAGGATATCCTTTAAGAAAACTGATATTTTCTTCCTTAAAGGGATTGAACCATGACAAAGACTTATCCCTTATCCACATATCGGGGAGTAGGGGGTGTCTAATGGGGCTACTGGAGATCATGAAAATGGGGGCTCCATGTTCCACTGTTTGATTGTGCGCTGCTGCTCCAAGGGACTGCCAGAGAAGGCCACATACAAGTGTTCAAATATCTCTGGCAGTTCCATAGAGTTGACTGCTGGAGATAGCTGAGCTATCAACTACAATACATCAAAAGGGTTTCCATATTCTTTAGCTGACTTTATATAATTTCTATAAAACATACTTTTATTTAATATGATCCAGTTCTTAAAAGGGATGTCATATTTCTGATATTGAGATAGGTCATCAATATCAAACTGGCTGGGGTCCAATTTCCAGCACCCCTACAGATCAGCTGTATGAAGAGAATGTTGCACTACTGTGCACACTGTATTCTTTTCATTGTGACCTATTTTCCCAGATCAAGTAGCTCATGAAATGTGTTGCATGCTTAAAGGGTTTGCCTGATTTCCTATATTATAGCTTTAGGATAGATCATCAATATCAGATGGGCGGGGGTCTGACTCCAGGCACTGCAAGTCTTACTTTCTCTTCTCTTTTTACCTGCTCGCCGTTGACATTGCAGTGGTGAGCAGTGTAATTATAGCTCTTCCGTCCCCTTCACTTTGATAGGACGGAGAACTGCAACTGCTCCTTCTTATTCAAGTGAGTGGGACAGAGTCATTGTAATTACAGTGCTTGCACAGTGTGGTGGTGCTGGAAGTCGGACCCCCACGGATTTGATATTTAGTGTCAAATTTAGGACCAGTATATAATTGGATTGTCTAAAGTTGTAATTTTGTTGTAAAACGTTATGTACTTTTTTGCATAAGGCAGTCCAAGGCTACTTTCACATATGTGGTAAATGTACATGGCAGGCTGTTCCAGCAGAGTACACCGTATCCGGCATAGCCAGACCCCATTGACTATAATGGTATCCAGTAATGCTTTAGTCGGTTTCTGGCATTAGCTTGGGGTTTCAACCATTTTTGTTTAGCTGAAACCCGGCGCTCGTGCAGACGCTGGTTGGATCCCTGCTTGATCCCATTATAGTCTGGTCTGTTGTGCATCATGACAAGATAGTCACATCTGCGGTAAAGAAACAGTCTGCCTGAGTTCACCGGATCTGGCCTAGCCAGATACTGCTAGAGACCAGACTATAATGGGATCAAGCAGGGATCCAACCAGCGTCTGCACGAGCGCCGGGTTTCAGCTAAACAAAAATGGTTGAAACCCCAAGCTAATGCCAGAAACCGACTAAAGCATTACTGGATACCATTATAGTCAATGGGGTCTGGCTATGCCGGATACGGTGTACTCTGCTGGAACAGCCTGCCATGTACATTTACCACATATGTGAAAGTAGCCTTGGACTGCCTTATGCAAAAAAGTACATAACGTTTTACAACAAAATTACAACTTTAGACAATCCAATTATATACTGGTCCTAAATTTGACACTAAATAAAAATGATGCCAGCACAAAATCCTGGTGAAAAATAAGCCATTCATATATCTGCCCCACTGTTTGGGGTTGACTCATCAAACTGCAACCTGAGATCTAAGAATATTTGGCTATTGCCATAACCTCAGTTTAGTCTGGGCCTGGGGCATCATCATCTTTTCAAGGTCTTGGAACTGGAAAGGATAACTGGGAGAAATAATTGAGACAATTAACGACTCTGTTTTATGACTACTTATTGATTCTATCTTTTTATCTGGCGAGAATGGCAAAGCGCCTTTAAATCATTTTATATAATTAGATCTAAATATCCAGATAAATTGTGCTGCTATTTTAAATATTACTTATACTGAGTATCCAATTAGTTTATCTTCTACTACTGCCTGGCAGGTTTCTGAAAAGCTTTTCTGTTGAGATTTTTTTTTTGTTGCTGCTGTGTTATCCTGAGTTCACACACTGTGGATAAAATTTGCAACAAAATCGGCACTGTAATGTCACATTCACTGCCTTTCCATGGCTTTCAATTACTGTGGATTGAATAATCTGTGCCATTTCTCCAGGATGTGAATGGGAATTCGAAAATGCTTGTTGGACTATTGTTGAAACTTTAAAAAATGTTTGTTTTTTTTTTTGGTTTTTTTAAGGATTAAAGTACTAGGAGTACTATCTCCCAAAATGCGTCTTAATTGCGTCTCCGCATGCGTCTTAATTGGCATGCGGAGACTTATAGACCATTCCTGCTACTCTGGAATTCTGGGAAGAAAGTGATGCAAATGAGCTCTTAACAAGTTCTGCCTCTACTGCCACCAAATGAAAGGCAGCTATCCTATAAGTCAATGTTCGACTCTTTAAATAGGCCTTGAGACATGACTCAGATATTAAATAAGTCAGCACCTCATCTGCAGACATCTGCCTGACTTAGGCCTCTCACCCAGTTAAGCCAGTACTCTCTGGTCTTCACTGATAAGGGGCAATCACCACAAAACAGTTGTCTGCAGATGAGGTAAACCTGTATTATTATTTTTTTCCTTCAGGAAGTGACCTCCACTGACATGAATGGAAAACCTAACCATGCATAGTGCAGTTCGTTATGCAACTAAGGAGTAGATACAGTACAAAGAAGAGAAGAGGTTTAAGTCTTTTCTTGCCCCATGAATATTACTAAATCAGAGGACGTGTGGTGTGCATCCATAATAAGGAATACACAATACTTTACCTCTGATTTTTAAGGATCCATGCATGTTTTTTTTTCTTATGGCTACTGTAAAATTATCTGTGATAAAAAAAATACATTACAGAGGTATTCTTGTGGGAGGCACTGTAGGTACAATAGTGTTCCTATTCAGACTTGCATTGTGGTTTGTGTTCATAACAGAAGCCACAAAGCTCTGCCAGATCCTTTTTGCATTGAACAACACTTAACAAGCTCTGTTGATTTAGAATCGGATCCACTGGGTTCTGCCATGAAGTGTATCCTTTTGATTGGAAAAATAGTGCTGCATGAAGCACTATTTTTCCTGTTAAATATCTGTGCTGGAGGCTCCAATGCAGATGTTATCAGAGCCTTATATTGTGAAAATGATGAGGAATTGAAACACAAAGAGGTGGATTTATTAATCTTTTAGATGGTGTAATTTTACAGCAAAAGGGTTTTTAGAGACTTTAAAGAAGAAATTTTATTCTCTGACCTGTTAGAAAGGTGCATGATGTAATCTATAGTGAATGCAATCTTCTTATCAGAGACTGCATTTCTGAGTTATCCCCTCTCTTCTAATTGTAACTGGGTCATGTGACCAACTCCCTGACCTCCAACTGACCCAGGACAGGAAGCCAGTTACTGCTCTATTCATTCCTATGAGACTGAAAATGAGGCTCCCATAGGAATGCATAGAGAATTAGACTTCCTGTCCACACATAAGATACTGTGTGAGTTGGTGGGTCTGATTGCTGGTTACATAACACAGATGAGAAAGATCAGGGAGATATAACTCAAAAATACAGACATTGGTAAGAAAATGACATTCACTACATATTACATCATGTACATTTCTAGCAGGACATGAAATAAATTTTTTTGCGGGAGTTCTTTAATACTGATGACCTATCCTCTGGATATGTTATCAGTGTCTGATCAGTGGGAGTCCGACACCTGGGACCCATGTCCATCAGCTGTTTGAGAAGGCACCATGCTCACTAAGCACAGCACCGTACATTGTATAGCGGATGTGCTTGGTATCGCGCTCAGCCCCATTCACTTCTATGGGGCTGAGCTGCACCTAGGCCGTGTGACTGATGAATGTGTCGTCACTGGCTTAAGTAAATCTGAGAGAAGGATGAATGATAAAATGTGGTGCAGGAAGAGAAACCTTTGTCTAACTCTATACTAACCATTGATAAGCTTGGCTTGAGGCAGAATTTTACACCAGCATTGTGGTGCAATATTGGTGCTACCTTAGGTTTTGCCCCTTTTAGCACAGTCATATCCCTTTCCCAGTAAGCCTTGTCATGTTATATGCATAGGATTTCTGAAGAAGTAGATCCACCAATGTGCCAAACTCAACCAATTTGCACCAAATTTTGGAGTGTCCAGGTGTACTCACTTTAGTAAATATGATAAATATGGGAACCCCCTTTAAATTCTTTTTCTAAGGTATAGTCATCATCTTTAGTTCCTAAAACAGATTTCCCTGAAGTACAAATAAACGCCTGGTCTGGATATTCTGTACATGACAACTTGAGTGACCAAATAAATAGTGGAAATGAAGAGGCTTTTAGAAACATTACTTTGCATTGATGAGCATTTTAATGGTTGGTCTTCTATGGCTGTGGTCAGAAGTATTTAGCTGTTTTTCCACAAGCCATCCCAGAATCATTATAATGCACTGTATGTCAAACTGAATTATTAATACAGTTCATTACAGAAAACTGAAAATCAGCAGAGAAGGTACAACAAATTCAAGGGTTAAACAGATCATATATAGAAGTCTGGCTGCTTTCTTTCTATGGCTATTGATGCCCTCATTTCTACAATTCAATATAATCTTGATATGCCAAGTAATACACTATTTTGTCAGGTATATTACTTGAGGATGATGTTGAAATGTGAACAAGAAGGAAGTATAAAAGATTGTTAAGGTCGACAAGACAGGATTCTCTCATTCTCCTCGGTCATATGGCTTTTCTTGGGATCAATAGTCCCGAGCATGAACTTGCAATAAATGGAAAAGTGGGCCTCCAAAGCAACCCAGTGGGAGATTCATTGGATTGCTGCATCTCGATTGCACACAAACTGCAAAATTGGCACTGCTGAAAGTAATGCAGAGTTCACAAATCAATAGAAAGGTGTTTGCTAACCAATTTTTCGATGCTGTCCTTTAACCCCTCCATATCTGCATAAGCCTTCTCTAAGCTTACTTTGCAATCTCAATAAGAGCAAACCATGGAAATATAGATCACTCTGGAAAACAACTAACATAGACTTGTAGGAAGAGCTGAAGACCTTTTTTTTTATTTAGACCCCACTTAGTAATAATCCACATTTAGGCCCTGTGCCCCAAACCCCACTGAGTAGTAATTCCCATTTAGGCCCCAAGTGGGCCAGCCCCACTCACTAAGATTCCCCCTGTGCACCTTAAACTATAAAAAAAAAAAAAGCTCACCTCATATTCCTGTATATTCCTCCTATGAGTGTTTGTCAAAGAAACAGTCCAGAAACTGTTTAACAGTGTCAACGCAGGCCCCGCTGACCGGTGGCAGGCACCTTCTAGTACTTCGTTGTCCTATGCAATGCGGCACCTGGGGCAACCACTGCTCACCTAGGCTTTCCCACTGGTGAAATAGTGTAAATTTAGAGGATGCAGCTAATACAGTTGTGACTAGGATTCATATCCACAGGCCACGCTGCCACATAAAGCCCTCCATAGCGTAGTACACGAGATTCTGAAGTTGGCCATTTAGCATAGCCACCAGGTTATTCAATAAAATGTATCTGTATAGTGCCACTTGCTGTTTGTTCTTTTTCTTATTTCTTTGTCCGGCTCACTGAGAAGGCCGCACATGCTCAGTTTAATCCTCAACTGCCTTCTGAGCTGTGATAGGGAGAGAATGGACACGCCCCGCTTAGCTGCAGCAGAAAGGACACTCCCCTTGAGATGCCAGCTTGTTCTAGCTGGTTCTAGCTTTGTTAGAAAGAGGTTGTCAGGTACTATATATTGTCTGGTTTTCATTTTTTTACATTAGTCATGGAATAACCCCTTTAAGTTAGAGGTCTGTGGTCTGAATTAATTTAGGGGACTGAGTTCTGAATAAATCTAGGAGTTTGATTTTTTTTGGGGGGGAGAGGGCGAGGGAGTCTGATGTCTCTCATGCACACTTTGAATTTTTTAAATTTGTAACTTACACGTGTGCTTTACCCTTAATTTCACAAAGACCTGGTAAATATCTGGAGGGGATTCCAAAGGTTTGGCATAGGGCCCACCAATTTCTAGTTATGCCCCTAAATGTTCCATTTAGCTGAGCCTAAACACTAGCATCCCTTAGTTTACTTTCAGTTAGGCTTATTTTCTATATAAAAAGTCCATATTTAAAATAGGGTTGATTGCTCATTGTTTATGTGTCAGCTTTAGTGATTTTTAATGTTTTTTCAAGTGTAATACATTGATTGTATTAAATCATTAAACAGTTTGCTGTGCTTGCATTTTTCCTATTAGCTGCTGTGATTAGAAAGGGCTTCCATATGGCAATGGAAATTGAAATCCATTGAGCGTCAGATTGCAGTCCAGTCCAAGTCTTTGACATGGGCAATTGCCACAAACCTTTTCTTCGCAGGCTGCCCGCATATGCCAGTGATACAGCATGCCTGCTCACTGGAGGAATTCGACACAGCTAAGAATGATTTAGGATAAACTGCCTCTTCAGAACTTGCAGGGTGTTGAGCAAATTTCTCCTTGTGGAAAATGTGCTGTCATATCACAAGCTTGCTCATTGACAGGATGGGAATACTGCCAGGCGGCTGCATAGGTGACTTGTCATATCATACAGTACAGGGTAGGCAAAAGGGAAACTGCCATCTGTAAACGCACATAAAAAGTGGTAAGCAGATTTGCTCATACCTGAAAGGCACTGAAGTGCATATGTTTAAAATGTACACGACCTAGAAAAAGAAAATACTTTCGTAAATCTCTATGGTATAAAATGAATATCCGTAACACTATATACAGAATGCTTGACTTTTACTGAAATATTTGGATAACGTTGGATATATTAGGTATTTGGATAAAATGTACTGTAGATTGATTATTTAAAGGCTATGTACACCTTGGGAGGCAATTTTTTATGATTGCATTTTACTAATTTTTGACTAAAAGTCATTTTTTCATTTGGTCTTTATTAAAAAATATTGAGCCATTCTGTCACAAAGGGTTAACTATAACCCTTATCTCTAAAGTACTAAGAGGTCATAAACACTTATTTAAGCCCCATTCTTATGAGTAAGATACGAACTGAGCTATGAGTGTTTATAATGTCAGAGAACAGAGATAAGGAGCCCATCAGCTACCCAACTGACGGAAAAGAGAGTAAATCCTCAGGCTCTAGTAGGGCATCTATGCAGCTATGTACACAAAAAGGGTTCCATATTTGTAACAAAGACCAATTTGAAAAATTATTTTTGGCTCAAAATGAGTACAACGCAATAATAAAAAAAATTGCCCCCAAAGGTGTACACAGCCTTTAGTTAATGACCCTGGAAAACAAGATATAAGTTGTGAAGCATAGAGACATAGGGAGAATTTATTACACACCAGTGTGTTGCAAGGCTTTATTTTGTCAGCCTATGATATTCCTTCCGTTACTGGAAGATGCGCCTAATTTATGATGAGGCACACGTCTTGTCATAAATTAGGCTAATCCTCCGGCAGACTGTGTGGCTAAACTGAAATCTATAGATTTCAGTCTTCTTTCGCTCCGATAAGTGTGCCAGATCCGCTGTCCTCACCTTGCTCCCTTTTTGGGAAAATGTTGAGGTCGGTATAGAAACACTTGTGCCTAGATTTAGGTTAAATGGCATTTAAAAAGTTGCAATCAGGAGGTTTGCAACTTTTTTTATGCCTGAATACTACCGTGGCGTTGAAGGGGGGGGGAGGGGGTGCGGGGAGTTGTTGTTAATGATAAATTCCACCAATTGTTTCTAAAACAATTTAAAGCAATCTAGCCATTTGTTGATATTCTGAGAAGATCCTAGAGTGCACACCAGGAGTCAAGAAGCAGAATGGGTTAAAAAAAGGGCAAAACTATTACACTCTTTCAGGAAATGTGTGGCAATGTCTGCCTGCTCGGCCAATCACTGGTTGAGGCAGGTCACTGCTCTGGCCTGTAATTGGCTGATAAGGCTTTCCCTGCCATTTCCAAGGTGTAAAGCTGGGACCAGGAAGAGGAGACCAGTGGGGAACCGGTAAGCATTGGAAAGGCAGATTATTGAGGTGAGTAATGATTCTTTTTTTAACCAATTCTGCTCCTTACACAAAAAATGCATCCCACCGGACAACTCCTTGGGCTTGACTCTCATATTTTTTCCTTACTTGAGCACCAGGGGGTACACAGTGACATGCCGTTCAATCTTGGGTCGATGTTATTTCTGAATACAAATTTAATGGCAGAAATACAGATGTAGTAGGTGCCAGCTTCTCTGCTGATATCTGCCAGCATCTAATTATCATCGCCTTGTGATGCTCTAATGTGAAACCATTGCTGCGTGATGCTAAATGAAAAGCAATGTGTATAGCACCGAAACACATTTTCCTACTGATGTCACCAGATAGCGCAGCATTTAAACATTGCTGTAGCATCTGGTGACACTCTCTGAGTGCTTCTTAGGGTTTCTGCATGCAGCTTTGGAAGCCAAAACCAGCAATGGATTAAAAAAAGAGAAGTTGTATCTGTCCTTTCTCTCCTTTTATGATCTACTCCTGATTTTGGCTTCCAAAACTGCATCAGGAGAGCTGACCATGTGGCTGTACCCTTATAGAAGGATTTTCCCATCACAGACAATAGGGACATATCGCTAAGATATGCCCCCATTGTCTGATAGGTGCGAGTCCCACCTCTGGGACCCACACCTACGCTGAAAACGGAGCAGGAAGAGTGGTGGCTGCCCGAGGTCCGGCCACCACCAAGCGCTCTCTCTCCATACAGGTGAATGGGAGCACACTGCGCGGCCATCGCTCCTATTCACTTCTATGGAAATAGCCAAGCCAGAGCTCAACTATTTTCGGTGGCCCCATAGAAATGAATGGAGGACGGCTGCGCGGGCGGGGCAGAAATAAACGGCTGAATATTTCTGCACAAAAAAAATCTAGGGGCTTTTTATAGAGTCCCCCCTCTTAGTGCACATTCTCTAGTAGATTGCAACCAATTAGGAAGACTATCTCTGGAAATCATTCAAGGAAATGTTACCAAAAATGTTTTCTGCCAGTTAAAACCAGCAACACATCCTTTTTTTCTCATTTCTTTTTATTTTCTGATATGATGTATTTTTTCTCTTCCTTGAACAAGATTATGGTGGCGACCATCTTACCTGAGCTGTTCCTAACAGCACTTAGAAAGCATTAAGAAAATAGCTTAATGGCAGCCCTATGAGCCATAGAAATAATGGTCAGCAGGGGACCTTATTGACTTGTATTGGAGAGTTTTCTAGGCATGCTCTGTGACCTGTGCAGAGGTCATTGTACAAGGAAGGAACAGATGAGATTTGACAATCACCTATTGTGAATGGTGGATCTTGTCTTATCTATATCTTTATCTATAAGCATATGTGATATCATTATAAACAGGATTAGAATGACAGATGAGCAGATAACTGCAGTAAAGTGATTTGTACAGACCAAGACGTGGGGCCTATTATTAGGCTTAGTGGCCAGTATGAAAACTGCAGGATTGTAAGGTTGTATTTATATAGATATGACATGGAAAATTAAAATCATCATCAAAAATTCTTTAAAAATATGCTAAACATAAAAATGTGATTTAACAATAGGTCATTTTCTGATGATACACTCCTTTTAAGTATGACTAGAATTTCATTTTATTTAATCTGAATATGTCCATAATTAGCTGGTTAACCTTATATCTTTAGAGGGGTCTGGGATTAGTACTGTAGATCTCCTTCTTCTCTTCACTCAGCCACAGAGTTAAAGGTGTTGTCCCCACAATAGCAGGTAATAGACTCTCATCCGCTTCTGGTAGACAGGAATATGTATCAGCACAGCTTATGTATGGTTTATTTAACCTGAAACCTATCAGGCACTGTTCACACACAGCTGGGTATTAAAGTGGCAAAGCTCCACTAGTGCAGTTGCAACCTAGAAAAATGGTCTTCTGCTATTTTATAAATGATGTGAATTCTAATATCAAATCACCACTGATGTGCAGAACGAAAGAGATGGAGCCCTATACAAGTGCTCAAAGCTCCCCTACTGGAAATCAGGTACACGTTCTAAGCAGTAAATGCCATTCATTTGAGTGGCTGAAAACATTCTGGTTAAGGCACTATAAAAAGTGTACATGAGTTTTTATATATTTTTTTATTTATTTGTTTTATCCAATATCCTCAATTGAGGAATATAAACCACAAAACCGAATAAAATAATAAGAAATAGCTATTCATTTAATGCTCGTAAATAGGGATGAGCGAAACTGAACTGCAAAGTTTGGGTTTGTACCGAACTTTGCAAGTTCGGGTCCCCGGACCCGAACCCAGAATTTTTAACTGAAGTCCAGGTTCAGGTGATTTTATTTATTTCCGTTATAACATGGTTATATCGGAAAATAATAGAATTCTTAAGACAAATGCAAAACAATATGGTCATTTAGGGGTTAAAAAAACAAAACAACTCACCTCATTCCCTTGATCGCACTGCAGCAGCTTCTTCTATCTTCACTGAACAGGACCTGCCAAAGGACCTGCAATATGTGTGATGACATCACCGCGCTCTCCCACGTGGTGACGTCATCATACATTTTGCAGGTCCTGTTCAATGACGATAGAAAAAGCTGCTGCAGCGCGATCAAGTGGATGATGTAAGTTGTTTTTTTTTAACCACTAAATGGCCATAGTGTTTTGCATTCTGTATTAAGAATGCTATTATTTTCCAGTATAACCATGTTATAAGAGAAAATAATAAAGTGAAGTTGGGGTCCGCATTGACTTCAATGGGTTTCAGGGTCATGTCCGAGTCCCGAACTTGAACTTTCCCCTGAAGTTTGGCCGAACCCGGCGAACCCAAACTTCCACGGGTTCGCTTATCCCTACTCGTAAATAAACTTCTATATTGCACTGAGTAAAGTAGGGCAACACTTCTAATCTCACTCTTTTTATCTCTATCTATCTATCTATTATGAGACTTGCACCAGTTTTGGTATTAAAAAAGCCAATCATTTTGGTGCACAATGGTTCTGCGCACTATTATTTTTTCCAATTTTGCCTAGGGGCAGGGGTGAAGCCTCCCACAGCCTCACAGATATACTATAATTGACGCCAGTCTTAATAAATTCCCCCCATGGTGTTTAGACCTGACTCTTGTGACATGATTTCCTCTTCTTGATGAGCGTGTTAACGTTCCTCTTGTTATCATGCTGTCCATCACCTTGCATTACTCTGAAAAACTGTTACTCTTAATTGACTCATCACATATTAATTTAGGAAGCTGTAAAATTCTTTCCAGAAGTGGGGATCTCTAAGGAACTGTTAGCAATGACTCTGTCTGTTCCGCACATAGTAACCCAGGGCCACGCTCAAGTATGTGAAGTAATATGTATTACATCTGGTTTTGCCATTTCTACATTTTAAATAGGACTTCACTATGGGTGAAACGTTACCATTGCATCCACTGGCATCTGTGGTCACATTGTTGCATTGTAATTCTAATGTCGGAGCAGTCTGCATGGAGACCTATTGCAAATGAACAAGGGAGAATTTGAAGGGCAGCGTAAGTATATTTCAGTGGAGGACAGCTTTATGGTGTTTTCAGGAATCCTATTTAAATGTAAATCTGTACTGTATATCTGTGGTCATCTGCAAATATGAAGAAGCAGAGTGAGCTACAGCCACTGGTTAAGCAACGGTTTTCCAGTCAAACTGTTCATCCAGCAAACCTCTAATAAAAAGCACTCTACATACATCCATTGCAGAGTTACACTTTAAAAGGGTGCTCCTGTTTCAGGAAAAAGGGAGGCTTGTCCCCATTGCGGTCTGCTATTGGCTGTCTCCCCCTGCGTGATGGGGAGATGCAGCGACGGCAGTGCAGGGAGAAGGACCTACGCAAGTGTCAGGGAGTGGGGTAAGTATCATCCATATGAAGGGCCCGGGCATTGGGGGCATGTTTTACACTTTAGAATACCCCTATAAGGTCTTTTTTCAAATCTATCTATCTATCTATCTATCTATCTATCTATCTATCTATCCTATTATCTCTCTATCTCATTATCTATCTATCTACCGATCTATCTATCTTACATACAGTATATACTCTCCCTATTTCTGTGTTGCTATATCATGTATAACACTGCTCCTTTACAGATCTCCATCCCTTGTGTTAAAGCCGTCCACATGAACCGTGTAATTCAGAGAGTTGCGTGCTCCACAGTGACTGCAGTACAGAGCAGCATCAGGCCATTAGAGATTTGAGGAACCCAGTGGCAGATAACAATGTAGCGCAGGGAGATACACAGCGACCTGGCCATTGAAAATGGTGTTCGGAGCAGATTTAGATGCAGTGTGAACAAAGCAGCATAACTGAAGTTCTGTGAGTGTTGTATGGCACCTTACATTATGAACATGAGCAGTGTGTGACAGGTTAATGGGCCCCCCTGACGAGTGAGGGGTGTTTTATCAAGCTGAAGGTTGTACACATATACTGTCACTTTGATATGTAGGTCTGTGGATAAAATGGAGTGTTTAGGAGAGGAAGAAATGTGATCTAATCCAATATCTGATGGTGCAAGCTAGCTGTTTAGCTGTAACAAGTGACAACAGGTGGCACTGAAAGTGTGGGATGAAAGAGATAAGTGCGAGCACTAAGGGAGGAACGAAAGGCACAAAATCCAACCGTATTAGCATTTGAGTCCAAAGACACTGACAGTGCTGTGTGCTCTGTAACACACAGCGATCTCCTCCTCAGTATAGGGAGGAGCCATCGTTATACCGTACCATCACTCTTCCCTATACTGGATAACTATTTGCCAGCAGCAAATCCTGATTAGACACCACGATCTGAAAGCTACAAACAATGATCAAGATGTTGGATGACTAGGTATGAGAAACAGAAGCTGCCTGGAATATCATAGAAATATCTGAAATATATGTCCTCATGCACACGACCGTATCTGTTTTGCTTTCTGCAAACTGCAGATCTGCATAACACAGATACCAGCCGACCGTTCTGCAACTTCCTGTTCTGCACATCCCACCCTACTGTATGTTAAAAATACCTATTCTTCTAGAATAGGGCATGTTCTCTGATTTTGTGGGAAGGCGGAACAGACATGGTATGCTGTCTGTATTTTTGCTGCCCCCTTGAAATTTATGGGTCCACATCCAATCCTCTAATATGAACAGGGCCTAACTTGTATATACATTTATATATTTCAGGTACACTATGTGAAAGGTAATGGCCAGTACGCTGTGAAATTAAATGTCTTTCTTCACCAGTACTTAATATATTTTACATAATGAAATAGCTTTTTTCCCCTACCATTATTAAGTCACTATTCACTGTAAAAACGGAACTACCCACACACTGAACGGTGTAAATGAGAAGAGATAAAGAGGAATGAATAAAGTAAAAAGGGAGATAAGGGAGGGGTACAGGGTAATAGCTGTGGGGTTAGGACAGCCTAGATTAGTAGTATAGGACTGTAAGTAGAGGCAGTAGGAATACTATAGCATACAGTCAGGAACATGTCTGAAGACCTATCCAGATACTGCAGGTAGGCACATAAGGCATTCAAAATTGAGGGCCAGTCCATTTCTGCATTAATGGTCTCAGCGGCTATTAAGATATTGATCAGTCTGTTGGGTAGGTTCAAGACATATTTTGGGGGAAGGTTCAAGACATAAATCCCAATTTCAAGTTGGCTAGAAATGCCTAATTATTTCCTGAAAAGAGGGCATAGGGTTGACCGATAAAATTAGCTACAATATTCTGGATGCGACCAAGACTATGATTTCAACTGTCAAGCACAGATGTCTCAGGTGAGTTGGTTTTATTGCGAGTTGGGGGAAGGTTCAACATATAAATCACAATTATAAATTAAAAATGCCTAATTATTTCCTGAAAAAAGGGCATAGAGTTGACCTATAATATGAGATACAATGTTCTGGATGCGACCAAGACTATGATGTTCAACTGTCAAGCGCAGATGTCTCAGATGAGTTGTTTTTTTTTTTTTTTGCAATGTATCTGATGACAGAAGCGCTTTAAAGGGAATTTGTCACCAACGACCTCCATATCCGACTGTTTGCATAGACACATAGCTGTAGTTCACCTGATTAGCCCCTTCCTGACCAAGCAATTTTCCATTTTTTTTCATTTTTGTTTTTCACTCCCTGCCTTCCTGGAGACATAACTTATTTTAATGTTCACATAGGCATATGATGGCTTGTTTTTTTGCAGGACAAGTTGCACTTTCTAAGGGCACCACTTAATATTACTGCGACGCAGTGGGAAGCTGGGAAAAAATTCCCAATGGCATGGAATTGAAAAAAATTCAATTCCGACACAGTTTTATGGGTTTTGTGTTTAAGATGTTGCCCATGTGGTAAAACTGACCTGTGCCCTTCATTCTGTGGGTCAGTATAATTACTGTGATACCACATTTTTTTGTTTTAATACTTAAAAAATTAAAAGTTTGAAAAATAGTATTTTTTCTTTGTATCACCATATTCTGACCCCCATATCTTTTTTTATATATTTATACAGAGCTATGTGAAGGCTCATTTTATGCATGGCTCATTTTGTGTAGTCTATATTGATACTAGTTTGAAGTGTGTATGACTTTTTGATCACATTTTATTTATTTTTTGGGGGGAGGTGAAGTGACACAAAAAAGGGTGAATTAGCCATTTTGATATTTTTTCTGTTATGTCATTTACCATATTGGATACATATTTTTTTATATTTTAATAATACTGGTATTTTAGAATGTGACAATGCTAATTATGTTTTTTTTGTTTATTTAAAGGGGGTTGATTTGAATTTTTATATTTTGACATTTTTAAAAACTTTTTTCACTTTAGGGTACTTGAACATTTGATTATCTGATCGCTTTTCCCATAAACTGCAATGATTTAACACTGCCCTCTACTGGAGATTCAATATGCTCCATAGGACCTTTATTATGACAGTCCTTGGAGCCTTCAGAGGGCCTAAGGTTGCCATGGCAGCCAAACAGCATCCTCGATCTCAACATGCGACAGGTGAGCCATTTGGGCCCCTAGAGTTCAGCATTTCTAGGATTTCACTGCTCAGATGCCATGGTTACAATTGACAATTCAGTCAGAGCTTCTGAAGTGGACACCATCTTTAAAGACCCAACATCCACCATACATATACAGCGGATTTTCAAAAAAATCACATTCACCGAATGTATGCAGAGAGTGCTGTATTGTTGCCTTTTCCACAACATTTCTAAGAAACAAATGGGTATTCCTTAGTGTTTTTCCAATATGTTACTGATGCATTTTCCTGCCAGACTTCAATTGATGGGTTTGTAGATAACTTTGTAGCAAATAATGGATTATTTTGCTACAAAATAAAACATTTCCCTTCCCAATCCTTACAGAATACAGTATTCCTGTGTGTAAACTCACTGCCATGGATTGCTGGGATATTAGCTTTCTTTTTGGTCAAAATCAATACATATAATTCCAAGCCTAACTGATACAACCACTGAATATAATAATCTCTTGATTTGTTTCCAGATTCCTTGTTCTATGTGTTGAAAAAAAGACTATATCGTCATACAGATGCCCTGGTTGACAGTACTTCTAAAACTACTCTATCATCAAGGCTTGGGTTCAGTAAGTGGTATGAAGTATAAGATTGTGTATTTTTATGTCTAAATACTTGTATGGAGCATCTGAATGCTGTCAGAAATGTAATTCAGCTGAAACACAAAGACTGGATTTGAGTTCCTTTTCAATCTGAGTAATTTCAAGCCATTTCTATAGTGTTAAGAATCATTTGCTGTTCTTTACTTCTCGGCTACATAACCAAAATGACTTTCTTTTCTTATTTACAAGAAAAGATCTAATGTCAGGTACAGAGCACAGCTTTTTTACATAATACTATGTCTTTGGGCAAACAAGCTTTAAAGGGGCTCTGCAGAAAGAAAAGAAACAGGCATTTTTTCTAATCCTGGGCAATTCCTTTAATATGACATAGTATTTCACTGGGCTCTTTGGTGCTAACCTGCTTGCATTAGTTTCCTCCAAGTCTGCCTTACATTCATATATGTATTTAAAGGGGTTGTCCAAGTTATGGAAAAAAAATATAGCACTGTAAATCTGATGGTAGCAATATATAACTAAGTTCAGCAAGTTTTAGGCAAAAAAAAATCTCTATTTCCTCATTTCCCTGGTTCTCTTCTGGCCTTTGTTTACATGCAGTAATAACAATCTCTGCCCCTCCCCCCTTCTCTGCAAAGGCAGTGAATATAAGCGCTGTGAGTACATGTCTGCCTGCTGGGATACTCAGCAGCATGTTGTTTGTGTAGGACTACAAGTCCCAGCTGTACAATGACACCGCTGATAAACACAGGAAATTCTCCCTACCGGTTCTTGTACAATTCCTCTATAGCTCCTTGCCCAGCATTTGTCTCCTCTCACTGCTGCAGCTACTATTTGTTATAAAGCCTTGAGCCCTCAGTGTGTTCTGGCTGAAGGGGTTAATGGTTTATCTGAAGGAATCCAGGGAGAGAGCAGATAGCAGGAGCCCGGCAAAGAAAGGGGGCGTGGCCAGTGACGTCTCGTGTACGAAACATCACAGACCAGGGAGATAAGGTGACATCACAGGTCATGTGACCCTCAGTCAACTCTGAGAAACCAGCAGCTTTAGAAACACAAAGTATATGGGAAAGTTGTTATACCTGACAAGGTAGAAACATATAAAGAACAAAAAAATAACTCGGACAACCCCTTTAACTGTGCAAAAATGCCCATATTTACCTTGATGTATGCATTTGAGACTGGTAAATCACCAGTGAGCTTGATATGTTTGTGAAATATGTTTAATTTTCTAGAGTTTACACATTCTGAAGACTACAACTCTTAATATTGGTAAAACGAGAGCGCTGCATACTAACAACAGTCACCAGCAGGGCTGCCATTAATAAATATGACCTCTGATTTCTCCAAAGATACTGCACAATCTTCATGCCTTAACATTTATCATAATGTAACAGGGCAGGATAGACTGGCCAAGGAGTATTTTTTGGACTTGGATGTCCATTATGGAACTTTCATTGGCTGCAGTGAGGCATGTGACCATGTCCATGCACTGGCGGAGGAAAGCAGCACGGGGACCAGAAGATGGAGAAAGTAGAGGCAACGAGGAGGACTAAAGCGGGTTGGAGCAAATAAGTAAGAATCTGCTGCTTCAGGAGGCAGGCTGCAGGCACTTAAAGATTAAAATTACTGGAAAACCCCTTTAAATTCTGGCTTACATCCTGGGCAATAGCAGTCACATTGTGCAAGTAACACAAGAGAAAAGGAGAAACGTTGTTAATTGCCTCTATCGCATCAATGGACTCCTTTTATTCATGACACAACATGTTTTTTGTGGCTTATGTATTGATTTTTGCATCTTAATAATGCTGATACAAGCAGGTATTGGCTCTTTAGTCTGGATAGAATAAAACGTACACAACAAATGACTTTGCGTAATAGTAATCGGAAAATGAGTGAGACTAACTGTGTGCATATATATATATATATATATATATATATATATATATTAATATACTGTATATACACATATATTTATATAAACACTTTCTAATGGAAAGATATGTAAAGTGCCTCTGACATATGATAGGAGGGTTAGAATAGTAGGTGCTACAAGCCAGATCCAGAGCTTTTGGGGCTATATACTGTGACATGCAGATGAAGAAGTCTTTTTGAAAAAGACTGGTGAGCTGCTCTCTAGTCAAACAGCATCACACAGTATGTTCTAAGAAATTGACTCACAAGGCTCTCCTCCAAATGCTTCTATGAAATGTCCTTTCTAGTTAGATGCCAGACACAATATACTTAACCCCCAACTCTTTTTTTTAAAGACAACTGTTTAAATTGTCCCCATTTCAGGGCAGAAGCTCTGTAAATGAGTTAATATATAATGTCATGGTTGTAACTGATGGCAAGTGAGGTAGTTGCAGGGTTGCTTATTTAATGTGCGATTTGCTAAATGCCTATAATGTAATGGTGCTTTCTCGCTGCATCATGTTCTGGCAGAAGAAGAAGTCAACTCTAGCATTGTGCTAGGCTTACATATGTCAAAGTTCTCATCAAGCATACTGGAATGTAACCCAAGTTTCACAGGGTTGAACTCCTTCGGCCCTGCTGTGAGCGGTCCGCTCTGATTGGACAGCGCTCACAGCAGGGCAGAAGCAACGCCCATTGAGGAACAGGGAGTCTCCTCCTCCCTGTTCCGATGCTTCTTAATTTACATAAAGCCCGACAGAAGAACGGGGGGAGAAGCCACCGGGGGGACCTTTTGAAAAAAAAAAAGCGCCGCTGCCATCAGAGGGGGATACACTATGAGGTACATAGTGTAGTTTGATTTTTTGAAAGTGGTGAAAGGTCCTCTTTAAATTGAGATCACAATTTCCTGGCAAGCACCTTGAAATTACAGGGAGAAATCAGCATTGATCATGCAAAGCATCAGGACAGATGGACCATAAATATGCTGTTTGAACTTCTAATCTGAATCTCTTTTAGTTTGGGCAGGAATTTAAAGGTAGAATTATGTCTTCCTAGGGTTTATTATTGTGCAAAGCAATTGAATGTCTATAGCTGTGAAAAAATAATAGGGATTAAGTGGAGGTGAATGGGGCAACATACAAAAGCCATATCTAGGAACCCTGTTTCTACATTAGTCTTATATGTAACATCATGATCCCTCCATACATAAACACTCCCTTCTTTTGCCTTAATGTATGTTTGTCACCTGCCAATCTTTCATTTCTTGCTTGGTTTTTTGAAGTTTCTAACCATTCTATCCATACTCTAATAACAGACATGTACCTTTGTACTGACATAGTCAAAAGCTTTTCCTAGAAACAGCAGGTAATCTGCAGAAACAGAACTGTACAATAAAGCAGGACTGCTCAAATATTTTCTTCTGCCAAAGCCAATGGCGGCATTCATGCCAAAAGAGGAATATGTAAAGGAACCGGCAGTGGTACACTGCCCCATACCAACAACAGAATATATGCCAATAATCCTGATTTTGCCAGGACAATCCTGCAAACCAGACCACAAAACTGGCCAACTATACTTAAAAGTGGACGTTTGGCTATTTAAATGTTGGTAAGAATGCAACAGTAACCTCAATATCAATGTTTCCCTAACGCCAAAGTCACTAGTCATCTGCTTCTCACTGAATATTCTTCCCAAATGAGGAAGTTAACATGTAACTTCCTGTTCCTGTGCCAAACTGTTTAGGAAAACATCTTGAATGAAGCTATCTGCAATTGAAAGAAATTGTCTTCTGGGACAGAGAAGCCTTATCTGAAAGTTGATTTGTCCTTGTACTCTTCCAATGTTAGGAAGCAACCCAGGCCTGATCAATAACTGCAAAGCATTTTACACATGGGAAACTCACATGTACATAAAAGGCACAGTAATAATGTGTACAGATATAAATGTACGGTATACGGCAAAAAAACTTATTCACAGACAAAAAGGAGGATGCTATTATAATTAATGTAGAGGGCAAGGGACATAAGGAGCTTATGCAGCAGTATGATAGATATAAGATATATATGAAAAGGAAAGAAAGGGTCATGCAGAATCAATATTGTGTGGCCAGACAGTTTGTGTGACAGGTACTTTGTAGTCACTGAAGGGATAGGCACACACTCTGTTTGGCTCCCCTTCTCATAGTTTGAGAGGACCTAGTTTAAAGTATTGGAGGGGACAAGGCAGAACCCTAAATTTCTAGAATAATAAGTGGTGAAAGGTAAAAGGATGGAACTGTGTAACTACCAACCAGTAAGTTTGACATCTGTGGTATGTAAAATATTCTGAGCCACAAAACTATATACCGATGAATAATCTAATATCTGATCACCAGCATGGATACATGCAAAATAAGTCATGTCTAACCAACATGTTGGGTTACTATGAGGAAGTGCAAATGTGGATGTTGGTCATACTGCAGATCTGGAATATCTGGGTTTTGCAAAAGCATTTGATACAGTACCACACAAGAGCCTTGTGCTCAAACTACAAGGGGCTATGGGACAATATATGAATATGGGTAAAGAATTGGTTAAAGGGGTTATCCCATGACTAATGTACAACATGAAAATAAGATATCATATAGTGCATGACAACCTCTTTCTAACAAAGCTAGAACCAGCCCTGTACCTCACATGGATCCAGAGATCTCCCCATTCATTGCTCTGCTAGATTTATATCAAGCTGAAAGCTCAAGGGGAGTGTCTTTTCTTCTGCAGCTAAAGGGACGTGTCCATGCTCTACCTATCACAGCTCAGGAGGCAGTTGAAGGATGAAACTGAGCATGTGCAGCCTTCTCAGTAAGCTGGACAGAGAAATAAGAAACAGAGCAAAGAGCAGGTGCTATACAGATACATTTTATTGAAGAACTTAGCGGCTATACAAAATTTTTAATCACATGCAACTACAAAAGTATTCAGATCCAGGTGCTGGTTTTAAAGCTGTAGAATATTTTTCGTGGGATAACCCCTTTAAGGGACAGAAAACAAATAGAATCCCACTCAACAGTACACCAGTGATCATAGCTTTTAATACTAGAGTAAGAAAGCAGCAATAAATCAATAAATAAATTAGGGTGGGGTTTGGTCATTGTACTACATAAATACTACTTTACCTTCATCTACTGTATCCTTCTCCCATCCCTTGTAGATTGTAAGCCCTTGTGGGCAGGGTCCTCTCTCCTTGTGTACCAGTTTGTAACTCGTCTTGTTCATGCCTGTTCTACTTGTTATTTTTTTATTATGTATGTAAACATAATGTATGTATGGCACTTTAATAATAAATAATAATAATCATCATCATCATACCAAGTATTTATATTTTCTTCCATTGCATTTTAGTGTATTCCTAAAAATACAGCATGCTAAACATGCTAAAAAAACACAGCAATTTTTTTTTTAAAGGAAGCCTTATTATACTGTAAGCAGCATATAAACATAATCCATCATCCAAGCACTGCCTTACATATAACTTTTTAATATCAGTGTTGGACATAAGGTGTAATAACACGTGGTATTTTAATTTAAGTCATAAATGTGGAACCCTTTTCACCAGCTAACTGAATATAAAAGTCAGGCAAAGGTTAAATAGGGGCAGAATAAGTATGTGCAAAGGATGACACTGTCCTGCCATGTACATAAAAGGCACAGTAATAATGTGTACAGATATAAATGTACGATATACGGCAAAAAAAGGTATTCACAGACAAAAAGGAGGAAGCTATTATAATTAATGTAGAGGACAAGGGACATAAGGAGCTTATGCAGCAGAATGATAGATATAAGATATATATGAAAAGGAAAGAAATGGGAATTGATGTGCCATGGCTAGGGTCATGCAGAATCAATATAGTGAAATGTATGGCCAGACAGCTTGTGTGACAGGTACTTTGTAGTCACTGGAGGTATAGGCACACACTCTGTTTGGCTCCCCTTCCCTTTGTCTCTCGTGTTCCTCCTGTGCTTGGCAAATGTTTGCATACTGATGTTGCAGGTCTCTGTGTGTGCTCTGTGAACAGAAAAGAACTAGACAATTTCCTAGCGATCCTATCATTGGCAACTTACAACCACAGGAGATTTTCCTCCAACTCTATTTTTTGTATTCTTCTATTTTTGTTTTGGATGTTGTTTTATTATTGCAGCTGTATTTATCTTGCTGTTTATTCTGTTACCGTAATCTTGAGGTTTTCTAAAGGAACATTGTACAATTGATATTCTAATGTGCCCACGATTTCAAATAAACATTGTGATTTTACTATAAGCAGAAAGGTAATGGAAAAAGATGGTTGAATGTGTAAGCCTATTGTTATTTAAAGTTATACAAGCCAGAAGCTGGAGAGCTAAGGCTGGGTTATGAGCAACCCACATCTCATAAGAAGATGAAGAACATAGTCGGAATTGTATACTTCAGTGTGAATGCCAATGGCGGTTTGATGTGCTAGACCTAAGAAGATATACCATGGGGGAAATGAGCAAACCTATCACATGAGCAACTATTTCAGGCTTTCCATAAATTCTGCAAAATAAGAAGATATTTTATGTAAAAGCTCCTTAAAATGAATGTCTCATGTGTCACATAATTGTATCTTCAATTCATAAGAAATGTAGCATCCCTCTAAAAAAGGTCTCAACTGCAGTTACTTATTGATGACTGGTTGATAAAGACTGGAGTCATCCATCATAGCAGTATCTTGAAAGAAAAGGATTTTCTAAGATAGATAAATAAATAGATAGATAGATAGATAGATAGATAGATAGATAGATGGATATATAGATACGAGGTTAGGGCAGGCAGCAGAGGATCAGGTTCGGTAAGCAGGCAAGATTCATACACTGGTAGACAGCCATAGCTGAGGCAAAGGGGTGGAACAAAGTGCCCAGAATAAATAGATGGGTTGAGCAAAACCCTAGTCAGAATCTGAACAGAAAGCAAGAGGGAAGGTTAAAGGGAACATGTCACCACGAAAATGCTAAATAATCGGCAGGCAGCATGTTATAGAGCAAGAGGGGCTAAACAGAATGATATATAGTTTTGTGGGAAAAGATTCCGTATGAACTTGTATTTCAGTGACTGACAGCCTTCCCCCTATCACTGTGTATATACAGATAGCTGTCAATCACTGATAGGACAGCCTTTCCTCTGACTGTGTATACAGAGATACCTGTCAATCACTGATAGGACAGCCTTCCCCCTATGACTGTGTATACAGAGATACCTGTCAATCACTGATAGAACAGCCTTCCCCCTATGACTGTGTGTACAGAGATACCTGTCAATCACTGATAGGACAGCCTTCCCTCTATGACTGTTTATATAGAGATACCTGTCAATCACTGATAGGACAGCCTTCCCTCTGTGACTGTGTATACAGAGATACCTGTCAATCACTGATAGGACAGCCTTCCCTCTATGACTGTGTATACAGAGATACCTGTCAATCACTGATAGGACAGCCTTCTCTCTGAGTGTGTATACAGAGATACCTGTCAATCACTGATAGGACAGCCTTCCCCCTATGACTGTGTATACAGAGATACCTGTCAATCACTGATAGGACAGCCTTCCCCCTATGACTGTGTATACAGAGATAACTGTCAATCACTGATACTACAGCCTTCCCCCTATGACTGTGTATACAGAGATACCTGTCAATCACTGATAGGACAGCCTTCCCCCTATGACTGTGTATACAGAGATACCTGTCAATCACTGATAGGACAGCCTTCCCCCTATGACTGTGTATACAGAGATACCTGTCAATCACTGATAGGACAGCCTTCCCCCTATGACTGTGTATACAGAGATACCTGTCAATCACTGATAGGACAGCCTTCCCCCTATGACTGTGTATACAGAGATATCTGTCAATCACTGATAGGACAGCCTTCCCCCTATGACTGTGTATACAGAGATACCTGTCAATTACTGATGGGACAGCCTTCCCCCTATGACTGTGTATACAGAGAGAGCTGTCAATCACTGATAGGACTTCCTTCCCTCTGTGACTGTGTATACAGAGACACCTGTCAATTACTGATAGGACAGCCTTTCCTCTGTGACTGTGTATACAGAGATACCTGTCAATCACTGATAGGACTTCCTTCCCCCATGACTGTGTATACAGAGATACCTGTCAATCACTGATAGGACAGCCTTCCCTCTATGACTGTGTATATAGAGATACCTGTCAACCACTGATAGGACAGCCTTCCCTCTATGACTGTATATACAGAGATACCTGTCAATCACTGATAGGACTTCCTTCCCTCTGTGACTGTACATACAGAGATACCTGTCAATCACTGATAGGACAGCCTTCCCTCTATGACTGTGTATATAGAGATACCTGTCAATCACTGATAGGACAGCCTTCCCCCTATGACTGTGTATACAGAGATACCTGTCAATCACTGATAGGACAGCCTTCCCCCTATGACTGTGTATACAGAGATAACTGTCAATCACTGATACTACAGCCTTCCCCCTATGACTGTGTATACAGAGATACCTGTCAATCACTGATAGGACAGCCTTCCCCCTATGACTGTGTATACAGAGATACCTGTCAATCACTGATAGGACAGCCTTCCCCCTATGACTGTGTATACAGAGATACCTGTCAATCACTGATAGGACAGCCTTCCCCCTATGACTGTGTATACAGAGATATCTGTCAATCACTGATAGGACAGCCTTCCCCCTATGACTGTGTATACAGAGATACCTGTCAATTACTGATGGGACAGCCTTCCCCCTATGACTGTGTATACAGAGAGAGCTGTCAATCACTGATAGGACTTCCTTCCCTCTGTGACTGTATATACAGAGATACCTGTCAATCACTGATAGGACAGCCTTCCCTCTATGACTGTGTATATAGAGATACCTGTCAATCACTGATAGGACAGCCTTCCCCCTATGACTGTGTATAGAGAGATACCTGTCAATCACTGATAGGACAGCCTTCCCTCTATGACTGTGTATACAGAGATACCTGTCAATCACTGATAGGACAACCTTCCCCCTATGATTGTGTATACAGAGATAGCTGTCAATCACTGATAGGACAGCCTTCCCCCTATGACTGTGTATACAGAGAGAGCTGTCAATCACTGATAGGACAGCCTTCCCCCTATGACTGTGTATACAGAGACACCTGTCAATTACTGATGGGACAGCCTTCCCCCTATGACTGTGTATACAGAGACACCTGTCAATCACTGATAGGATAGCCTTCCCCCTATGATTGTGTATACAGAGAAACCTGTCAATCACTGATGGGACAGCCTTCCCCCTATGACTGTGTATACAGAGAGAGCTGTCAATCACTGATAGGACAGCCTTCCCCCTATGACTGTTTATACAGAGATACCTGTCAATCACTGATAGGACAGCCTTCCCCCATATGACTGTGTATACAGAGATACCTGTCACTCACTGATAGGACAGCCTTCCCCCTATGACTGTGTATACAGAGATAACTGTCAATCACTGATACTCAGTGGCGTAGCTACCGGGGGGGCAGGGGGGGCGACGGCTCCTGGGCCCAGTGACTCAGGGGGGCCCAGCAATTCGCCTACTATCAGGCGAATACAAGTGAGCGCTTCCATTATGGAAGCACTCACTTGTATTTAGGGACCCCCATTAGACCTCAGATCAGCCCACCCAGCTGCGTGCAGCGTCAGGTCATAGTGCGCGCCGCCAGGGAAGAGAGCGGAGCGCGGACCGGAGGGCAGCCGCAGCGCAGAACAGGTAAGAAAGGTTTTTTATTTTAATCCTATGTGGCTGGGTGGGCTGATCTGAGGTCTGATGGGGGCACAATACGCTGGTCTGAGGTCTGATGGGGCACAATACGCTGGTCTGAGGTCTGATGGGGCACAATAAGCTGGTCTGAGGTCTGGTGGGGGGCACAATACGCTGATCTGAGGTCTGGTGGGGGGCACAATACGCTGATCTGAGGTCTGGTGGGGGGCACAATACGCTGATCTGAGGTCTGATGGGGGCACAATACGCTGATCTGAGGTCTGGTGGGGGGCACAATACGCTGATCTGAGGTCTGATGGGGGCACAGTAGGCTGATGTGAGGTCTGATGGGGGCACATTCTGCTGATCTGAGGTCTGATGGCACAATATGCTGATCTGAGGTCTGATGGGGCACAATACGCTGATCTGAGGTCTGATGGGGCACAATACGCTGATCTGAGGTCTGATGGGGGCACAGTACGCTGATCTGAGGTCTGATGGGGCACAATATGCTGATGTGAGGTCTGATGGGGGCACAGTAGGCTGATGTGAGGTCTGATGGGGGCACAATCTGGGGTCTGATGGGGCACAATACGCTGATCTGAGGTCTGATGGGGGCACAGTAGGCTGATGTGAGGTCTGGTGGGGGCATATTCTGCTGATCTGAGGTCTGATGGGGCACAATACACTGATCTGAGGTCTGATGGGGCACAATACACTGATCTGAGGTCTGATGGGGGCACATTCTGATGATCTGAGGTCTGATGGGGGCAGGGGACTGTTAGTTTAGTGATGTAAAAACTGGGGACAGGTTTCCTTTAACATAGGAGTCCCGTTGTTTTTTAATCCTATTACTCCTATATTTTACTGCATTATATGGTAGAGTATTTAGAGTAGGGTAGGTAGAAAGTCTATTGTACTGTACTTAACAGCATAGATCATCTAGCAGTTTATATAGTCATCTTTCTAATACAATATTATAACCACAACTAGTAGTATGTGCCTGTGAAGTTGGAAACGTGCGTTTGGGAAGCCAAGTGGGGGGCCCACTCAAGTATGTTTTGCCCCCCCTGTGCTGAACCTCTAGCTACGCCTCTGCTGATACTACAGCCTTCCCCCTATGACTGTGTATACAGAGATACCTGTCAATCACTGACAGGACAGCCTTCCCTCTATGACTGTGTATACAGAGATACCTGTCAATCACTGATAGGACCACCTCCTGGACTTCAAAGTCCAGAATGAGCAGGAACCTAAATTAATAAATTACAAGTTTTACTTGTCTATTTTCCCACAAAACTACACATCAATGTGCTCAGTTCCTCCTGCTCTATAACATACTATTTTCCTAATGACTGTTTTTTATGAGGGGAAATAATCACAAATTGTCACTGGAAAATCAAATGAAATTATATTCAGTTTCATTATTTTCAATGGACTGAAGAGATGCAACCAAAGCCAGCTGCCTAAGTTTGTGTAGCCTGATTCCATGTAAAACAACTGGCATTACCATCCCATATACAGTTTGAGACCAGTTTGTGTCGAAACGGTGGTGAATAAAGAAGAATTGCTTCAAGTACTGCAGTTTTGATTTTGGATTTGTGACAATTGGGGGTACAGTGGACTGGTACCCATCACTGATGGCAGGGGCGGATTGGCCATAGACCTTACAGGGAAATTTCCCGGTGGGCCGATGCCCAGGGGGCCGCCTGAGCCCTCCTCACAGCCAGTAGAAGTTTTTGGGGTTGTATTTTGTGCTGCTGGCAGTATTTTGTTATGGACTGTGGTATTTGGCTCTGTTGAGGTGGTATAATGTGCTGCAATATGATATTACTGTCCCCGCCTACTTGTGTTGGCCCCGCCTTCCATCAATTTCAACCCGACTACAAAACAGGGCCACTTTTAGTATTTTTTCCAGGGCCACTTTAAGTTCCCAGTCCGCCCCTGACTGACGGCACCACCACATAATGGACTTTGAGGCCCCGTAAGTGCTGCTACAATTCCTTATTTTGGTTATCCCATATGCAGTACCGTCAATGGTGACCTATGTATCACCAGATTTACACATACTGTAGCTGAGCCATTCAAAAGGGAGACAAGCAGCGGCATTATATACACGTTTGTAACAACCTGATTATTACAAGGACGCATCACCAAGGTCATGTTGAAAGAAGAGCTTTTTTCATGTACAGATTCACTTTAAATGCTGCCATCTCCACCTTTAGTTCCAGAAACACGTACAGTACTCAGTATTCAGGTCCCATCTGCTTCTTCTATCCACCTCCTCATGCTTGTAAAGATGCCAGTAACATCCCTTTGGCCAGCAGCAATAAGCGGCTTCATAAGTACAAGGAGCAGTGCCGCTGCTGTCTATCTGGAAGATGGAAATAGCTGAGCTCTAGGTTATTACCACATCTATACTTTCAGATCCAACAGTATTCTCTGGAACAACTGTCCTAAGAAAATTTGGGGGGCCATGTAATGAAACTAGTGCAGACAAGCAGCAGCTCCGCTCATGGCAGCTGACCAGATGCTTCCTTTCATTTTCTACCCTTCACTTGTGCATTATACAAATGAAATCTGACAGGTTGCCATGAGCTGCACCATTATTCTTATCTGCTTCTTTTCTATAGTGTACATGACCGCCACTTGATAATCACACATTTTCTACAGAAATCACGTAACTAGAATGTCCAAAAGCCACCTCAGCATTGGAGCAAATTACTACTACAGATAGCTTTCAATAAGTATAAGTACTTTTATTAGCTGAACATTAAAGGGGTTTTCCGAGATTTTGATATTCTCAGGTCATCAATATCAGATGCACCTCCAGCAATCAGTTTGAAGAAGCTACAGTGTTTCAGAGAACTCTGTGGCCTCTTCCTAGGCCAGTTATGTCAAGATCATCCGTCACGTGGCCTAGATGCAGCTCAGTCCCATTCAAGTGAATGAGTTGCAAAATCAAGCACAGCCGCCATCTAATGGACAGCGCTATGCTTGGAAAGCTGCAATGTACACCACAGCCTCCTTTAAAAAGCCCGCTGGTGGAGGTCCTCTTTGTCAGACCATCCGCCAATCTGACATTGATAACCTGTCCTGAGGATACACCATCAACATCAGAATCTTGGAAAAGCCCTTTTTAAATAACCAGGGGACCAGGCCTGTCTTGGTTGCACTGCTTCATCATCTTAAGATTTTTGTAAGCTGCTCTGAAAACCTTATCTCTTAAAAATGAAATCTCCAAGCTATCAGTAGCAACGGTTCAGATTTCAGATGCCATTTTTCTAGTGCAGCTAAGTATGTAGATACCATCCACATTTCCTGCTTTTCAGAATTATGATACATTTGTTTATTTACTTATCTTAATGTATTATTAGTTATGTAAATATTGTGGAGATTGATACATAAGGCATAGTGAGGTATAGATATGGTACTGTCATTGTAGGAGAGTGTTAACTCCAACAGGGAATGCTGGGAAAGAAAACTGCATGTGAACAGACTACTGAGCATCTCTGCAGTAATGCCAGTGTGTCATTAACAAGCTACATGAAAACAGCAAGCTCTTAGCATATTTGCAAACTTGGAGGATATAAACAAATAGGTATATAACACTGTATATCCACTGCTGCTCTTCAAGTGTCAACCACAGCCTCAATACATATATGAAGACTGAAAAGGCACAGAGCATGTTGTTCCAAATAGCCCTACACAAGATTATTACTGCAGTGCTTTAAAATTTTCATGTGCATTATAAATATTTATAGGGTGCTGGGGTTTCTCCTCCACTGTTGCGCATTTCCCGGGAGAGATCTAATAAATTAATACAGCACCCCCTCCTCCCTTTTTCCCTCTGACACTCAGAGAAGTTCAAAGCTGTCACATAATTCTCAGGATAAACTGTACCCACCTCCCAGACACTGAGCTGAAAGGCACAGATATGTCCTGCAGCTGATTCAGTGTCTACAGAGCATTGCATCCCAGCCGTCGATGTAGCAATTTTAATCATACTGGACATAGATTATGAGCTTTAATTTTTATCACCATTATTATCGCCTGTTACATGAGAAAATCAGACATCTAGTATAGTTTTTTAGGGTTCAGTCATATCTCCGGTGGAGCAGAGAAACAGGCTACCGGACTACACCATATCCGGCATAGCCAGACACTGCCGGATCCCAATTTACTAAAATTAAAGTGAAATCGGGCTGCATGTGGTGATACTTCTCTGGCAGAAACCCAATGGGTCCCATTAGAGCAGTGTTTCTCAACTCCTACCGGTCACGATTTGAGAATATCCCACATAATGAATACCTGTGGTAAGTTCTGATGCACTGACACTAATTCTATCACCGGCTCAATACTAAGGAAGTCCTGAAAACATGAACGGCAGGTGGGCCCTGAGGACTGAGATGAGGAACACTGCATTAGAGTGAATGAGGATCTGGCTGCGCCCTGCAGTGTCAGGTTATGCCGCATACGGTGTTCTCCAGAACGAACTGGTACACATCAGTCATGTGAGCCTAGCCTAAGGCGTACTATACAACAGTTCTGGTTATCCAGAATGATTGATTTCTACTGATTCATTGTCTGGTCGCAGGTTTTGTTTACAATAAAGTACTGTAATCTGCAATTTACATAAACAATTATCAATTTTGCAATGTATCAGAGGGATTTATTCAATCTGATCAGATTTTCTCATTGGCCATTTAACTTATATGTAGTGATGCATACCACCAAAAATCACAACTTTTATGAAGGTACACTCTTATGTGTCACATAGAGAACCACCAGGATGAACCAGGACCAGGGGTGCACCTAGTCTTTCTGCTGCCTGAGGAGAAAACTGAAACTGCACCTACCCCCCCCCCCCCCCCGAATGCCAATTTCTTAACCTATCCCCTTTGCCACATTGGAAGCGCTCATTGCCCATTGTCCTTCCGATGCCCCCTCTTGTCCCTACCTGGTTCTGCCTGAGGCGATCACCTCACCTGGCCTCATTGTTGGTCGACCCCTACCAAGACACCAACTAGAATGACATACTGCAAACTCCCAACTAGAACAAGAGAACTAATGCTGCATCTACTAATGCTGCATCTACTTTGAACCATTGGAGACCAATTGTCATTTTCTACCAGACAACCGGGGGAGATTGGCCACAGACCATACAAGGAAATTTCCCCGTGGGCCGATGCAGAACCGCAATACTACAGGTGCCGCCCGGCGTGTTTTCCGCAGTTTGCGGAACACACGGCCGGGCGCCTCGTTCAAAATACCTATTCTTGTCCGCTATTGCAGACAAGAATAGGACATGTTATATAATTTCTTGCGGGCCGCAGCACGGAGCGGCGGCTCGGCAAGATCGTGAGCCGGCCATAGAAGTGAACAGGCCCACACCTATTCCGCAATTTTGCGGAATAGGTGCGGACCCGTTCACACGGTCATGTGAACGGGCCCTAAAAGTTCCCAGTCTGCCCCTGCAGACAACAGATACTCACAGTAGTGCAGGGAAACGATGCTGAATATTCTAATCAATCCCGGTCCCCGAACAGTGGATCCTGAATATATAACCCAAAAATCTGTCCTGAACAGACCCTGCTCACATTGCTTTTGGGTTTGATACAATGTAACTATATAAATATGAGAGCAGCCTAGATAAGAGCTCAGCCAGAACACTGGGACAGAAGAGAAAGTTGAGCTGTCATTGCTGTTTGCTTTAGGAAAGATCTGAATACATTTATTTTACAAGCTCATAATGATAGAAATAAGAAAGTGTGGGTGTAGAAATAAGATGCAGTACCGCACTTTTATCATTTTAAAACCACTGAAGAGCTTTCTTCAGTACATCCAAAGGATGAAACAGTCGGAATTGTCAGAAAAGATGGCACTTTTAATTTTCTATTAATTTTATGAAATTATTATTATACTTCTTTAGTTTTAAACTTCAAAGGGTTTTCCCAACGCATTAATCTTACCTCAATAGTCTATCCCTAGCTAGTAGTTTTTAGGACCTAGTCTGTCCTAAAAACTGCATTAATTCTAATTTTATATATATTAAAGAGGAAGATTCATGCTTTTCTGTACTGAATTAACAGTTAGCATGAAGAGTTTTAACAATATTGTTGCACATCAACAAAAGACCTACAGTTTTATGAGACTATAGGAGTATTTTCTTTATTGAACTGAAACTTGGTACTGTTAGTAGATGTTATTAATAAAGACTAATAAAGACCTCCCAGAGTGGCCAGCCCAGGGTGGGGATTATACTTACCTGGTCCCTGCCACTGGGATTGGATGCTGTCGCTCCAGTGCCGGCTCTTCCTCTCCATGCAGACTAAGGCCCCATTCACATGAACGTATATTTGCGGGTCCGCATTATTGCGGACCCGCAAATATACGGGGGCCGCCCGGCGTGTGTTCCACAGCGCTAGGAACACACGCTGGGCGGCCCCATTAAAAATGCCTATACTTGTCCGTGCGTAAGGACAAGTATAGGACATGCTTCAAATGAGCCGCGGTACGGAGCTAGCTCCGTGCCGCGGCTCCCGGACCCATAGAGGTGAATGGGGCCGCATCTATTCTGCAATTTTGCGAATAGATACGGCCCCATTCAATACGGTCGTGTGAATGGGGCCTAACAGTACAGATCACATTCTAGGCCAGGTTGCTGATGGACATTTTAAATCTTTCCCAGAAAACTCTTTGAAAAATATTCAGCATTTTTCAAACCAGCACCTGTATCTGAATACTTTTGTAATTTCATGTAATTAAAAATTGTGTACAACTACTGAGTTATTCAATAAAACCTGTCTGTATAACACCTCCTGCTGTTTTTTTTTTATTTTCCTTATTTCTCTGTCCCCGTTTGCAATATATCTTAGGTGGTTGCACATGCTCAGTTACATCCTTCAATTGCCATAAGTCATATCTACTAATAGAAACTGTGACAATTACAAAGAGAGAGCTTTAGCAGAAAGGACACACCCCCTGAGCTGCCAGCCTGAAATAAATCTTACAGAACAATTAGAGCAATGAATGGGGAGATCTCTGGGTCCATGTGACGTACAGGGCTGGTTCTAGCTTTGTTAGAAAGGTATTGTCATGTACTATATGATGTCTGATTTTCATTTTTTTACAGTAATGATGGGATAAACCCTTTAATGACATCTCATAAATAAGCATTCAACCATATAGACTACATTACAAAAGCACAAAAAATGTTTTTTTAATGATATACAGTTTACATATATTACACATTTCCTTGCATCTGGGGAATACTGAACATACCACACCTAATCCAGTAATGTGAGAACTGCTTTGGACAACACTCAAACAGTATTCTGCAATGATGTGCAACCTGTCACTCTATAGTTTAAGAAGCTCCAACATCAAACTGTAAAGGGGTTTTCAAGGACTAGCATATTGACAACCTATATAATATAATATAAAAAAGGAATATCTGCAGGCTTCCCTTTTGACACCACAGGCAATAATAAAATAGCTGCTTGTTACTCGGCTGTACAGAAGTTGTGCATACCGATTTCTGACATCACTTCACTTACTGCTATTGGTCAAAGAGGCACCTCACAAAATTCCACCACACAATCACAATAGGATGGCTATCTTGTCTAAGATATTTATACATACTGTACTGGGGCTATAATGACCCCCCCTATGTAAGGGCCTCTTGTAAACATTATACTTACCTGCTACCCGGCATCCCTATCGCTCCGGATCCCTGCATGGCAGCCGCTGCATTTCCCCATCAACAACTATTGGCTGCTTCCCTCATCGCCTGATGTTTTGATTCGTGCGATGGAGAGATACAGCGGTGGCCGTGCAGGGATCCGGAGCAACGCTGGTGCCAGGGAGGTAAATATTCTTGACCTATCCTCAGGATACAGATGATTGGTGAGGATGCTGGAAATCCCACCGATCATATATTGATAACCTATGCTGAGGATAGGCCATCAATATTAAACTTCCAGAAAACATCTTTAAAGGAGCAGACTGAAAGAGATAAAGATCTCGGTAAGTAGTGTGACCAGAGGAAATTTGCCCATACAACAATATTTTGATTATTAGCACCGATCTTCCTTATACTGGAGTGATTCTGATAAAACAGCATGAAAACTAAGGAGAACTAGAATCCCTTGTGCCTCTAGCAGCACAGGTAGACTGTTTCTTTCCACCATATGAAGCACAAGGCAGAATATTAGCAGGCATTCAACGTTAATAAAGGGAGCACTTATGACAATTAATACACATTATAAAATGAAAATTCTCTAATTGACAATAGGCATATCTTCCCCATGTTTCAGTTTTGAACTTAAAGTGCACATTTACACAGTACAATCAATATCATGATGATGACAACACTATTGCTGGCAGGGTGTTGGATAAGGTTATCTGAAAGACGCTGTGCAGTAGATTATTTTGGGACTGGTGAAGCAGCTGCTCATGAAGAGCACCTATATGTCCCATGGGTATTTGTTTTATCTAGTTTTGCCTGAACGGGCCTATGATGATAATTCACAAGAACAACATACTACTGTCAGCTCCAGGTAGGATTCTAGCATTTTCTGCATGGGAATGGGTGCTGGGCGAAGGCGAGAGTAGATGACTGAAGCTGGGGTCATGAGGCACTTGGTAGGAACAGAAAATAATTAAATCTCATCTAAGAAGGAAAAAAAGATGTCAAAATCCACCATTCTATTTTTATACTGTCCCTATACTTATGAAACAATAGATAAAGGTCATACGGAGTGACTGACAAAGGGGAGATGACATTTCCCGGTGGCATATGTCTCTCTGCTAATTACCAGGTATGTTTAAACGCACCATTATTTTCATGCAGCTCCTCACGAGCCCCTTAAGAGGCACACACACGCCTCACACTCTAATGACACTGATGCTACGTGGCACTTGTATCTTGAAGCACTGATGACTGTCATAGACTAGGGTTCTTTTGCCCTGCACAGCAACATCCCTTTTCTCATCCTGCAGCAGTTCAGCTTTGTGATATCATCTTCAAGCAGCCCCCGTGAGGTTCATTTCCAGAAGGCGGTCTTGCATCAAAGCAACAGCTTGGATGGGCTGCACTTCAGAACCAGCCAAACGCACTAAAGTTTACGAACTGGCGAATAAAAAACGTAAACATGGCATCTGCCCTGTCATCCCTTAACCATGACTGTGACTGAGGCTTACTTTGCAAGAGTTGGCAACCTTGTTGTGATCATGCCCTACATCCATCCGCTGGGAATCTTGCACATCTGGTGCCAGGCAAAGGTCACTCACTTATGTTTTCTTGTTTCCAGAAGCATATGTTCTGCTGGCATGCTTGAGCCTCAGGTCTTGGCACCAGCGGGCATGGCTCGCTGTCAATATGCACAATGTTGTTTATCTTAGGACTTATATGGGTGATACTTAAAATAGAATGCTATGAGTACCAGAAAACAACAGCGACAGAACATGTATACAGTATGTACATTTCATGTATCCAGTATACCAGTCCTTTCAAGTGTGACTTTTGGTATCGAGGACATTTGGGCAGCTGAAAAAAATGGCATAAAAAATCTTCACTGTGGTGAACCCCACAAATCCATTGTGGTGTCTATGTTATGCCAGCTTTTTTGAAGCGGGTGCAATGATATTGAATATTCACAGTTTCATCTTCAATATAGAAGTTTCATTATACTGGGTAACGCTCAATAAAACAAATGGGGTATTTATTAACATTAAACATAAGCAAATTTCGTGAAATTTGTTTCGAGTCTGATTTGCACAAACCAGTTGTCAGATTTTCTTCAGGCACAAATAAATTTGACCTGAATCATAAGTGTTCCAATTGCCCTGCAGAATTGTGTATGACACTCTGGTAAACCCTGGGTCTGTATTCAATCCCTTTCAAATTCTTTATCGCCAATACAGGATTAGTAATGTCAAAGTGATGGGTAAATGGGTGGTCACACTCTATGGGTCCCAGAGGTAAGACCCCCAGTGATCTCTTAGTTATTTCTGATCTTATGGATAGAGGATAACTTTGAAACTTGCCACAAACCCTTTAAAGGGGTTCTCCAAGATTTTTTTTTTTTACTGATGACCTATCCTCTGGGATTCGCCACCCGGGAAGTCAATGGGGTGTTGTGTTTGGTAAGCTGTGAGAAGGCAGACGTGCTCACAAGAACCCAGGTGCCTTCTCAAAACAACTGACCGACAGGGCTCCCAGGTGTTGGACCCCAATGATCAGATACTGATGACCTATCCAAAAAAGGTGGAAAATACTTGTAAATAGGCTAGGCTTAAACAGGCCATTTGTTACCACCGGCTACCATTCCTTTACCCATATGTGTCATTGTCACTTTGATATTACCAATGCTGTCATGGTGTTTAAACTAAGAACTGGATACAGTTCTAGGAGACCTCAGGGTCTTTAGGGCAATTACAGCACTTTTTATTCGGACTGAATCTGATGGCTGGTTTAAGTGAACTGGATCCGAAACAAATGTTGGGAAATTTGTTCATCTCCTTTTATCATGTTGCCATCACCATACACTGCAAAAAATATATTGTAGGGTACTCACCGCACAGTGCTCAAATGAAACCTACATACAATGATCCAATAACACCTCCATGCAAAAGGAATCTAATATTATTATACAATTTCTAAATAATAATGCTACACAATGCCTATGTAATTGGCTACAAACATGGGGTGCTATTCTGGGTAATGCTGAGGCACCTATACATTATATGCAGCATGTCTCAACACCTCCCACTAGGCTTTAAAGGGAATCTGTTTATGCTACTAGGTTCTAACAGCTTCAGCACATGCCAACGAGTGCTGATATTCAGGAGCTTCTGGCGGATCCACAAAATATGGCTGTGGTTTGTGAGCATCCCGCAATTTTTGCAGAGCCCACTGTAAAACAGCCTATCCTTGTCTTCGAAACGGATAAGAATAGGACAGGTTGTAAAATTTGTTGACACAGAGAGCACAGAGATGACATATGTGTACTGTAAAATAATGGGTCCGTGTGTGATCAGCAAAAAATGTGGACTGGACAAGGATCAAAATACAGTCGCGTGCATGAGGCCTTACTCCTGAGCGAGGAACCTACATATTCATATGACTTTCATTGTTTGAGATCCAAATCCACCTGCTGCTTACAGTTCGTCAGGCTCTCTGTAATTTATTGTGGATGATAAATTAATACAAGGGTCAAATGGGCTTTCACTTTTATAACCTGGATAAAAAGGAGCCAGCCAAGTGACCAAGGCTGCCCAATATATATTTCTATAAATTTAGTGGAATGGTTCTGCAGTTCAGAGAGATTGTTATTCGTGACCTCCTGTGACACATTATGATTAGCAGATCTGGCTTTCCTCTCGTATTCACATACAGCACAGAAGACCATCCTACTCGCTGACTTTAAGATGAATGTGTTCTTGTGCAATTTCTCTCAGCTTCAAAGGCTCCGTCTCTTGTATAATTGCTGTTTACTGTGTCAGTGTAAACAAGAGACACACAAAAAATGTAAATTCCTAGAACGGGAGTTTTTTCATTTTGAGAAGTGTGCATTTCTCAGGGTGACGGCACGTACAGGGAGACGAAAATACCGGAAAATAAAGCGGAGCAGCAAGAGGGAGGAATAATCTTTTTTTTATTACAGGTCCTATAACTCTGCGTCCAACATGCAATGAGATAAAGTGAACTGTGTATAGGACAGTAATTCATCTTTTATATCAGGAGCAGATTCACACTGCTTTGTCCCTAGTTCCTGGCAGCTAATTTACAGACCTGCTTATACTTAAGGATGAACTTTTGAACAAGATTATGATCTTTCTTCTATCTCATAGATTTGGTTGTATTTCCCCGCGTTTTCATTACCAGCTTCTCAGTGATACAGGGATTTATGGATGGATCTATAATACGCTGTGTGCAAGAAACTAGATGGATTTTTTTTTATAGTCCCCATCCTCCAATATCTATGTTTAGAGTCCGGTGTTTTATAGTTACTATAAAATTCACCTTTTCTTAATGTCAGGCTCATTTTTGATTATCTGGTGCTCTATAGTAAAAATTATATTATGGCATCATTGTAATACATCTTTGTATAAGGAGTCTTCTGGGAGTTCAATATTGAGGGCCCATCCTCAGGATAAGTCATCATTAGGGATGAGCCAACCCGTGGAAGTTCGGGTTCGCTGGGTTAGGCCGAACTTAAGGTCAAAGTTCGGGTTCGGGACCTGAACTTGAACCTTAACCCAAACCCCACTGAAGTCAATGCAGACCTGAACTTCACTTTATTATTTTCCGTTATAACATGGTTATATTGTTAAATAACAGCATTCTTAAGACAGAATGCAAAACAATATGGTCATTTAGAGGTTAAAAAAACCTCATCTCATCCACTTGATCGTGCTGCAGCAGCTTCTTCTATCTTCATTGAACAGGACCTGCCAAAGGACCTGCAATGTGCGTGATGACATCACCGCGCTCTCCCACGTGCTGACATCATCGCACACATCGCAGGTCCTTTGGCAGGTGAGGTGAGTTGTTGTTTTTTAACCCCTAAATGGCCATATTGTTTTGCATTCTGTCTTAATGTTATTATTTAATGATATAACCATGTTATAACGGAAAATAATAAAAATCACCCGAATACCGAACCCGAACTTCAGTGAAAAAGTGTGGGTTTGTGTCGCAAAGATCGGTATGTACCCAAACTTTGCAATTCAAGTTCACTCATCCCTAGTCATCAATATTTGCTCGTGGAGGTCAAACACCCAGCTCCCCACCAATCAGCTGCTTGAAAAGATGAGCACTGTGGCCTCTTCGTAGACCACTGACGTCAGATTCATTAATCCCATGGCCTATTTGCAGCTTATTTCCATTCAAGTGAATGGACCTGGATTGCAATACCATGCACAGCTGCTATACAATGTATGGAGGTGTGCTTGGTATGCTGTGAGGAGTCTTCAGCGCTCACCGAAGTGTCACAGCACGGGGCCAGATTGGCCATAGACCTTACAGGGAGATTTCCCGGTGGGCCGATGTCCAGGGGGCCGCCTGGGCCCTCCTCACAGCCGGCCATTGGAGGTTTTTGGGGATGTATTTTGTGCTGCTGGCAGTATGGACTGTGGTATTTGGCTCTGTTGGGGTGGTGTAACGTGCCACAACATGCTTCTCTTGGCCCTGCCTTCCATCAGCTTGGACCCAACTTCAAAATGGGGCCACTTTTAGTATTTTTTCCAAGGCTACTTTAAGTTTCCAATCCGCCCATGGCCACAGCCTCTTCAAACAGCTGATTGGAAGGGGTGCCAGGAGTCAGTCCACCAACGATCAGATAATGATGACCTACCCTAAGAATAGGCCATCAATATTGAATGCCTAGAAAAGCCCTTGCACATTATGTTGTGTTTTACTGATTTGTTTGCAAAGATATTTATTCATACCGGCTATGTCATAATGTCTCCTTCTATACATAGGCTTTGGCTCTGGATACCTCAGTAATACCTAAAACTGTCCACTGTAGTCACACAAGCAGCTACCATACTTGTTGATGGGTTCCAGGTAGGAGCCTATTTTTACCATTTTACATTTCTTGAACATATAATAGACAGATACGTCAATAATGTTTCCTAGGAACACACTGTCAATAAAGTGCAGTGACTTACCACCCTAGAATAGGCTAGAATAAACAAGGATTATCTTGGATATTGAAGATTCCCCCTGCTGATTCCAGGACTCTTCTCCACTATCCTTATCCAATATTTTATATCTGTGTGATCTAGGTTCCTAATATATGCCCCAATCATATAGAAAGTCCTATATTAAATAGAAACCCTGATCCTGAAGCTATAAAATGGTGCATTAGGATGTTGAGGAGAATTCTGGAATTAGCCAGTGATAAATATCCTTGTCTATTGAACTACCTCCTTTTATCTGTTCTAGGGTGTTGAGTGCTTCTGACTGGACAAACTGTTGCACTTTATAGACCATGTGTAGCTACACAATATTATTAACTTTATTCCTACAGAGAACAGCTAATAAACCTTTAAAATTAATATTTCCAGTTGTGTATATATATAAAACCTACATAAACACTGAGTAATTTTGCATGTATATTCCATATTTATTGTGTACTGATCTGGAGTTGAATTTCTGGGCTTCATACACGATTCTACTGGTTGCTTATGAAATCAGTCAGTAAGGTGTTGACGGATACGGCACGGATAGTTTTAATAAGCTCTTATAATGCAATGCTCTCTGCTCCACTGAACTCTGGGATACAGCCAACAGTGAATGCAAGGAAGACTGCAGAATTTAGAATGCAACTCTGTATTTTAAAATGTAACTGAAGCAACCCTCAAAGCTCCCCTTTCAAGGGGCATTTGGTTTACAGCATGTTCAGAAATGAGTTCGCATCCATCTTCACCTCACTGGTGGTTTAGTAATTTGTACTTAATAAGCAATTTGCCCTCACTGTAACAGAAATCCACTTTCCGTTCCTTGATATTCTGTTAATCCTCTGATCATACACAACAGCCAGTCTGAAGAGGCAGGGCTTACGGCTGCCTGAAACCTTGATGAGACAGGAGGTGCATTTTAGACTACCACAAAATCCCTGTAGGCACAGTGTCATGTTCTGCCAACGATGGGCTCCTCATCAGGCAGCACCGTTGGCATTCAGTTGTCAGGACAATAAGGCTAAGCTTCTTGGTTCAGCAAGAGCCAGCAAATCAGTGGTGCACTGATGTCATCAGCCATGCGATGCTGGATGGGTCACATGACCAAGAAGAGCTGCCTATTTAAACAGTCAGTCTGATGGCCACAGATTGCCTGTGATTGGTTCCATCTTTCGGATATTCACACTAGTGTTTTGTTCCTGTGAAGTTGCTATTGGATTCCTCATCCTGGCTTGTACCCTGACTCTGCTTCTGTTTGACCCCTTGGATTTGATGCGATCTCCTGGGTTTGACCTTTGGCTATCTCTGGTTCGTGTTACTGATTCTGATTTTAACTTGGTTTAGACTCTTCTGGTATTGACCTTGGCTTGGTACGTTTTCTGGTCCCGTCTTTGTCTGCTGTGCCATACTAGTAATCTGTTATTTTGCTTCTTCCCTGATTGGGGCCCAGTACATATATAGGAAGGGACTGCTGTCCAGTTGCAGACCGCCATTTCGGGCGGATCATGCAAGTAGGTAGGGACAGTGCTAGACAGGGGTACAGGGCTGACTATTACTTACTGTGACACACTGTAGCTACGCTGTAATCACAAATCACACCACTGCTCTAACAGAGCGCAAGTAAAATGTAGCCAAGCAGCAAGCAATGAGAAAAATAAACAGCAAGTAATCACCACCTATAGGCACTGACTGATATATAATTTTAGAGTTCACAACTGGACAAGTTGGCTTGACATGAATACAAACGTCTAATAGCAGATCCTTCCCCCTCACTGACAACAAGGTTCTTACCTCTATTGGGATATTTGGTGGAACAATTACATGCAACTGTAACATGTATTTTACCATAAACCTGTCATTATGAACTCGTAATATAGGAACTATACATAGACACTGTATATACAAGGCTGTTTTTACCATGTATGTTTAATGAGGCATGTGGCATGAAGTTCTTATTTATTGTTTAGAGAGCTGTTGGTTCTCTATTATGGATTCTTAATAGCAGTAAGTGAATGGAGCAGTGGACAGTGTTTATCAGTATATTTGGTATAAAATCACATATATAAAACATGTAAAGAAATTTTAGAAATACTTAATGAGTTTGCTGTTGTAAGCCAGTAAATTTAGGTTTTGATGAGCCTCAATTCGCTTCATTCTGCTTTGGCTTCTTTAGTTTGCAAATGGCTGCAGTGGCATCAAACAGGAGGTTAACACCCAAAGAACCCAGCCAAACAGCCAAGGTGTGAAGCTAAGGAGATTGGAGCCAGCGCCCCGGGAAGCAGGTAAGTATGTTTCCGTTCGCAGTTCTACCCAGGAAGGGGGTTTGCAAAAAAAACAAACAAACCAAAAGTGCACAACCCCTTTAATGTGCTATCATTATCTTGCAATGTGCATAAAATACTGGCCTACATTCCATAACATGCCTATTTTCACCTTCCTGCCCAGGCCATTTTTTGCAAATCTGACATGTGTCACTTTATGTGGTAATAACTTTGGAACGCTTTTACTTATCCAGGCCATTCTGAGAATGTTTTCTGGTCACATATTGTGCTTCACGACAGTAGTAAATTTGTGGCAAAACATTTCATTTTTATTTATTAAAAAAATAGTAAATTTAGCAAAAATTTGGAAAAATTTCCAAATTTCAAAATTTCAATTTCTCTACTTTCAAAATACATAGAAATACCTAAAAAAATAGTTATTATTTTATATTCCCCATATGTCTACTTTATGTTGGCATCATTTTATAAATGTCATTTTAGGACGTTAGAAGGCTTAGAAGTTTAGAAGCCATTTTTCAAATTTTCAGCAAAATTTCCAAAACCATTTTTTTAAGCACCAATTCAGATATAAAGTGATTTTGAGGGGCTTACGTAATGGAAACCACCCATATGTGGTGGTAAACGTCTCTATGGGTTTGTGGCAGTGGTCAGAAGGAAAGGAGCGCCATACGGATTTTGGAGGCAGATTTTGCTAGAATGGTTTTTAGGCACCGTTTTGTAATTGAGAGACCCTGACGTACCCCTACAGTGGAAACCCTCAAAAAGTGACCCCATTTTGGAAACTACACCCTTCAAAGAATATATTAAGGGGGTACTGACCACTTTGACCCCCTAAGCGTTTTACGGAATTTGGAAACACTTGGCTGTGAAAATGAAAAGTTTCATTTCTTCCAATAAAATGTTGTTGTTTTAGCCCAAATTTTTTCATTTTCACAAGGGGTAACAGGAGAAAAGCACCCCATAATTTGTTCCCCATTTTCTCCTGAATATGGCAACACCCCATATGTGGTGGTAAACTGCTGTGGGGGCACATGGCAAGACTGAGAACAGAAAGAGCGCCATATGGATTTTGCAGCACATATTTTGATGGATTGGTTTGCGGGAGCCATTGATTTTTATTTTTTTGAGTTATTGTCTTATATGGGGGCTCATTTTTAGTGGGATGAGGTGACGTTTTTATTGGTACCATTTTGGGGTACATAAGACTTTTTGATCGCTTGGTATTACACTTTTTGTGAGTCAAGGTGAAAAAAAATAGCTGTTTTGGCATAGTTTTTAAAATAAATTTTTTACAGCATTCACCTGAGGGGGCAAATCATGTTATATTTTTATAGAGAAGGTTGTTACGAACGGGGCAATACCCAATATGTCTACCATTTTTATTTTTGTTAAATTTTACACATTAGCTGCATTTTTGAACAGAATTAAATCTTGTTTTTGTGCTGCCATTTTCAGAGAGCCATATTTTTTTTATTTTTTGGGCTATTGTCTTAGGTAGGGTATCAATTTCTGCTGGATGAGAGGAAGTTTTGATTGGTACCATTTTGGGGTACATATGCTTTTTTGATCGTGTGGTATTACACTTTTTGTGAGGCAAGAGGAAAAAAAATGGCTGTTTTGGCCTAGTTTTTTTATTTTTATTTTTTACAGCATTCACCTGGTGGCCCATCTCATGTAATATTTTTATAGAGCAGGTTGTACGGACGCGGCGATACCCAATATGTCTATTATTTTATTTTTGGAAAGTTTTACACATTAGATGCATTTTTGGACAAAATAAAATATTTTTTTTTGTGTTGCCATTTTCTGAGAGCCATATTTTTTTAATTTTTCGGGCGATTGTCTTAGATAGGGTCTCATTTTTTGCGGGATAAGATGATGGTTTGATTGGTACTGTTTTGGGGTAAATATGCCTTTTTGATCGCCTGCTATTACACTTTTTGTGAGGGTAGGTGACCAATAAATGGCTGTTTTGGCACATCGAGGGTTAATACGCCCGCATCTGTGTTTTCACCGATGCGGGCGTACGCAGCAGGGGTCCGGCTACCGGGAATAGCTGGCCCCCTGCAGCTGATCGGGCGGGCGCAGCTCCTGCACCCGCCCAATCAGTGTGCCGTAGTACTATTACGGCGCTGGACGTGAAGGGGTTAAACCACATTGGTTATACGTTTTAGAGTATTTGGTGCTTGGCTGGGCAAGGAGGTATGGTTTGAGACAAAATGGATGTGGCTTAGTAGGAAAGGGGCAGGGAACCTGCAGCAAAAGAAAATCGGCCAATTTGCCGCATAAAGTTAGACACGTTAGACACATGCACGTAAATAAAACTGCATAAGAAACTACTAACAATACAAAAGTACTGAACAACTTATTTCCCAAGTTCTCCAACATGTCCTGATTTTAACAAGACCTATATATTCTATATAAAACATGTACTATGTCAGTGCCAAACATCGAACCAGAGAAAACACCACTGAGGATAGTAGTAGCACAGCCAGGATGAAGCATCAATATTGCCAATCAATTCACGTCACCTATAACAAATTGGCACAATACATCTCAGCTGTTAGAAAATCTAGTTTCGTGTAACAGGTTCATTCCTTATAGGAATTGTGGGTTTTAACCATCAGTTAATAAGGGAAACATTTCTGTTACATACTTCTTTCCATAATTTATTCCATCATTGTTATAGCTATACTTGGAAAAGCTGTAAAATAAGTAATAAGGTCGCCAATGATGTCCAGTTAGAGTTTAAGAAAACTGGGTGACAGCCCTAAGGGAGCTGATGAGACAGTAACAGGCTCCAAGTCTTCCATTTATGTGTATGAAGGCCTGTGCTGGATGCCATATAGTAGAATGTATCAACCAAAAATAAAAATAAAAAAAGTATACCAAATGGTACAGGTATTTTACAAAGCCCTCTGTATAGAGAAGTCCGGTCTGGCAGAGCTCTTCCCAGCGTATAGGTTAAATATAGTGCTTAATCGCTGTCTACATGTACAGATGCTTTGCTTTTGATGTCAAAGTATTTCTTCCATGATTTATAGGGTTGTGAAAATAGGCTTGGAATCGTTAACCCCTTAAGGACCAGGCCAATTTTTGTTTTTGCGTTTTCATTTTTTTATTCCCTGCCTTTCCAGAGCAATAACTTTTTTATTTTTCTGTTCACATAGCCGTTTGAGGGCTTATAGTTTTGCAGGACAAGTTGTACTTTCTAATGGAACCATTTTATATTGCATATGATGTCACTTATTCTGCCATAGTTTTGTAAAACTGACCTTTGTTCTGCGGGTCAGTATCATTACAGCAATACTACATTTGTATATTGTTTATTGTGTTTTAATACTTAAAAAAAAAGAAAAACTTTGAAAAAATATATTCTTTGCATTACTATATTATGACCCACTTAACTTTTATACAGTTATGTCAACGGTGCTGTTGGTGCTGTGTGAAGGCTCATTTTTTTGGGGGCGATAAAGTACAGTAACATAGTTTATATGTAGTTTTTATTGATAAAATTTTGGAGTGTGTGTGACTTTTTTGATAACATTTAGTAAAATTTTATGGGGAGGAGAAGAGACAAAAAAAAAGGTTAATCAGCCATTTTAATTTTTTTCCAGTTGTGCCATTCACTGTATGGGTAAATACGCTTATGTTTCAATTGTTCAGGTATTTTGGAACGTGGCAAAGCTAATGATTTTTTTTTTTAAATTTTATATTTAGTTTTATTTTTAACATGGGAAAGAATGTGATTTGAATTTTTATATATTTTTTTATACTTTTAAAACTTTGATTTTTTTACACTTATTTTAAGTCCCCATAGGGATTTAATACTGCAGCCTATGGGAGATTCAATGAGTTCCTATAGGAACTTTACTGTGGCAGGCTTTGAGAAGACCCAAGGTCTCTACAGGAACCAAACAGCTCCCTAGATCTTGGCGTGGGAGAGCCATTCGGGCCCCAGGAGCACATCGCTCCTGAGGTTTCACCACTTAGATTCAATGGTTGCAACTGACCACGGCTTCTGAGGGATTAATTGTCTGTGTGGCACAGCATGTCATTTGGCACTTGTAACCTACATTTATATGCAGCAGTTATCTTTAGAATACTGGGCAAATGCTTGGTAAGACAACCATCTATCCCCATACTCTTTTCATTTCTTTGCAGCTCATCTCCACATTATTTACACAGGAAGATGTGCTGGTGAAAAACAAGCATTTATAATGCTGTATAAAAGATGCTATCACCCGACAAACAAGTTTTTGCCCATTTGTCGGGTGATCAACTGTGTGTTTTGTACTAACAGCAAAGATTGGGCAAACATAACATCACGTTCATGTATGTTCTTAGTCGATCATTGGCCCATGTAAAAGGGCCTAAGAAGATGACTAGAATGATGGGTATTATCTGTGAAAACAAGCTCACTCCAAGACTCTCAGACTCTCACTGCTAAAGGTGGCACAAATAGGTTGTATTTTTTTACAACCATGATAGACAGCAAAGCCATATGCTTCAGCATAAGGGTGAAAGACCCAACTCCAGTTAGCCAATAAGGCAACCAAACCTACTCTTGCAGTTATTTTAAGAGTCTCTCCGCAAGCCTTCTTCCTCTCATTTAGCCATTTTAAAAGTTATCAGGTTCTATTGATAGCTTCAAAGGGAATGTGTCATCAGAAAATGACCTATGGTTTAAGTAAAATTTTTATGTTAAATATATTTTTAAGAATTTTTTGTTATGTTATTTTTTATTTTTCATGTCACTATATTTAAAAAAAAATCCTACAGTTATAACTTTTCAGCAGTCATTATCACCGCACGGGTGTGTGTCTGGCCAAAACTCAGCATTTATGCTGGAAAGCTGCCTGATTCCATTTTCGTTAATGAGGATCAGGCAGTGTGCGATGGTATCTGGTTATGCTGTCTGTTTATCTGCCGGAACTTAGCATTGATGTGAACCTACCCTTACTGATATGGACACCTGTAATATTACACTGGATGCTTTTCAGGTAGATAGTTTAGTACAACACCTATTACTTAACAGTGATTTCCATGTGATTTTGTAGCACAATTTTGATTTTCTGTAGTTTTGGAGTCCAGTAGTGCCCTGCTGTTTTAGTGCGCAGTAGCAACAGCCATGCTTACCTCCTCCTGTCTAATGCCACATCCTGCAGAAGCAATTTATCACTAGAGATTACACACTGTGAAAACATGATGAAACATTTAGTTGGTAATGTATCAAATGTGCTGTAACCAGAAAAGTGGAGTATTTTCGCCTGTTTTGTTAGTAGAGTACACATTTGAGCTAAATTTATGAAATATTTGCACCACTTTTAAGATGGTTTGTGCAATGACCAGTAGTTTACATTTACTACAGAGAGGCAAGATGTTTTGTGTGTGTGTGAGGGAGGTTGGGGATAACTTTTTATCCAGATTTATCATTGTACATTTTGTTACAAAAAGTTGCAAGTGTACTGCAGGCCGCTGGTGGCATAAAAAGTGGTGGAAGCTTTGCAATAAAAATGATTAGACTTTAGACTCCAAAATCTAAAGGCAACCCATGACAGACACTCCAAAAAAATGAGAGCAATAAAGTGTGTGTTAATACATTACCCCTTTAGCTTTGATTTCAAAACAATTTACTTCTTGCGATAGATAACTGCAGAAAAGCCTAACCTAACCTAAGGCTGCCTTCACGCTGCAAATTTTGTGACAGAAAACTCTGCGACTGAAAATCAGTTCCATTCATCTAAATGGGGCAGCACACACATGGATTTCCACAAACCCCAATAAGGAACTGATTTACAGTTGCAAAATTTTCTGCCACAAAATCTGCCGCGTGTTAAAGGGTTTCTGTCACCAGTTTTTTCGGTATGAATCAGGCTGACATTAGAGATGTGCTAATGTCACCTGATTCCAAATATATATCTGTTTTATTTAATGGTGCCCCCATTTTTATATAAAATGAACTTTTATTTTAAGCCAATAAGGCCTCTAGGTGCAAGGGGCGTTACCCCTGCTCCTAGAGGCTCTGTTGATTGACAGGACCAGGCAGAGAAGAAACACTCCATTCACCATAGCTTGCAAGGACCTTCAATGATGTCATGACCATGTGATCAGTCAAATGGTTTAGGAGGCGACAGGCTGTTTGTGTGATCCTAACCATGTGACTGATCACATGGTCATGACATCATTGAAGGTCCTTAAAAGCTATGGTGAATGGAGTGTTTCTTCTCTGCCTGGTCCTGTCAATCAACAGAGCCTCTAGGAGCAGGGGTAACGCCCCTTGCACCTAGAGGCCTTATTAGCATAAAATAAAAGTTCATTTTATATAAAAATGGGGGCACCAGTAAATAAAATAGATGTCAGCCTGATTCATACAGAAAAAACTGGTGACAGAAACCCTTTAAGTATGATCAAGCTGACCTCTCCAAATTCCCAAGTGTCTATATTGCAGATGGGGGCGAGACACTCACTATTAGGTCAGACCCCTATATACTGTGCAGTCACTGTGGCCACATTTATGATTACAGACTCTCTGGGGCTGATCTACTAATACTAATAGAAAGACAACTACAGTATAAACTGCACCAGTTTTATCATAGCGGCTGATGCTGGATGATAACGTCGGTGTATTTTCAGACTGTCCAATCTAACTTTCCAACTACGTATTTGTTTACTTAGTTTGACTCCAAAAATTAGCCAAAAATTTTGCACATTTTTTGTGCACAGTGTCTCATTTAAGACCCACCTTTTCCAATGAAGCCACATCTCCTTTCCTACAAGTAACTCAGATAAAAAACAAGTTATAAAAAGTTTAAAATGCTTAAATGCAGCGCAAAGCACGTATGACAGTTCTATTTTTTTGTGCAAATTGTGCCAAAATACTGGCACATTTTCAATAGTAAATGTTCCCTATTGTGAACAATTATCATCTTTTACAGGGACCAGTATTGTATATCCTGCAGATACCCTCTTTCTAGCCAAAAAGAGAACATGAAATTATGGTTTCCTCATATTGTTACACTTGTCATTTAAAGCTGTTTGTGGGAGTTTTCCATTGCATCTCGCTTTCAAAATCGCCTGAATCCTTTCCGTTTTTAACATTTCTTTCACTGTCAACCACCCTTGAAAGAGACATATCCAAAAACACAACAGGACATAGTCATTACACAGCCGGCAAAATGTATCAATATTGCAGATCGATTCACTCTACTGCCTTCTGCCTGATTCCTCTTGTGCATAGCAAGTTGTCACAATACATTTCTCAGCTTTGCCCATTTAGCACATCTACAGCTTGAAGCTCCTGGTTAATTGCTTAAAAGCATACCTGAGCTTTTAGAAAATCTAGCGTAGAAAACAATTAAGAGGGAGAACATTTTTCTGTGCTTATTTTTCATTTTCCATTGTGAATATAAGTCGACTGTCAAAAGATTTTTGCACAATAAAGTTTGCCTTCAAAATCTGGAGAAATAATAATGTGAATGATGGCTGAAGAATAATTGTTTTGAACTGATAACTCTGCAAATAGCTATGAATATTTTACAGGTTTCCAACAGTTTGCAAATCTGTGCCCATTTGCAAATGAGAAAGATGGACAAAATTAATGCCTTCTGACATACCTGAACAGTATATGCATAGCTATAGATACAGGGCATTACTTGCTCCCTTGTTTCAATAGCAACCAGCAGAAGTATGAATGCAGCTCTGGACTAAACAGTTCAACATGAAGCATAGAAGGCCGTTTTAAGAACCATTGCAGTCTATGGAGCTATTCACATGGCCTTTTTTTAACGGTCAGGGAATAGCGGCTGTCAAAAAATAAGATTTTCAGGGCCAGACAGAACTCATTAAAATCAATGGGACCATTTTGAATGGCCGTTTAGACAGGATTGCATCTGTCTAATGGCCATTACAGGTACACTAGTGCAATATGGCCGTTTAGGGGTTAAAAAAAATCATTCACCTCATCCACTTGCATGCGCAGAGGCAGTCTGCTCCTCTCTTGATTGAAAAGGACCTACCAAAAGACCTGGGCTTAGAGTGATGAAGTCATCACATGATCATGCTGGGGGCACGCTGTGATTTCATGATGCTTAGCGCAGGTTCTTTTTAATCAAGAAAAGAGTTACTGCTCTAATCTCTAATCTCATCCCCCGCATGTGCAAGTGGATGAGATTAATGATTTTCTTTTTTGCTAAAAAGAAACATTACTGCTGGGGCCACTATGGGGGACCTTATGGGCGACCATGGGGGACATTGTTACTCCTGGGGCCATTATGTCGGACATTATTACTGCTGAGGGATATTATGTGGGATATTATGCATAATGAGGGCACTGCAGGGGTTGGAATTTTTGTTTAAAAAAAAGCCAATTAAATTCATCCGTTTTTCATGGCTATTTTTAAGGGCCATGAAAAACGTTTGCAAAATGGCCATTAAAAACAGACAGATGGGCAGAAAATGGATGGACAAATGGTTGAAAAATTACCATGGTAAACTGACAGCGAGTCCATTTTTTATGGCCGTATATGTAGCCTAAGACCTATATCGTAGCAGTGTAAATGTCAGTATGTTTCCTATCTTTTAATTTTGACACAGTTTGGTGTTCTCTATTTGCTGTCCAAATACAACCAGATTTCTCCTTCACATCCAAGTCATGTAACACCTTGGAGGGGTCATCTGACCAACCTGTCCATGACTATATTCGCATACTCCTAACCCTCTGTATATCTCTATATCTGTACATGTGCAGTATTAGATTTGTTCTGTGTGGCAGACGGAGGGGCAGAAGTCTGCATATAGCCATTGACAGGTTGGTCAGGTGACCCCACCAATTACTTATGTTTGGGGCAGAACTGAAAGTTAGGAAACTTACTGAAATTTACACTGCTACCCACATATGTCTAATGCAATATATTCATAGGAAAGCAGCCATCCACTGTAATGAAATAGCCAATCACAAGCGGCAGCAGATGACAGCTTCTCCCAGTCCACCTTGATTGTCTCTCCCGGCATGCAATTAAATGTCTAGGGTCATAAAAAACTCATATAAGGAGGATTTCCACTTGAAATTTTAAATTGACCATGTTAGTAATTCAGCACATACTGTAAATCAGTTGTCAAAACGCGGTAATTATCTTTTTCCATTTGTACAAGATAGAATAGCACAGCTTTCTACATTATGCTGTAAAATCCTGATGGAAAAGTAATACATGTCAAAGGCTGCACACTGCTGCCTATTAACTCACCCTACGTTGGACTTTTGGTTGAAAATAGAAAAGAAGATAAAGTATGGCTCAAGATTAAGACAAGCGAAGTTATGAAAACTTAGTTACGGCTGCTTCGCCGAATTTCACAAAGAAGAAGAAGCGCATTTCCTTGTAAGTATCGTGCCCAATGATGGGGAATGGCAATTGTGCTGCCCCCTGTCATTGAACCCCTCAGATGCTGTGTTTATCCGTCTCTTTTATTTAAAAGCCCTGAATCAGCCGAATTTTAAATTAATGACAAGTTTTACTAAATCTTTTCCCATAAAACTATACATCAATCTGCTCAGCTCCTCCTGCTCTATAATATGTTGCCTTCAGCTCAGACATCATGTTCAATGTGACAGGTTCCCTTTAATTTTCTGTAAACCAGATACCATATTGTGATAATATATCTTGCCCACTCAGATCTCTTACGAAGGTCTGCACAGCTATACTCTAAATGAGGACATTCTTCTACAGGTTATGATTGGACTGCTCAATCCCTATCAATAATGTCCAATCAGACAAGCTTTCTTCCTAATTTTGCTGATTGAGTAATATTCATACCTGTTCACTACAGCAAGAATAGGAGGATTTCGCTGAGTATCAGTCAATTTATGCAGTGTGATGCCTTCAATCCCTTGTAAGTCTATATCTCTGGCACATAACACAGTCTCATTTTAGTGATTTAGAGCAGGTACTGGCAGAAATGTGACTAGTTTTATATGAGAACACATAGATCACTTCATCCCACCTATCACACAGGACGAAAAAGATGTTCTTTCGCGAGACAAGGGATTTTGGCATGCCAATATGTGCACAGAGGCATAACCCATATTGTATAGAACTTGTCTGTCTGCTCTGCTCTTTCGTTTTTTTTTGTCCTTCATAAGTGACACCAAGTCACAAAAACACAGAAAACCTCTGTTAGCCATATGAGCAGTAGCTTTGTCAGAGAAAGTTTACAAGTCTGTGTCTGTATGTAAAGCTCCCCCTCCCTCAGTTAGCTGTCCCTGGCAACCAATCATAATTTAACAACCAAACCCTACTATTCACCCTATAGAGGTGACTGTTTCCACAAAGTTGTACCAGTCAACATAGAGTCGATAGTTTGTAGACCAATTCAAGATGTCATAAACACATGGGCCATTTTACATGTATTTTAATCTATAATAGTTAAATCTTTCGATATATAAAACACACATTTAATAAAAAGATCACAATCTCAAAACTCAGAAGCAAACATTGGTAGCAAATAAACTAACCAACATCTAACCATGATATCATCAAGAAGAGGAGTAAGTGCTTCTTAGACACTTCCCTCCTACACTGTAAGCCCTCATAGGCAGGGTCGAATCATATGTACAAGTTGTTTAAAGAGTTACTAAACTCTCAAAAAGACTAAAAATATTTTTTCTAATATACTCTATTAAAGGATTTTACTGTTTTTCTAGCAAAATAGGCACCTGAAGTTCAGGTGTGAATCACACTTTGGAATCAGTATATGTCAGCAGTGTATGTATTCCACAGCGGGGCAGAAAGCGTTGGTCCTGCCCATGCCCCCACCCCATCTTGGTTAAATTACTGCCCTGATGTGCTTGAGAGCTTTCAAGGTACAAGGTACCAGGATTTAGCCAAGCAGTTGGGGGCCAGTCAGGAGCAGCACTCGGTGTGGCCCCACAGTGCATTATGTACACACGTACATCTGTAGTGTACGAAAGTAAAGATTCTAAAGTTCGATAGACACCTGAGCTTCAGGTGCCTATTATGCTAGGAAAACAGCAAAATCCTTTAATAAAGTATATTACAAAAAATATTTCAGGGTAATTGGGACATTTTTAAATACAGCTGACTAAATGTTTACGTTTTAATAAGTGGATGGATATTATGCTTGATATTATGCCGGCCTTCAGAAAGTGTCTTTGGATGCGAAATGGCAGTAGGCCACTTGCTCTCCAGCTTCTTTTCTCCCGCCCTACTTTTTTGTATAGTGTGGAATAAATACAAGAAGACTTTTTATGGTGAGTGCCAAGTTTTCATTTTCTAATTATGGATCGACTTGGTTTGTTTTATATTATATATGTATGTCCCTGTTCAGATGTAGAACACCCTAGATGTAATGGTGCTTAATGCAGAGACAGACCATGTGAATACTATGGGCTCTTGAATAGTGTGGGTCAAGACCCAGTAGTCCCATCCCCTCTACTACTGGGTGCTAAAAGCTTGTGCAGTACTCTTCTCTTGAGAGGAATGGCATTGTTAGCAAGCAATAGGGTGTCACTGATGGGGAACAAACAACAGACCCTTCTGTCCTTGTTGACAAAAAACAGTATCCTAAAGAGGGGGCCCATTTTGAGCTTTGCTATGCCCCCTTTCTGTATTGGGTAAAGTATAAATAAGAATAGTTAAGGTACATGAATAAAGCAATAGATGTGTTCCTGCTTTACAATACATCTTCTGCTGTATTTTAATGTATTGCTTCCATCCTGAGCATCTAGGAATGAGGTATGTGTACAGATGAAGTGGTTAAAAAGAGACAGCATTGTTCCTGTACGGGTACTCTCACATGTGGAAGATGTTCTATGCATCTGAACATGGTTGTTTCTGCAGCAAGTACATTCATATAAATTGGACAGTCAGAACTTAGGCTCAGTAGAAAAAGTCCACCCACATGTAATACCTCTCTTGAAGGGGAAAAGCCAAAAGTGCATTATGTCTCAAGAATACAGTACATTGATAAATAGACCAAGCAGAAAAAAATACCCTCTTATGTCAGTAGTTTAATTTGATAAGTCTGCCCATTCCTGTGCTTATCTAAAATAACTTTTTATGTTGCTGGAGAGCCTCTTTAAGCTTGCACATAGTCTTTTACTTCTAGTCTCCTGAGGTAAGAATAACAGGCAAAAGCTTCTGACATGGAGGACGTTGTTTATTTTCCAGAATGCTGGGTTGAGCACTAAGTCTGTGTTCTCTGGACCTGTTCAAGTAAATCAAATGAGCAGCTAAATTCCCACATAACTTTTTTTTTCTTCTGCCTCGTTTCACATACTTGATTTTTAAACTCCATTTGCTTTTTATTTCTTCACATCAAGAGTTGTCAAAGCCGTTACAGGTCTCTGTGTGGTTATTCCTTTCTCATACTGACATTTAGTATTACTCTTACTACTTGGCCTATTGTATTTGCTACTATTTGCCATTTCTTGTTTATTATGTCTGCTCAGTTTAAGCAGACTTTGTATATTTCCCTATCAGGTCTTAAACGTGCCATTTGTAAAGGGGAGCTGTTTTTGATGCTGAGCAAAATATGATGTCCTCCATATTATGTGGTTGCATTACTTTAAAGTTTAGCATTAAAACAATTCTTATTTTGCCTGAAATAAATCACATTGGTGATAACATTGCTATAATGATGCTTCTAGAAAACATCTGTCACACTGAAGTGATGACAAGTGGTGCTGTAAGTGACAAAGATAACTTGAAAGTAAAATGCTGTTTGATAGAAGCAGCCCCTTGAAATGCAACGTCATGAAATTGAGCTTTCCAGACTAAACATAGGTAGTAATTTACAATAATATATAATAGTCTGAAAATGAATTGAAATACCTCAAACAAAAAATGCAAACTGTACTATCTTTCATTTGCTTATGATATACAAATGTCTTGTTAGACTGATGTATCTTAAAATTGTGACATTGAGGCTACAACTGATCTGGCACTGACTAATCTAAGGTGTGGAGTGTAAGGGATTTAGATGTTCTTCACCATGGACTTATCTTGTTGTATATGTCCCCGACTGCAGTCCTCATAGTATGACTGGCAGTAGGGTGCAGCAAAAAATGCCAGAAGTGAAGCATAGTCAGACAGAGCCAAAAATCAGAACCAGTTTTTGAAAATCCAGAAGGAGCACAGAAGAGTCAGGGTTCACTCCAGGAGGCATAACCAGTAAATACATACAAGAACAACAATCCAAAGAATAAGGACAATGGGGTAATTTATTAAAACTCTACAGTCTTGTGGCATAGAAAAGTCCCAGATTTTAGTACAAGTTGCATTTTGTGGCAAAATGTATTAATTTTCTACCTTTTCAGACATCCTCACCACTTTTATAAAAAGTGGGTCAGAGATTAGATGGGCAGTAGGTGTTATCTCTGTAGCCCAACATACCAAAAATCAGTTGCACATTATGCAGTAGCGTAGTACTGGGGGTATATGAAAATAGTTTGTTCTTATTGTAATGTTATGCTATTTTATGTACACCCAGCATGACATGGTATGGTTGGCAACAACAGGGTTAACCACCTTGTTCCTCCCCTCATGGCACAAGTGGTCTGGTCTGACTTCTTGTCTACAGGGGGAGTTCTAATCTAGTGAGTGAGCAAGGAGAGAGGAAGCAAGTCTTGTGCTCCTGCTCCTTAGGCCTCAGGGAATAGCGGTTTGATGAGAGAGTTACTACTTCTGCTATTGAAAGAGCAAGAGAGAGAGAAGGAATGTGAAGAATTTGAAATCTTTATGGGTAAAGCTTAGGAGTCAGCAAAGTAACCTGTGATTTCAGCTATTACAGATTTTGCTGCTTGTGAGGGACACCCATTAAAACACCCATCACACTTAACCACATCCACGTGGACACTACAGCCACAATTGCCAGATTAAAGGTGCTAGCTAGAGATTCTAATGAGAGATACTTTAGCAAAATAGCACAGAAAGAGGGCCATTATTTGCCTCCATGCCTCGTCATACTGCAACTCGTATTTTAACTCAAGAAAAATAGACATTTATTCTTCTCTCTCTGGCTTGGTTTCCTGACACCTACCAGGCAATACGCTGGCCATTGCACTACTATACATCCTGCCAGGAACCTGTACAACCACTAACATCAAGGGCATCCCAATCTACAATCAGACAGGAGCCCATATTACAGGGAGTGCCCCAAGGAAAGAAAGGGTGCACCCTCGTCTCACTGCAACTGCCTAAGGGAGCAACGCCTGAGGGAAACCACTGTGACACATCCTATAGTCAGAGCCACTACCACTCCCATCCTCCGCTATGGCTCCTCAAGGGGTAGCTGCAATTGCATCAGAAATGTATGACAGATTCCTGCTGGCATAAAGTTAATTGTCTGGTACATCATATGCCAGCATATTTTTTTTTATTATTATTAAGCATTAGAAAGACGAGTGTTAATAAATCCTTCCCATCCCCAATGTCTGCCTGCAAACTAATGATCAGACGATGAGTGAGAGACCTGGCTGGATTTAAAAAGCAGTTTGTGATGACATCATTAGACGCAGCATCGGAGTAAGCACTGTGTTGCATAGCAACAGAGCACAGCAACTGGAAGAGAAAGAAAAACAATATTTTGCTGCAGCATTATGGTGTGGTCATACAGGAGGGACAGAGTGACATAAGATCCTGGACAAGCATGTCCCATTCATCTGGTATGTTAGGAGGAGGAATTTTTTTCTCATTTAAAATCACCTTTTCAATTATACAGCATTATACTTCATGATCTGATCTCATTCTACGTTTTGCTCCCTCTACTAGCCCTATCCATTTTACATCCCTTCCTGACGGCATTAAACAAAGCTAAAAAAAAACTTATAGTTGCATTGTTCTCTTGGTTACTTGGGAAATGGTTTCAGAACTAGCCTGTAAATTAGCCACTGGGTAGAGTAGCCACATGCAACCTCCAGATCACTATAATATGATTGCTACATGGTATTATGGAACCATCTTCTACAGTAATGTGAAAAAGTATTTGCTCCCTTCCCAATTTCTTCTAGTTTTGCATTTATGTCCAACTTAAAGGGGTATTCCCATCTCACAAATGTAGTTGGTATAGTTAGATATAGCCATACCAATATTATTACTAATAGAATGTAATTATATAAAATGTACCATTTAGAAGATTTGCCTATTTGTATATCCATTGTCCCACACAAATCAGTCAGGCCGTTGCCCCTAGTTACGGCCACCGTGGCCATGTAGTAGTGGTGGTCAGCTTGCTGTTTTTCGCACATTACATCAGCATGCAGAGACACATCTTAGGGTTGTAGCATTTTTGTCTGCCCTTCCAAAACACAGAGAAACAGATCCTGTTTCAAGATCAATTCATCTCTATGAGCAGGATCCGTTTATAAAGTCTGCGTTTTGGACGGATACCCTGCATTGTGTTTTGGACTGGTGGCGTCCAAAACGCAGATGTGAAAGTACCCTAAGATGTGTCTGTACATGCTCATGCAATGTGGGTTCACAATACAACAGTTACCTCAGAGCGAGTTTGAACAACAGAAAGCTGACCACCACTACTACAAGGCCGGGGGGGGCGTAACTAGGGGCAACGGACTGACTGATGTGTGTGGGACAATGCCTATACAAATAGGCAAATCTTCTAAATGGTACATTTTATATTAATACATTCTGTTAGTAATAATATTGGTATGGCTATATCTAACTATACAAAATACATTTGTGAGATGGGAATACCCCTTTAAATGTTTCAGCTGATCAACCTACTTTTAATATTAGATAAAGGTAACCTATGTAAGCACAAAATACTGGTTCAAAATTATATCATTTATTAATTCAAAAATGTTTTTCAACCTTACAGTTCCCTATGTGAAAAAGCAATTGGTCCCTTGGCTACCAAATCAACCAATTAACCAATAATGTTGGATGTAAACATTACAGGGCTCTGGGACTCCCACAAACCACAGTGAGAGTCATTATCCACAAATGGAGAAAACTTTGAAAATGAATTTTCCCCGGAGCGGCCTGCCTCCCAAAACTTCACGAAAAGCAGATCGATGGCTCATCCAGGAGGTCACAAAAGTAACCAATCATCTAACGAACTGCAGGCCTCAATTACCTCACTTAAGGTCTATGTAGACAATTCCACTATAAGAAAGACACTGGGTAAAATGGTATCCATAGGAGAGTTGCAAGACACAAACCACTGACAACCAAAAAGAACCACTGACACAAAAAAAGCAATAGATGACCCCAAGACTTTTGGGATAATATTCTGTGGACTGATGGGTCAATGATTGAACTTTATGGAAGACATGAGTACTGTTACATCTGGTGTAAAGCTATCATTGTATCCCAAAATAAGAACACCATACCAACAGTCAAACATGGTGGTGGTACTATGAAGGTCTGGGATTGCTTTGCTTCTGCAGGATGACTTGGTTTAACTGAAGGAACCTTGAATTCTGCTCTTTAGCATAAATTCCTAAAGGAAAATGTTTGCCTATAAAGCAGCGGTCCCCAACCACCGGGCCGCGGCCCAGGACCTGGCCCTGAATCGATGTCTGCCGGGCTGCGGCGGTGGCAGGGGACAAGAAGATAAGCGCTTCCGTTGTGGAAGCGCTCATCTCCATAGTCATCTGTATCACCGTCCTCAGGACGGCGATACAGATGCCTGTACTGCGGTGGGGCAGGGGAGGGAGAGGCGTCATCGCACCACCTGAGCCGTGCAGTGCGGGACACAGGCCGGAGGAGGCCTGCATCGCAGCGCTGCCAGGCTGATGGAGGTAAGTATAAGTGTTTGTTTTTTTTATTGTACAAAACTGAAGGAGAGGAGCACTATGGGCACTATGCTACTATAACTACGGTGTGGGGGCACTATGCTACTATAACTACTGTGTGGGGGCACTATGCTACTATAACTACTGTGTGGGGGGCACTATGCTACTATAACTACGGTGTGGGGGCACTATGCTACTATAACTACTGTGTGGGGGGCACTATGGTACTATAACTACGGTGTGGGGGCACTATGCTACTATAACTACTGTGTGGGGGCACTATGCTACTATAACTACTGTGTGGGGGCACTATGCTACTATAACTACTGTGTGGGGGGCACTATACTGGTATAACTGTGTGGGGGGCACTATACTGGTATAACTACTGTGTGGGGGGCACTATACTGGTATAACTACTGTGTGGGGGGCACTATACTGGTATAACTACTGTGTGGGGGCACTATGCTACTATAACTACTGTGTGGGGGGCACTATGCTACTATAACTACTGTGTGGGGGCACTATGCTACTATAACTACTGTGTGGGGGCACTATGCTACTATAACTACTGTGTGGGGGGCACTATACTGGTATAACTACTGTGTGGGGGGCACTATACTGGTATAACTACTGTATGGGGGGCACTATACTGGTATAACTACTGTATGGGGGCACTATACTGGTATAACTACTGTGTGGGGGGCACTATGCTACTATAACTACTGTGTGGGGGCACTATGCTACTATAACTACTGTGTGGGGGCACTATGCTCCGCCCCGCAACAACCGCAGCACCCCCCCTCCCCATCCAAACCCTGGGGAAATTGTCTAGCGAGAAACCGGGCCTTGGTGCAAAAAAGGTTGGGGGCCACTGCTATAAAGCACAGATGGGTTATGCAGCAGGACAATGATCCAAAGCACACAATCAAGGCTACCTCAGAATGGCCCATAAGCAACAAAATGAAGGTTTTGAAGGGCTGAGTCAGGCCTTTGACTAGGACACTCCAAAATGAAAAATAGAAGAATTCTGGTGAGAGGCAAACACTTTTCACAGAACTGGATATTGGACCTTGGATCTTTTTTCTTGTTTTTTTTGCAATCATACATATATATATATATATATATATATATAGGATCTTAATGCAAATGTTGATGTCTTTGTCACTGTACCTTGTTCGCAAGAATATTCACATGAAAGGCTTTCAGAATTGTCATACTGTAATTGATCGGAGATGCATTTAATACAACTGGCAGCTACTGGATGTGAATTCATTACATAGCGATTAAAATCTAAAGAGATCATTTACTTCTCTTTTGGTAACAACACAGAATACTGTGCAGTTGTATATCTTGAAGTCAATGTTTACCATAAAAATATTACCATACAGAACATTTTGCGAACAGGCCTTTGGCTTTTTCCTAAATTTCTACTTCATTTTCAATCAACACTGTTAAATGAGATTTTGGGCTACTGTTGTATATGGTTGGTTCCTGGCATTTTCTGAAAACTTGAACAGTAGGTTTACATGGCTTTTCTGCTTTGTGAAATCTTTGTATGATGTCTATTAGTGGATTAGATCCATAATGACCTATTACTAATGTTCCAGTAGAACTTTACCTAGAGTCAGTATATGATAAGTGATTGCATAGACATCTATAGACAAAAAGACAAACATTTCCTTATGAATGTAAAATCACATAAGCATCCAAAACAATCTTCAAATGCATCCAAAAAGGAAATAATGAAATTGCCAATGTTTTAATTATTCCAAATGATTTGATCTCTATGATGCTTATTTCACTGAATTGTGCTTTGTGAATGTTTTCTGGTGTTTTTGGCAATCCATACAGTACACAGCTCAATAACAGTTACAACCAGAAATTCTTCAAATTTGTAAATCTATATTGACATTCATTACATGTTAGATAAAAACGTGATGTGAACAGCCTAAGTCACATACAAATCCAGCAAAAACAGAGACAGCCAACTGTACTAAAAAATTTGCTTTTCATACACCTGATAAGCCACCATTAGAGTCTAAATTGTAACTATGGTATATAGCCATGGTTCACTGAAGTACTGCTGCCCATCCACATTATGGCTTCATGACTCTAGACCTCACGTCATCATAAAGCATAGGTTCACCTTATTATACAGGATGAGTCAAAAGTCGTTGGACACCCTTTTATTTTAGAACTGAAAGGGAATATTAAATATCTGAATACCCCAGAAAGTAATGGTGCTGAACATAGAACTTTGAACTTTCTGGGTTGATAACTTTTCAACCACAAGAGATATTGCAAATCTGAGGCAATCTATTTCTTAGAAAATTCTTGTATTCTTTGATATGCTACATGACCCCCTTCCCATTGGAAAAATGTGCCCTTGATCCAATATGGTGGCTTTCAAGATGGTGGCCATGTTCTGGACATAGCCTGAAAGATAGGCCCCCTCATCCATTACTTGCTGGGGTATTCGGATATTTCATTTTCATTTTCATAAAAGGGTGTCCTGCAACTTTTGACTCACCCTGTATTTATGTATCACGATGCAGCTTACCCTGAGGAGACACATAGCAGGAATGACATCTGGCTAAAATTTTCAATTTTTCTCGGAAGCCACCATGAAAAAAGATGAAAAAATATTGGCGCATAATTTTTTTTAGTGATATAAAAACACTATAAATTTCACATAGGATAAGATATGTTTACGAAGGCGTGCATATGCCAAGAAAGAGTTTAACAAAAGAAATGCAGAGACCGTGCCACAGGCCTGTGCCTTTTTCACAAATCCCAACATTGTTATCCACCTCAATTCAAATTACTGTCTTACGTTTTCAGTTCTTCTAAGCTCTGAATGACTGGAGTTCACTTAATAGGCTTACAAGTAAGAAGAAAGGTGTACTTCTGAAAAATGGCAGCACAAGCTTTTCTTAAATATTAGGTATTTTATAATGTGGCAATGAAATCCAAACGTTAACTACATATACTCTGTATAACTAGGTAAATATATTGTAGCTACTTAGGGGCCTAAAAAAGGGCAAGTAGAAAAAGTGAATTTTAAATTCAACCCCTTGATAACGGAGCAATTTTCCATTTTTGCATTTTCATTTTTTACGCCCTGCCTTCTTGGAGCCATAGCTTTTTTATTTTTCTGTTCACATAGCTGTATGAGGACTTGTTTTTTGCGGGTTGTTGTACTTTATAATGGCACCATTTAATATTGCATAGGATGCACAGGGTGGGCCATTTATATGGATACACCTAAATAAAATGGGAATGGTTGGTGATATTAACTTCCTGTTTGTGGCACATTAGTATATGGGAGGGGGGAAACTTTTCAAGATGGGTGGTGACCAAGGCGACCATTTTGAAGTCGGCCATTTTGGATCCAACTTTATTTTTTTCAATGGGAAGAGGGTCATGTGAGACATCAAACTTATTGCGAATTTCACAAGAAAAACAATGGTGTGCTTGGTTTTAACATAACTTTATTTTTTCATGAGTTATTTAGAAGTTTCTGACCACTTATAAAATGTGTTCAAAGTGCTGCCCATTGTGTTGGATTGTCAATGCAACCTTCTTCTCCCACTCTTCACACACTGATAGCAACACCGCAGAAGAAATGCTAGCACAGGCTTCCAGTATCCGTTGTTTCAGGTGCTGCACATCTCATATCTTCACAGCATAGACAATTGCCTTCAGATGACCCCACAGATAAAAGTCTAAGGAGACCTTGGGGGCCAATCAACTGGCCCACGACGACCAATCCACTTTCCAGGAAACTGTTCATCTAGGAATGCTCGGACCTGACACCCATAATGTGGTGGTGCACCATCTTGCTGGAAAAACTCGGGGAAAGTGCCAGCTTCAGTGCATAAAGAGGGAAACACATCATCATGTAGCAGTTGAATGGTCCCCAAGGTCTCCCGATCTGCCCCCCTTAGACTTTTATCTTTGGGGTCATCTGAAGGCAATTGTCTATGCTGTGAAGATACGAGATGTGCAGCACCTGAAACTACACATACTGGAAGCCTGTGCTAGTATTTCTTCCATGGTGTTGCTATCAGTGTGTGAAGAGTGGGAGAAGAGGGCTGCATTGACAATCCAACACAATGGGCAGCACTTTGAACACATTTTATAAGTGGTAGGAAACTTGTAAATAACTCATGAAAGAATAAAGTTATGTTAAAACCAAACACACCATTGTTTTTCTTGTGAAATTCTCAATAAGTTTGATGTGTCACATGACCCTCTTCCCATTGAAAAAACTAAAGTTGGATCCAAAATGGCCGACTTCAAAATGGCCTCCATGGTCACCACCCATCTTGAAAAGTTTCCCCCCTCCCATGTACTAATGTATCACAAACAGGAAGTTAATATCACCAACCATTCCCATTTTATTTAGGTGTATCTATATAAATGGCCCACCCTGTAGATGGAAGCTGAAAAAAATTCCAAATGTGGTGGAATTAAAAAAGGCAATTCTACCACAGTTTTATGGGTTTTGTTTTTACAATGTTCACTATGCAGTAAAACTGGCTTGTGCTCTTTTTTATCACTTTTTATTCAATTTTATTAAATTGCAAATCGGCCATTTTGGCTTTTTTTTTCCCCATTTCATAATTTTCCCATGATGTGTATTTTTATTTATCTATTTTTATTTTAGGGAAAGGGGGTGATTTAAATTTTTATTTTTTTTATCGTTTCAAAAAAATATATATTTTTTTACACTTTTTAATAGTTCCCACAGGGAACTTAAATAAGCAATAGTTCGATTGCTTCTCTCATAGACCCCAATGGATTAGCATTGGGGTCTATGAGACTTACACTGTACTGTTATGGAGCCCAGCTATAGGCAGGATCATCATAGGAACCTATGTGCAGTAGCCCCCGGAGCCTGCTGCAAACAACATCAGGCTCCTCCAATCTTCAGGTTTTTGCTCTCCCAGATACCATGGTCACATTTGACCACGGCGCCTGAGGAGGTAAATGTCCACGATTGGCATTTCCAACAAACATGGACATTAGCCACAGGTGTCTGCTTTGTGAAATAGCAGTCATCCGGTTGTCATGTTTAAAGACCCGACATGTGACATACTATTACGTCACGTGTTGTGAAGGGGTTAAAGATGTAGCAATTATCTTACATTGATGATTTGTATATACTGATAAAACGAGTGCACATATTGTGAAACAAGGTGAAGACAACATTGGTAAAGGTTGGTCAATTACTGTGTGCAGTATAACAGTATTAAGTAAACATATGTCAATTATCTTAGTAAATAAGGTCACATTCACACTAGCACTAAAACAGGTATAATGCACTGTTCAGAAAACAGAATGTTAGTCCAGCGACATTTCAGAAGTAAAATCAGCCTTTATTAAAACATCATTTACATCGACAAACAGTCCTCAAGGTGCCTTTGCTTACAAGTTTTTGACACGTTCAGCATCCTCAGCCTGACTAAGTACGCTGAAAGCACAAGCAGAGGCACTTTGAAGGCTGTGGATTTTAATGATGTCTTAATAAAGGATGATTTTACTTCTGAACCTGGAGATGGACTAACAATCTGTCTTCTGGATTATATATGTGGGACAGGTAATTGCTCAGGCACAAACTCAGAAGATTCATGGCATCAGGGGAGCTGAAATGTCTGAGACATAGGTGGCATATCACTAGGATATGTCACCAATGTCATATTGGTGCGGGTCCACCTTCTGGAACCCACACTTCTCTCCAGAACGGGACTCCCGAAGTGAGAGAAGAGCAGCTAAGTATGCACGGCCGCCCTCTATTCATTTCTATGGGACAGCAGAACATAGCATTCACCGGATGTGTTCACCAGAATGCTATGTGAACACAGTGTAAAATACACACGTTACATTAATTCTGCCATCCTCATGAGCAAAAGTAACATACTGGTATATACTATTTTATCACTGACATGGCATTAACCTAAAACCTTAAAAAAAGGCATTGTAAGAGCAGATCTTATGAATTATATATTGTGCATATTCATAAGAAGATCATAGCCCATGTATATAATTCTCCAGCTATTCTTCCTGAGTACAAGCCAGCTACTTGCAGTCAGTACACCTACCAGAATAATGGTAGGGCACAATTATGCTCTGGAACCTATTTTAATGACTTTCTTTTCAAAAAGGACAACAGAATATGGCTGCCTCCTGCAAACACCAAAGCTCTTCAATTTCAAACACCAGGACCTTGTTAATGAGCGGAAACTTTTTACACCCCAGCCGTGCTATTAATCCTATACTCCATTTATTATTCCAGTAAAACATGATAAAATGTTACATTAGAAAATAAAGTCACGACCATTGCTAACTAGACACGCTGCTTTCCGTTTTGTGGGTCTATAGGGACATATTGACCATTATTTGCATGTAGCAGAAAATTCAAAAGGGCACCTGGGTCTGACCAAAAAACTGCTAGTTAATGAAAGAAATGTGGTGATGGATTTTCTGTGTCCATGTAACAGGCAAAATTGTGACAGCCAGGGCTACTTTCACATCTGCACTTTCTCTTTTCGCTATTGAGATCAGTCATAGGATCTAAATACCGGAGGAAAATGCTTCCATTTTGTGCCCATTCATTGTCAATGGGGAAAAAACTGAACGGAACTGAATGGAGTTCAGTGTTTCATTGCGTTCCCATGACGCACACAAAAGTGCTGAGTGTGTCATGGGATACGGCATTAAACACAATGTAAGTCAATGGAAAGCAGCCTGTCTAGTTAGCAATTTATTTTATAATGTATCATTTTATCATGTTTTACTGTAATAATAACTGGAGTATAGGATTATAGCACGGCTGGGGTGTAGACTCAGAAAGACTATGGGGTTAAGCTTTCAGTGTTCCTTTAAAGGGCATCTGTCAGCAGATTTGTACCTATGAAGCAGTGTGACCTGTTGCATTTGTGCTTGGCAGCTCTTTTGCTAATATATACAAATGAGCCTCTCGGAGCAACAGGGACGTTGCCATTACACCTAGATTCTCAGCTCTTTCTGCAACTGCCACACCCTCTCCAGGCACCTGGCCCTGTCAATCAAAGTGCAGCGGGCACAGCAGTTGCATAGAAAGTACCTAGTACCTAGTAATACGGACACATATGAACATGGGACCAACACAGATGTCTTCAGCTACCAAGTGCACATGTAACAGGTCAGCCAGTTACATAGGTACAAATCTCCTGATAGATGATCTTTAAGGCTAGGACCAGGTTTGCTAACCAACGATCCTGAAATTTCTGGACAGTCCATGAAAACGGGACTTTTTTCCAGTGGAAAAAAAAATTTGATGTGTCTATAAATTTCAGATCAGATTAGTTTTCAGCCCACAGTAAATGCTGGTAACGAGTTCAGATCAGTATATTAAGTTATAGACTTGTATCACTTACATAATCTGTATCATTATCACATTATGGCTTTCCAATTTGTAATAAATGTTTACCGTTAGTGATTTTTGGATAATTTGCCCAGAAAGGGTGCTTTTACACATTGGGGGGTTATTTAAGATACAAAAATATACCTATATTAGGTGTATCTCTGGCGCAGATTGCACAACAGTTAGTCTTAGGCTTAGAAAATGGTCTAAATGTAAGCTAGCTAGGAAGCTGGCTTACATTTAGACAGGCGCTGGATGTGCTGAAGTTATGTAGAGACCTGAGCCTCTTCATTACTTCAGCGGATCCACTGCCAGATATAAGGGTTATTAAGACCAGCGTCTAAAACGCCAGTCTTAATAAATGACCTCCATAGTTTTTAGTGGTATTTTTCTGCACTTTCATATTTTTTGTGCAGCATTTTTGAACTGGTGTTTGTTGATGTTAGCTGAAGGTCTATGAGAAATATAATCCACTCTTGATTTTGGCTTTGAAAACTGCATGCGAAACCTGACCACGTGGACGTACCCCTTATGGTTGCCAGAAAATGGACAGAACAGCTAAGCACGTTACTTTTGCTCTTACTGCAGCGTACATTTTAATGACACTTTAATTTCTGATTTGTGGTGGCTGAATACCAATATATTAGACTTGTTAACTTACGGTGAATATTCGAAAAACATGCCCCCAATACATATTAATATTTGAGCAAAGTAAAAAGTCAGATGCTTAGACTTTATTCTTTTTTTGCAGAATGCCAGGTGGATCTGAAGTGCTTGCTTGGGGTGGCCCCCTTAATCTTCTCTTTTTTTATTATACTTTTACATCTATATATTCCTACAGAGTACACAGGTAGTAAACTGAAAAATGAAGCTGACAGACAGGTATAAATAACACAATCAAGAATGGAGCCTACCAAGACAGAAGAGCATTAAGTTGCCACGTATAGCTTGAAGTCAGTGACAAGAAATGGTTGCTGGGAGCTTCTTCCGGGCACAATATCCTCTTCAGCTACTCTGGTCTCTCCCCAAAGCTCATCATTATAGTTTCTGTCGAGTTCTATGCTGAAAATAACAACACATAGCAAAGCCTGCCTGCATTTCCTCAATGCTATTATTATTCTCCTCAGAAAGACAGCGTGATTTCTTGTGATCTTCAAGACAGAATACACCTTAGCTGCTCAGTATAGCATCTTGCCCAGCAGTATCATACGTTACCTTGGATCTCTTTCATCTGCTCCAGAGAGAGGTCTCTGTTCACTGTACACATAGTCCTAAGCCTTGTTTTATGTGCCCGGACCCCCTGCAGAGGACACATTCTCAGCTATGCTATGTTAACGCAGATACGCTTTGCAGACGTAAACCTTGCAGAGCAGGCCTCGGCATGACAAGTGTCATAGCATAGGATGCCTTTCTGAGTCAATCATAGTGAAACAGTTTCCTCTGTGTAGTCATGATAATGAAAAAAACCCCCTATATATGAGTGCCAGGAGTTAAATCTTCCCCTCGTCTGATATTGTGCTAAGAAATAGATTTCTCTTATCTGGTATTTTCTGGGGACAGCACAAGTACCCATTGATTTAAATGTGTCTGTTTCAGTATTTTTTTTTGTGGGTCAATTAATAAATCACGAAGACATGCATTACTTTGTATCCGTGATGCGGACCAAGAAGTCCACCCACTGAAGGTCCGTGAAAATCACTGACACATATCCATGTTGTGTTCATTTTGCGTCCGTTTTTCACTGAAAAGATCCTTTTGAAATTACTTTTCAGCTGAGCAACGTCAGTGAATTACGGATGACAAATGGATGGTAAAAGCCGACACATGGACCAACCATGGATCCTTCACGGACAGCTTCACGTATGAAACACGTACGCTTTTTTCATGGACATGTCACTGACATGGAAATGTGAACGAGGCCTCAGTGCTGACAGATTCACAGTATGTAGGACCCCACCCTTTTGACAAGGGGAATGGTAACACCCAAATGGCAATTTATTCATACATTTGTTATGGAAATAACACTGGAACGGCACAACACAGAGTTCTAAGAAAAAGGGCTCCAGAATGCCAAACGGATACGGCCATGTTCAAGAGGCCTAACTGCAGAAACATGGCGGACGGGCAAGCAAAATGGCCCCAAATGATGTATGTCTATGAGTCCTACTGTTTGTAATGTGAAGGTGCTACAGGAAAAAAAAACCCTTATGTGCGCTATTATATACACCTGTTAAATATCCTTTATCATCAACCCTTGCAGCTCCCTCCTCTCCCTTTTGCCAATGGCATTGCTGTTTCTCTTGGGAGGGATAACTGACACTGGCGCGGTGTAAAATGGCCTTGTGTAATGGCTAATACTATAATGTGAAGGAGCAGCAGAAAGAGAACTGGTCTACCATAGTAAAGGCACATTAGGCTAAGAAATTTTTAGGTTATGTTCACACGACTGATTTTTTTTTTCAGAGTGTTTTATTTAAAACATTTTTAAAGCTTTTTTCAACCAATGAGTATTTACTTCATTACTGCATTTTCAGCTGGTGGTATTTTGACGCAGATCCGCATATAAAAACGCAGGAATGCGCAAAAACATGCAGACATGTACAGAGCGTTTTTTGGGTTTTTTTTACATTTCTCATTAATTTCAATGAGTGATACAGTGTAAATGATGATTCTGTTTTCCATGTTTCTTTCACAGGGTACACTGCTGACTTATAATGTATTTGTCTGTACCACAGTATTGTATTTTCATTGTTTCCTCATCCATTATAAAAAAAAATGTATGCTGCGCATAGACAAACTATTGTTAATTACTTCCATCAATATAATGGTTAATCTCTCAGAAATCTCTCTGGTAAAATATTTTCAAGGCAAAAACATGAGCTAATGGCTGTCTACGCATGTAGACTAATGGTGTCTCTGGTACGGCGCAGACTAACTTAATGACCCTATTGAAAACAGTCAATAATAATACGCTGGAAATAAAATACTTTACTCCCTACTTTATGGATACAAGTAAAACAGAATTTGTACAAAGATGGCATAATCTAGGGAGCATCACCAATAAGCAGAAACAGTTACAGTGGTTGCCCACAGCAATGCTAAACCACAGAATCCCGTTCTGCATCATATAGCAGTGACATTTACAACAAACTGAAGAAACGATAGATACAGAGTGGTGACGTGCATTCAAATAAACCACTGAAGTCATAACAAATACATTACACTGTAATGTATAGAATTATTTGGAGGTGGAGGTAGCAAATAGCAAAATGGAAGTGTATCAGTCATCACACTATACTGCCTTGTTTAAGGATCACCTAATATGGGGACCGGATTGCTCCACAATAAGCTCACATGGCACAAAAAATAATTTGCCATTTGGATAACATAGCCTAATACAGAACACAAAGTTAAGAGTCTGTGGTGATCATGAGGTCCTCCCACCAGTGGTTAATGGGCTGCAGCATACAGTATCTGTGTGACTGCCAAAGTATGCGGAGAGAAGTCGCGCATGCGCAGCCACCCTCTATTCATTTCTATGGGATTACCCAAAATAGCCAACCACATGTGTGGTGTGCTCCAGAACAAGCATGGTGCGCCCTCCTTCACTTTTGGGGGCTTGTCTCAGAGGTGGGACCCACAACTATGTGACTTTGATGGCATGTCCTAGTGATATGCCATCAAAGTCCCAGGTGACACAACCCTTTGAGGGTACATCAAGGCCTATAGTAATAGACTTCCATATACAAAGACACAGAAACAATTACAGTACATGTGTAAGGCAAGCCTACTGTATATCTATGCTATATATGACTGATAGGGACTGTTGGGGGTTGAAGATGATAAGGCAGAGGTCTCTAATTTCCGACATGACACCTTCAGGATGGATACATTGACACGGACAAGGAAAACTAATGTAATATACAAATTAACTTTCCTATATTATTTCTGTCAACTTTTATGAAGAGTGGAAATAAAAAAATCAAATATTTTTGTAAAAAAAAACAACTTCCTGGTATATTCCTCGATCCAAAGAACACATACACTACATTTGTGAAAGCATAAGCTATTTTACTTTTTTTCTGAATATTTGTATATGTGCCAGCCAGACCCATTCTGCAAAGCCATGCCCTTTCCTTTTAACCCACGCCTCCTCATCTAGGAGGGCACAAAAAGTGTCTAAAGTACATAATAATTAAACATTCTTCTATTATTTTATAATCTATCTATATCATTTTATGTCACTTTTAAAAAATGACAGCAAATTGGCATGAGGATGGAAGGGTAAAGGGCAGTCTTGATAAGGGGAATTTTTTTCCCTTTAAATTATACCCTCTTGTCTAGAAAGGCACAAAAGTGTCTAAAACATAATAAATAAATAAAAAATAAAGTTTATATTCTACATAAGAAAGAAAATGGCAGCAGGAGAGAATGGTAAAGGGAAATCTTCCCATTAAATGTTCTGCACACACAGTGTTCTGAGCAATGCTATGGATTGCATCAGAGGACTGACATATTATAGTGCTTCATCTGTTGGCTACTTCAGTTCTCATTATTAATGGGGCTGGCCCAAGAAAAATATTCTACAGTTTTCAAACCAGTACCTGGATCTGAGCCTTTTTCTAATTGCATGTAACTAAAAATGTATTATAGCTACCAAGTTATTCAATGAAATTCCTCTGTATAGCATCACCTGATGTTCTTCTATTCTTTTTCTTATTTCTGTGTCCTGCTCACTGAGATGGCCGCACATGCTCAGTTCCATCCTTCAACTGCCACCAGCTACAGCAGACAGGATCCTCCCTCTGAGAAAGGCCATGCCCCCTAGGTTGTAAGTTTGAAATACACTAAATCTAGCTGAACAATTTGGAGCAATGAATAGGGAGATCTCTGGATCCATATGTGGTACAGGACTGGTTCTAGCTTTGTTACAAAGAGATTATATGATGTCCAATTTTAATTTTTTAAATCTATCGTGGCATAACCCCTTTAAAACAACTTAACCAGTGAACTGGTATCATTTGATACAGGACATATATAGAACTGATGTAGCTGGAAACATATCTGGAAAAATAAGTACTTACAGCCATTTTTCTTCACTATTCTCTTGTAAATACCACAGATCTTACTTCAAGAAAGTCTTCATTCTCTTTAATAATTCAGCATATTTTTGGACTTTTATATTTTTCCTTACCTGCTGCTCACTCACATGGTCAGTGCATATGGCTGTCATAAAAAGAAGTCATTACCGACACTGTAACTTCTGTTTTGCCTTTTTTCTTCACTGTAATGCCAGTTAACTTACACATCATTTAATTTTATGGCAAGCAGAAATGTAGCTACTGTATAGTGCAGACTTTATTATAACAATCATTATATTACATTATAGTGTACAAGTGAGCATTCCTACAATGGAGGCAGACCAAGTAACTGCTACAGTGCCCGGGGGAAGGGGAACCCAATACTGCTCTCAATTGTCTCTTCCCAACATGAAAACACTACATGTTCATTTTACATTGCAGTCAATGGTAACTGTATACATTCCTATGCAATGAGCTCCCCCTATTAATGGTTTCAGGCAGACAGTTATAATACAGAGGCAGTAGACAGAACTGTATGAGGGAAATGCATCAATGTATTTATACCAGTTGTCTGGTGATTCACGCAAAGGCTGTTCATAATGAGTGCCATATTTTTGAAGAACCCGTTCGATGTTTTCCAACATGTGAGTTGGATAAAGTGGGTGACACTGAAGGTGACTATTTTAATAACATTTTTTTTTGCATTAATATTTCTTCCACTTGATAAAAATAAAAGCTTATTCATCAGAAATCTAGGATGTTGCGCTCTGTTCTGCATTGCCTAGGAGTGCTTAATGCACACGTACTAGAAAACTGGGTGGGGCAGGGGGCACACATTAAGTTTTGTTATGGGGTCTTATAAGATCTTTGTATGCCCATTGCAGCTACTGTTGTCTTAGATGAAGTACAAGCCTGTGAAGTTACACTGTGAGTGCTATGCTGTGTTTAGTCTCTATTACTACAGATTAATCATCTTCAAGATGTGTATTCAAATGCAAACACATTGATAAAGTCTAACCACATTATAAACTGGGCCAGTGGTGTAAAATCAACAGTTCAAGTAAACATTTGCAGCTCAGGGCCTGTTCATTTTTTAACCCTGTGTTCAACAAATTACAATTTACAAATTTCAACAAATTGGCAGTTAAGAACCACTACAAAGAGCACTGGTACTGTAGCCCCCCTGTAATCTAGCGTGAGCACAGCTGCCATCCTTCTCTACACTGATGCCTATCTTGTGCCAGTCACTGCACCGTTTGCCGAATTCAGTTTAAACTTCTCGTTAGGGACGAGCAAAGTGAGCTTCGGATGCTACATCGGAAGTCGCTTTGCTAAAATATTTGTTTTAATGCTGTACTGAGATCCTTCTCCATACAGCATTAAAAAGTACGTTCTCCACAAAACGTCACTGCTGATTTTTAAAGTGGAAAACCACTTTACAACTTGGAACTGAACTCTAGTCGGAACCGAAGCCAAGTTCGGATCTAAGTTGTAAAGTGGTTTTCCACTTTAAAAATCAACTACCGAAGTTATTTAATGTAGTCTTGCACAACTTCTTGAATAACTGACTTTGGCTCATTGGAACCCATACATTTTAATTCTGAGAGTAGACGGATCTCTATACAGCATTAAGCTACATTCACAGGATCATTGTTTTCACGGTATCCAAGCCGCATATTTTGCGGCTCAGATCCAGACGCATTCATTTCTATGGGACTGCAAAAGATGCGGACAGCTCCGTACCGTGGCCCCGCAAAAAAAAAAAAAAATAGAACATGTCCTATTCTTGTCCGCAATTGCAGACAAGAATAGGCATTTCTATGATAGCCGCGGCATGTGAGGTCCACAAATTGCGGAACGCACATGGGCCAGTATCAGTGTTTTGCGGATCCGCAATATACGGATCCGCAAAACACAATGGTTGTGTGAATGTAGCCTTAAAATTATTTTTTTAGCGAAGTGACTTCGGATATAGCAACTGAAGCTCGCTTTGCTCATCCCTACTTCTTAGTGTTTTGGTTAGTGATCTCCATCAGTGATTGTGAGGCAAAACCAAATGCGGCTCTAAACACAGAACAGATACAGATCTTTCCCTTATACCTTATATCTGTGAAGTCTCCAATCCCGGTGTTTGCCAATCCTGGAAATAACTGACCAAAACACTGACGTGTGAATGAGGCTTTACTCTTGCGCACAAAACTCTCCCAATATTTCCTTTCTCATCTCTATTTGTCACACTCATTCATGCTCTCTGGTCTGCCAATGACTTACCATAATCTGAAGCTTTCACTCCCACCTGCAAGACTTCTCTTGTGCAGCACCAGTTCTCTAGAATGTGCTATGTAACTCAAAGGCATTACATATATTGGCTGGTGGTGTCTGGCTCATGAAGCTTTATATCTACTCCCCTATTTTATTAATATGTCTGGACCACTGTACAAAACAAGCTCTTACTTCATCATAGAGTGTAAGCTCTCGTAAGCAGAGCCCTCAGGCTTCTTTCACACTGCCGGCAACTGCCAGCAGGAGTTCTGGGAGGCTATCGGAGCTGTCTAGATTGCAGGAATGCCTGCCAACTCCAATGACTCTAATGGGGCCTGGCAGAGATTGTCAAATATGCCAGGATTCAGCCTTACAAATATCGCTGCACACATTAGAAATTTAATAAAAATCCTATGGAAACCACTAAAAGTTATGATAGTTTTTATGTATCACTAGAACTTTGAACATATTGATAAACCTGCTTTTCTGTATGGAGTAATAAACACATTGAATATGATGAAGTATTATACAATATTACAAATAACTTAAATTGAAACAATAAAGTTAAAAACTGATCCTAAGTACTGTCCTCCATTTTTTTCCTTTCCAAAATAGTTGTAATGTAGAACAATAAATAAATGGCTGGATTGTGTACAGAAGAATACATTAACATTAAAGGTCTTTGAAAATGTAATTAAGTGGCTTTCTTCGAACCTTAGGATTTACCATCAAATAGTATGCTTGTTTTCATTGGAGTGAGGAGAAGCAATAAAAAGAACAGGACAGACAAGGTAATTACCTTGTGCTGAGATGCTTGTTATCTTCTGCTCATTTGCAGTTTTTTTTTTGTTATAAAGACAAAAATGAACTAAATAAGTATTTGCTCTAAAATGTAGGATATATTAAAGGGGTAATCCAGGATTTTGATATTAATGGACTATCCTTAGAATAGATCATCAATATCAGATCTGCAGGGGTCCAACACCCAGGACCCCTCTGCTCTTTGAAGAAGCTGATGCACTCACTGCAGCCTCCTCACAGCTTGCCAAGCACAGCACCATCCATTGGATAACAGCTCACTTGAAAGTGACTGAGCTGTGACTGATGTTTGGTGATGCCTATGAAGAGGCCTAAGCACTCACTGAGCACTGCAGCCTTCAGCTGATTAGCAGGGGTGCTGGGACTCAGAACCCCATCTATCTGATATTGATGACCTATCCTAAAGATCAATACTGAGTTTACGGATAGCCCATTTAAACGGGTTGTCCAGTGATACCCGCCTCTAAAACTGCACAGAACAGTGCTATACACTGCCCATTTGTGCCGGTTATGTCACCAGACTTCCGTCTAGCATACTGATGTGAGGCCCGTATGTCACCGGCACACAACAAACAGACCTTGCCCTGCGTGATGCAGTGCAAGGCAAGGGGAGCATCGGAGCAAGGAAATGCTCCAATGCTCTACTCATACATGGTAAAGGAGTGAAGGGGGGATTATCAGCCCTGACCCTGGATAACCCCTTTAAGGTCAAATAATGGATGGTGCTCAAAAATAGTTGTCTATGCTTCACTAGCCTCCAATATTAGAGAAATGGTGGCAGTTCTTGTATTCCAGTAATGCCAATTATAGAGAAAACAGGAGATAGCGTCTAACAGGAAATTTTCAATATCCTCCATACCCTAAGCCCTGGACAGATCTAGAAGTCAGGTTAAAAAGATAGGAGTCAGTAATTTTAACTTGACTAGAACCACACAACCTGGTTGAAAAGCAGTTGTACATTTAAAAATGAAATATCCAGGTTTTGTCTCTCACAAAAATGACAACAGAGCTCACCTTAAAGGGAGTCTGTCACCTCATTTTCACCTATATAACTAAGAGCACTGCCCCACAGAAGATTGCAGACACATCCCAGACATACCTGTGTGCACTTTGTGTCTGTATTCCATGTCCAGGAAAAGCACTTTTATTCTGCTGGAAAACAGCTCCAAAGAGCCCGGCTCTGCTGCTGCAAGTACTCAAAGCAAACCAGACTGAAGAGGGGAGGGCTGCTTTAGCTGCTCATATCTTCGGATTGGTAGCAGATAGAAAAATGGTTCTTTGAAAGCTGACATTCCAAGCTTTAAAATTATACCAAAATCACAGCATTATATCCAGTATGTCAGAAGATATAGCTGTTAGAAATCGAGTCAGGAGAGAAAGCTGTTTTTAGTTTTACTTTCAGCCGGGCACTTGGGAGCTGTTTTCCTGCAGAATAAAAGTGCTTTTTCTGGACATGGAATACAGACACACAGTGCACACAGGTATGTCTGGGATGTGTCTGCAATCTTCCGTGGGGCCCTGCTGTTTGTTATATAGGTGAAAATGAGGTGACAGACTCCCTTTAATCACAGTCGGAGCAAGCAAATGTGGCTGTAGTTAGTCAAGTTGCTCCACTCAGCACAGACAGGAGGACAGCATCAGGGCACTGAAGATCACTCCACCTTGAGCATTTAGTGCTGGGAACCACCCCTTTGGATAACCAGAGCCGTATTTGCTTACTGGGCCCCTGAACATGCAGAGAGTTGGTTATTCCTGTTTCCATGACACTATGATGTCATCAAAGGGTGCCATGCAGCTTGTTTAAATGAGGTGTTTGCACTATGGAGTACAGTACATATATTTTTGAAGAAATAAATCCTATACCAACCAGACCTATTATTGGGCATACCCAACAATTTCATCTAAAGCTACAGTTTATACTGGCGTTGAAGCCCATACCAAAAATAATCCCCCAAAGAAATAAAAATATATTTCCTTAAAGGGGTTGCCCCACGAAAAATATTCTACAGTTTTCAAACCAGCACCTGCAGCGAAATACTTTTGTAATTGTATGTAATTAAAAATTTTGTACAGCTACTGAGTTATTCAATAAAATGTATCTGTATAGGAGCACTTGATTTCTTATTTCTTTGACCTGGTCACTTAGCAAGCCGCACATGCTCAGTTTCAACTTTTAACTGCTTTCTGAGCTGTGATAAGGAGAAAATGGACACAGCTCCTGAGCTGCAGCAGTAAAGACACTCCCTGAGCTGTCAGCTTGACATGAATCTAGCAGAGCAATGAATGTGGAGATCTCTGGATCCATGTGAGGTACAGGGCTGGTTCTAGCTTTGTTAAAAAGAGGTTGCCATGTACTATATGATGTCTGATTTTCATTTTTTACATTTTTCGTGGGATAACCCCTTTAATTAAACTCAATTAAAATACAAGCAAATTAAAATTAGATGAATCCACATGATTGTAGGAGAAAAAAAATGTTCAAATAATCTAACTAGTAGGGGACTAACTCAAATGCAGACCATGGCAAATTTATATGAAATATAGTAAATACTGGGAAAAAAATATTAAGTGAAATATTAAGTGACATCATATCCAAGTGGATTATGCCCAAACATCAAGGCACATAAGTACATGCAATGACCTCACAATAGGCCGCATATGAAACCCTCATTCCCCTCAATAGAACCCCATGCCTTCTCTGCAAATGATAGCGTGAGCCAATGAACTGTCAGTAATTCCGTGAAATTTCTGTGTGAAAGATTCTGGAAGGGCTGTAGTGAACGTACAGTATAATGTATGCAAGAATGGATCACAGGTCCTTGACACAGTTTTAGTAAGATGTTAATAAGAAAAACAGGTTTGATGTAGCCCCTTACTAAATCCTATTTGGTACATATCCTGGTGTCTTCTTGTTCTGTTCAGTGGAAATATATTTTTTATGTAACAGAAGAAAAAAAAGAGAGAAATAGCAGATGCAAGTTAATTCACAGTGACAAGTGCAATTCATAAACAGGCAGGCAGTCTTGTCAAACTAAGTCTAGGGGAACTAACCTGAATCTGTCATGTATTGTCTATTGATTATCCAGTCTAGACCCTGCCATTGAACCCTGAATGCAAACCATTGCTTTCTGACTTGTGACCCAAGCTAAGGATGGTTAGGTCTGCTGAAGTGCTGATTATTCACTGGTAATTACCATGCAAATCCTGAGTGTGAGCGGATCAACCATCCATAGGTCAGTGCTTGTCTGGGTATCAGAGAAAAAGATTGATGCGTGTAGGCATGCTATGATCAGGCAGTCAGTCCAAGAGGCTTCCAAACTAGTCCCAAGTCCGCCAAGGAGACCTACGCTTTCAAAATCGCTTCTCATCAACAACACAAAAACATTAAGATCACACAAATCAAGATTATTTTAAGTGCAATTAGCAGAAGGGCAGCTATTCAGCAGACTGCTGATGAGGTCAGTTTTACAGAGGATGTGAAAGGCCCAAAGGATGTCAGATTTCCGATCATAAAAAAGTCAAGAGACTCAAGAGGCAATTCAGAGAATATGTTGTCTCCTTGTGCCCCACCTCACCTAGTAGACTTCACCAAAATAAAAATATACTAATATGATGGATTACAGAAAAAGGATCTGAAAAATTTGCACACTGGAATGCATTAACTGTGAAGCCATTCCGGGTGAGGAAGTGCCCTTGGGGTGCCAAAGATATAAACACAACTTTGGGTCCGCTAAGCGGCGAGAGATAATGAAAGAGGTTATGTGGGGATACCGTAGCATTTAATAGGAAACTCTTATTTTATAGCGCTATTGAAATGAGCACTTATTATGTGTAGCAGTGAATTATACCTCTACTTTCCCTGCAGCGCAGTATGACTGAAGCAAGCTCCTTTCCATTTACAGATTAAGATTTTTAATCCATCCATCACTTTCCACTATGTCATAAGCCTTATTTACAGTGTTTTAATTAATAAATGCACAAGTAGCACAAACAATAAAAAGAAACTAAAGAAACATTTAAGCAAGACAAACGATAAAAAACAAACCAACGTGACATTTCTGGCGCAAGCGAGCTCGTTAACCAAACAGAAGCTAATTAATCCATCCAATAAATAAAAAAAACACAAAGAAAACAAAATGTTCTCATTATTTCACAGCTGCCGTCACTACATTAATTTCCCCCGTTCCTATTCCAAAGCTATCTACCAGCTTCTGTGCTGAAAAAACTTCCTTCCTGCCATCAGCTTTAAAAGGAAAAAAAAAAAAAAAACTCTAACAGTAATGGCATAAAAAGCGGTTTCCATTAAATAATAAAATGCTTTGAGTGCATTTCATGCTCATGTTAGATGCAGGATGGATAGAACTGAAAACTGCAACCTACCATTAAAGCAAACAAATAATCCTATGAATAGCTAGCCATTTACAGGTAAAACTATGTCAATTGAAGCGCAGTAATCCAGCAAATATATTGTATGTTTATTGCCAGTCTATTCCTTAAGTAGATCACACTCGATTGGCTTCTTGAAGGCAGGTCAGGAGGGCAAGGTATTCCCCAACGCTCTGCCGTGTAGCTGAAACTAAGTATTTCATTTAAAATCCAACAATTTTCAGCCATTGTTAATTAATTGTTAAACTGCTACCAGAGAAGTGAAAGTTCTGTTTAAATGCCTGTTTATGCATCTGGCTGAAGAATAAGGAATGAGTTTTCTACATTTAAGAGCACTTTACGGCCCTGTAAATTTCTGTTCTTGGAAACTACACAGAAAACGGTATATTAACCCCTTAGTGACCACCAAAATGCCTTTTTATTGACGTAAACAAAGGAGGTTTAAGCTAGATAGCTGGTGTTAGTCCATGATCATATGTACCCAAAATGGTACATTAAAAACTATAACTTGTCCCGCAAAAAAACAAGCCCTCATACAGGTAAAGTGATGAAAAAAAAGTTATAGCTGTTGGAACGCAATTTTGAAAAAATGGGCGCGGTCACTAAGACCCGGTAAAGACTTCACACACATAGCACAAGAACCTATTAATGTAAATGATGCAACCCACACAGTTTTCAGAATGGTTCTTTGGCCCTTGCTGAGAAACTTGCAGCATTCCCCACTGGTGTCCATCTTCCATGTTTATTGAAATAAATGGGAAAAAATTGGGGCACCTGGGCGTCTGGCATCACCATACTGGACAAAGGACCTCTGCAGGTCCTTCATAGTACATATACCCTTCTCCACTATCATTTTGTCCATTATAGAGACCCAGTGGATGTGCTTGCACACTATAAGAAAAATTGCCGACCTTTCTAGTGGCTGGGTCCGTGGGAGCTCACATAGGCTGGTGCTTTTTCCTATAGAGTGCAAGCACGACCACCACTGATGGATTCCAGGGTGGTTGTAACCATGGAAACAAGCAGTGTATAATGTTATGGAAAAATGAATCCAGCCAGCAAAGGAAACAATATGGATAATAACAATATATTAGTAAGTGCCTTAACTTAAGTAAGTGTATTAACTTTCTCTACATACTAAATGCTATTTGCTGAAATGGGACAACACCTTTAACTGTCAAAGCATTGACACTATGGAACTCCCTGCAACAAGATGGTTGTGATGGTTGATTCATTGAAAAAGTTTAATACATTTGGATACAATAATATTGCAGGTTATAGACAATAAATTCCTGGAGATGGGACATGATCCAGGGATTTATTCTGATTGCCATGCTTGGAGTTGGGAAGGAATTCTTCTCTTCTAATACTGAGCAGCTGGCATCCCCCTCATAGGGTTTTTTTGCCTTTCTCTGGATCATCACTGTAAGATTATAGGTTGGACTTGATGGATCTGTGTCTTTTTCCAAACTTACCAACTATGTAACAATAACTAACTATGGAATTGGGTGTCCCAGCTGTATTTTGGGAGAGAACCTGGCATCAAGCGTTTGATCCCCATGTAGGGTCACCTCAGGGAAAATGTAGCATATTGTTCCTATAATCATTAAAGGGGTTGTCCGAGTTATATTTACTTTATCTAATGGGGCTTGTAACTCACAGATGAATACTTTTCTAATGTACAGTCTTCAGTTATTCTGCCGTGTTTCCACACAGCCGATGCCGGTCACGTGACTGCTGACGTCATCAGCAGGAGCCATACCCGGCTCCTCTGGTGACGTTTCATGTACAGGCTTCTCCCTGCTTGAGGGAGTGGCCAGGCTCTGTACACGAAACGTCAGAGGCTGGCCGTAACGGGGGTAGTGGTGAGTAGGTGTAATTACACCTAACCACCCCATTAATTTCAATGGGAAGGATCGCTCCCATACAAGTCTATGGAAGCGATCCTTCCCATTGAAATGAATAGGGTGTCTAGGTGTAATTGCACCTACTCACCCCTACCCCCGTTACGGCCAGCATGTAAACAGTGAAGAGGAGGCAGCGCTGGTACAGCGCGCGCCTCCTCTTCAAACAGCTGATCGGCGGTGGTGCCGGGTGTCGGACCCCTGCCGATCTGATATTGATGACCTATCCTGAGGATAGGTCATCAATATATATAACTTGGAGAACCCCTTTAAGTTATTGGTATTAAGCATGGACTTGCTGGGTTCTACAAAGCTAAAAACACAGTTAGTAACTTCTCCCTTTGTTCCTAATAGATGAGTCTTCTGAATATTGCCACCCATCTCTATTAACTCAGAATTTCCTAACATTTTTGGAAATGACGTTTCTAAACCAGGCATACGCCAAGTGTAACGAGTGGCCAGCGGCGCGCTCCCTCTGTGCGGCGGCGCCAGCCTCCTCTGCTGCAGGCGGCGCGAGGACGTGGGGAGCGTCCTCGTCGCCATGGTGATCAGGCGCAGAGGACCCGGCGCACTTCTGGGTCTCGTGCGGCCGGCGTCCTCCCCGCCCCTAGCATTACTTAGGAGGCATTGTTTATGTTGGTGTTTTGCACTTGTTATTTGGAGCCATGTGGTGCTGACCACACCACATGGCTAATTGTCATTGTTTTGAATTCGGGTCGACGCCCTGTTTGCATCACAGGTCATGTGACGCTGGCCACGTCACATGACCTAGAGGTGGGCTATTTAAAGATGGCAACTGCCAGGGCTAGTTGCCTGTTATTGAAGTCCTTTCTTTGCAGTGCTGTGCATTATTGACTTGTGACCTTACCGTGTATCCACACCTATTGCTTGTGACCTCGACCTCGATTCTGCTAATCCCTCGGCTCCTGACGTACGCTCCCGGTTTGACCTTGCTAAACTGACTATTCGTATTGTGTTTGTTCATGCCTGTGTTTGTCTTTTGTTCCTTCCGTTCCCAATCCCTCACTTATACAGAGTAGGGATTGTCGTCCAGTTGTCCCCCTAGGACTGTTAGCCTAGGGTGAGGCAAGTAGGCAGGGACAGTTGTGGGATAAGTCAGGGCGCACCTTATCCCAGTGTTCCCGTCGTGACACCAAGCTTTTATATCTTCTTGTTGAGTATGTGGTCTCTGAATATGGGTGTAAGGTAGTCAGGTGCCAAAAAATTGTGTAGGAACAGATAATGATCCTTTTACACATGGTGTTTCTTCAGGCAGTTATTGGGAACAAACTCCACGTTCCCAAACACTGTACTATCATCAGCAGAGATAAGGCTGCATTTACATGCATCTATTTAGATGCTGATATTAGGCCTTGATACTTGCCATCAATCTGACATATGACCATTCATCAGTTTGAGTGACAACAGATGCTCTTTACCAAAAAAGAAAAAAAACTGTTGATTTCTCTTTTCAGATTTGTTTTTCTCAGCCATTTATCAGGTTATTTGTTGAGACGTATAAAATATGCAGTAAAACCATGGCAACCAATCATACATTTGCTTTCTTTACCCATTACCACTTTTCATTACTAGTGGCAGTGGTGTAGGAAATTAAGAGGTGCCATGGAAGGTGCAGGGAGTCGTGAGGGATGTACTGTGCTGTACGTCCGGCCCCCCACTTTGCACTGCGTGCAGTGTCAGGACATAGTGAACATAGGCACACACTATTACCAGAAGACCAGGGAGCGGTGAGTGAGCGGCAACGCTGTCCAGTGCAAGCGAGGTAAGTTTATTTTTTTAACTGATTTGATGTCTGATGGGGGTCCAATCTGAGGCTGATAGGGTCTGATCTGAGGCGGATGGGGTCTGATCTGAGACTGATGGGGACTGATTTGAATCTGACAGTGTATGATCTGAGGCTCATGGGGGTCTGGTCTGAGGCTGATGGGGTCTGATCTGATGCTGATGGGGTTCTAATCTGAGGCTAATGGGGTCTGATCTGAGACCGATGGGATCTGATGTGAGGCAGATGGGGATTCAATTTGAGGCTGATGGGTGTCCCATCTGAGGCTGATGAGGGGCTGATCTGAGGCTGCTAAAGCTTGGGGGAGTTTGGGGTTCTGATTTTGGAGTCTGATCAGAGGTCTGATGAAAAACGGGGGTCGGATTTTGGGGTCAGATCTGAGGTCAGATGAAAAATATTTATTTTTCTTATCCTCCAAATATTTCTTATCCTCCAAATCCTAGTTGCGTTCTATAGTCTGAAAAATATGGTATATTTATATAAACATACTTACTTGGCATCAAAGAGTAACATACTGATATTCCTTTAAAGCCAGAGGGCATTCTGCCTATAAGCTCAATCAACAAGCCGCAATGTATTTAACATGCACATAGTGTAACCATGCTCTCGTTCTCTGGGTGAGATGTGAAGCTGTTCAACTGGCACAATGAGGACAGAGTGTAAGGTTGTTTTAAAATGTATTGTTTAACCATAAGTCACGGTGCCTGCACCTGAAAAATCTGGGAAACAGCGGGATCCAGTGCATGGAAGAGTGACTGATAAGCTGTCAAACTGAAGCCTCCTGTCTCTTGTGCTAAGCATGGGCTGGATGTTGTGCAATCCTCTTCTATATCAATAATGTGCTCACATAATAGAACACTATCCCACATCCTCACACAAAGCCCATTTAGTCAGGTGAATGCTGCACAGCCAGGTTCCCACACGCACAAAGCTAAGAGATGGCGAGGGGGGATGGTTTACATACATAGCAAGTGTTCTTAACATACTTTCCAACATTCAAGAGTCTTGCAAGGGCTGTGTGTGTGGGGGGTGACTGCTTGGGGGGTTTCAAGATCCATGCAAGTTTCAAGATTGATAATAATCTGCCCTCACAATTTTACGCATAATGTGTAAGAAAAGAATGACAAGGTTTATCCTTTCTTGAAGTAATGAAAGGATGGAAATCTGTTAATACCATATTATTAATTGTGAGCATTATGATGGGATAGTATGTGGGAGTTACATTCTTCTAAACAGGCTTCTTATGAATAAATTTCAACGGCACAATAACCACTGGTAGCAGCTCATGTGTGTCATAGTTGATGGGGCCCAGGAACATGAACATGAAAAGAACTGTGTACATATATCATGTGCACTGTTTTTCTTCTAATAGGGCCTCGCCAGCTAAGACATGGCGGCACCTGGGCTGACTAACTGAAGTCCATGACAAAATTTACTAAAATGTGAATTAAAGTGTAACTGTCATTCTTTTATTTTATGTTTGTAATGTATAGGGGCAGTGATACTGACCATTTCTGTAATATACTTTAATTACTGAAGTCGCACATTTCTATTAGAAAAATAGCTCTAACGTGGCCCATTCGAGCCTTAGCAACGCTCCTTTGTCTTCTGTTTACATAACACAGTCAGTGTTAGCAAGTCTCCACTGTTATGTAAACAGAAGACAGAGGAGCGTTGCTAAGGCTCAAAATGGGCCACTTTAGAGCTATTTTTCTAATAGAAATGTGCGACTTCAGTAATTAAAGTATATTAAAAAAATGATCAGTATCACTGCCCCTATACATTACAAACATAAAAAAAAGAATGACAGTTACACTTTAAAGGAGTAAATTATGTTGCTGCAACTAACAAATGATCATGTCCTATCAAAAATAACTTCCCATATGCATCTTGGGGTCTAATCTATGAACATTTATGATGTGTGCTATTAGATTGTGGCCCATGTTATACATATAATGTGTGCACTAGTGCACTGGCATCCAGGAACATGCACAACTATATATGTGTACTAATTATCATGCATACTGCAGGGACATGAACAATAAACGTACGGTATTACGTGTATGTATCTTGTGTACTAATGCAGAGGTCCACAATCTACAGTATTTATAGTCTAAGACTACTTTCACACTTGCGTTGTAAGGATCCGTTTGTGAGATCCGTCACAGGCTCTTATAAACGCTCCAAAACTGATCAGTTTTGTCCTAATGCATTCTGAATGGAAAAGGATCCGTTCAGAATACATCAGTTTTGCTTCAGTTTGCTTCAGTTCAGTCAGCATTCCGTTTTGGAGGCAGACACTAAAACTGTCACGAGTGGGCTTGCGTCTGGTATCAGACGTTCTGCGCGGCTTTCAAGAGTGACATAATTTGACATGCTTTTCCCTTGGTTGCTGTTCACCACACCCCTTCCCCTCAGCTGTTGCGGCTGTGGTAATTATCTTTCTCCTATTTACCCCTTCCTCTCCCAGTATCCCTTGCGGTTTATACTTTCTGCCTACTTAGTAGTGTGTGGTGTGGATCTCGGCTGAGATCCGGTTGCTGCGATATCTGCTTAAAGATAAGTGACTTTTTCCCTTTTGTGGTTTTTCTTTTGGAGTCTCCTGTTCGTCCTTACTCTTGGAGGAACTGGTTTACTCTTTCTTGTCACTAGCTGCAGGGTTCTTTAGGGTGAATTTATTATTAGGTTCCTGTGTATGAACTCTCCTACCACTAAGGCTTGTTCATACTGGTAGTCAGTCAGGGCCTAGTTGCAGGGTTCCCTGCAGGAGGTGACCGTTCCCCTGGTTTTGGTCTGTTCCCTTCCCCCGTACGCTCGGTGTGGCTATTCCCTCCACACCAGAGCGTGACAAAAACGCTGCATGCTGTGTTTTGGTGTCTGCATGACGAAACTGAGCCAAATGGATCCGTTCCCCATTGACTTTCAATGGAGTTCATGACGGATCCGTCTTGGCTATTTAAAAGATAATACAACCGGATCCGTTCAGAATGGATGCAGACAGTTGTATTATCCTGACGGAAGCGTTTTTGCTGATCCATGACGGATCCAGCAAAAACGCTTGTGTGAAAGTAGCCTAAGAGCCTGTGCTGTGGTCATCAAGATGCTTTTCCCACATGCTTTGTCCCTATAGATCAGCCCCACCTTCCCTTGTTCCTTAAAGTGTAATTGTCATTTCAGTTCAGAATAAGCTGGCTTGTGGGTGTACAGATGAAATAACAATATTTCTGACTATTACTTCTCTGTAATTCCCTGATGTTTTTATGGGTTAGTGGACTGAGACTAGCTGGGATCATCTCTGCCCATACACCAGACACAGAGACACACAGGACTCCGCTTCCTAAGTTTCTACAGCACATTGTCAGGAGTAGTCACAGTAATGGAGGACATTGCACAACAGAAATGAGCAGTTACGATGGTAATCAAGCAGTGAACTGAGACAAAAGTAACTTAGAAACCAGCAGCAACCTCTCTGTCAGTCTCTCTTATGTGTCCAACAGCCTCTTCCTCCTTTCTCTTCCTCCTCCCCTCTCTATAGACCTCAATGTAATCTGATCCTTCAGTCAGCAGGGAGCAAGTCTTCACTGAAGTCAACCCATCTTCACGGAAGAGGGATCTGAGAGGTGAATTGATCATTAGTCGAGAGGGGGAAACAGGGCAAGAGGATATTTTTCTAATTAGATATATTACAAAGTTTTTTATATTCACTTGCACTATTCTTTTATGGAAAAATTTTATGGAATACAAGTGAGAGAAGAGTGTTGGTATATCTATGTTTATCTTCATAACCCATATTTTATTAGGGTAATGTTGTTTGGCAATGCGTCTATCCTCCGCCTATCCTTCTTGTTCTCTGCAAGATTTCTACTAAACTATTTGTTTCAGGAAGATGCTGAAAATGTTGCAGCATGGCAGAGCAGGTGAGTTTATCTTCTGTTTACTTGTTTCATTATTTCTAGGTTTTCTGTGTGTTAAAGTTGTGTTATGTGGCAGAATTAAAGGGGTTCTCCGAGACCTGAAAAAAATGGCCGCCTACATGCACATCACATCATGGCCATTAGCACTAGCCAGGCAGTATGCGAAAGCACTGAGGACGGGAGATGCTTTGCAGGAACAAGGACAAACAGACCAGATGAGTGGAGGTTTCTTTTAAATTCTCACACCATGCTATATAATTTTACCATGGCACTAATTGTACTCTGGATGACAACATCAATTGAACTGTGGATGGCAGAATTAATGAACTACTAAAGAACGGCAATAATTAAACTGTTTTTGGCATTAAATACCAGCAATAAATAAGTACTGGATACAGCATTAATGGAACATGAAATGGGAGCATTAACTAAGCACTGTACTGAGGTACTAAATAGACACTGTATGGTGATAATAGTTGGGAGAAAATTGTGAACCTGAATATTCACTGATGACTGATATATGCTGTGTAATACGTCAGCTGAAGAACATAGCTTTGGGGATATATGATTCATATTTTTTGGATTAGGGGATACTCATCTTGGAAAACTTCAGAAACACTTTACAAGAGGGATGCAGTCAGGACCAGGAAGAAACATTAAGATGCAGAAGAAATCCAGTGAACATGTTGTCACTAGAAGGAGCATAGAGGGTTACGTGAAGTGAATATAGGGACCATTCAGGTAACAACCTTATATTAGGAAATGGGTGAGAAAAAGTTGAGTAAAATTGGACAACCGCTTTTAAAGGGGTCAGGCCATCAATATCAGATGCACTTTAAATATCAGATGCACTTTAAATATACCAGTTTAAAGGGGTTCTCTGGGAATTAAGAAAATGAAAATACTTAAATATTACTTTATTATAAATATATTCCCAAATACTTTTCATTATATATAATGGCTGATTTTGTCTAGGGAGCCATCATCAGGGGAAATAAAATGGCCGCTGTCCCATCAGTTCACACAAAACCTGTCCTAATCACACAGGAGGACAAGTTACTTTACAACACTGAGGTAAAGAGCTGCCTCATCCTCCTCCTCTCGACTTGTAAGGGATTATGATCCTGAATACAGATGATAAGAACTTTAGCAGAATCCCTGGGCAATTCGGTTCATGAAGAGACATGAAGTACAGAGAGGATGGACAGACTACAGTGATATGGAGCCTGCATACAAGTGCTGCTGCTCATTAGCCACATCCCCATCTCCTCTCATGTCTCCTCATCATCTCAATTCCCATAGAGATTTCCCTGTATTCAGGATCATGATTCCTGACAAGCAGAGCAGAGAGGAGGATGAGACAGCTCTACACCTCAGTGTTCTGTAGTAACTTGTCCTCCTGTGTGGCTAGGACAGGTTTCGTGTGTACTAATAGGACAGCGGCCATTTTATTTCCCTTGATGATTGTTCCCCAGACAAAACAAGCCATTATAACTAATGAAAGTTTTTTTGTGAATACATTTATTATAAAATAACATTGAAGTATTTTCATTTTTTTAATTCCTGGAGAACCCCTTTAAGTGGTAGAGAAGACAGCGCTCACTTTTCATAAAATACGTTCTTGTGTATGGTCTGATGACATAAGTTTAGTTTTCAGATTCTTTGTACCTTTCTGGGCACAGTTCCTTCTAGAAAAAAGATTTATCCAAGAAATACAGAAAAGCAGACCTGTTATACACCATAAAATAAAGACGTCAGACAGACACACATGTGTCATGCTTTAACTTCGGTTATATATTCAGTAACTGTAAAATGCATTTAGCATCATTCTATTTTTTATGTTGTTTGCACTGATTTTGTCAATTTCTGTTTCCCTTGCGCAGTGCAGAACAAAAATCTGCTGCTCCTTGGAAACTGTCACCAAGCTGGCTTGCATCAGTTAATGGATCTTAACTATTTTTATGGTATTGTGTTGCCTTATGTACCAGGTAGCATAGCTTATTAATACATAGACATGCTGTACATTCTATAGGGCAGGCATCAGCAACCTCTGGCACCCTAGCTGTTCAGAAACTACCACTCCCAGAATGCTTCATTAACGTCTGTCACTGCTTCATTCATATTAATGTTTGCATGCTGGGAGTTCTAGTTTAACAACAGCCGGAGAGCCCAAGGTTGCTGTTCACTGCTATAAGGTATATTCACACATGATGATTTTTTCGCAATTAGTGGCAAAAAACACAAAACAGGCATGTGCGATCATACCCTAAGAGCTCATACACCCCATGGAACATAATAGTGATAAAGCTGTAGATACTTAGGACCTCTATTGTACTCTGGATTCTTCCATTTGAAATTCCATACTAATTCATAAGGAAAAAAAATCACGACACATTCCATCAGATTCCATATGTACGGAGGTTTTCCCTTCAACCAAAAAGTACAAAAACTGCGGCCAATATCCGGATACTGAGACAATTTTCACAGCAGCATCAAGGAGACTACTCTCTGCCAATGATGATGTCATTCATCATTAGAAAAAAGAAAGAACTATAAGAATGAATGAGCATGAACAGTTGTCTACCTTTATTGTTAACATAATGGAAAAGAGTTAAAGGAACGCAGCGAAAATGCCAGTCCGAAGGGAGGCTTGATGGCCCCATCTACAAAATCAATTCAGCATCCCGTATTAAATCAAAGTTTGAGATTTTGGAAATTTCATGTGTCCACGTGAGTACAAGATCAGTACTGAACAAGATAAAAGAGTCGCTCCTGAAATAGCACAGTGCCTTTAATGTCAAGCAGCATCCACGGCTGCATGGATTTACTGAAGAAATATCATTTCAAACAAATCTACTGTAATTGATTTTTTTTTTACTATGTAACTAAAGTGATAGATCAACTCTAGATAGAAGCTACGCAAACAGCAAAGAAGCTTTTGATAATTCAAATCATGCACTGTTTGGGCCTATATTAAAAAAATTGAGTGCACTATTGGCTGAAGATAAATTGCAACCAGTGACAATCGATACACCAAACTCATTATTAGGAGGGCATGTATTATCGATGAGACGGCGGGTGACCATTTAAACGTCACTGTTGGCTAGGTATCTGAAGAAAGTTTAGGGAATTTTCTATGCTAAGTCTTTGGTTAAAAGCATAAAATCTGCAAAACTTGTATGTTGTATCTTTTAATTACAGCAATAAAACAAATCTTTGTAGACACAACAAATAAATTAGCAATCGGTTCTACTGCAACACTGCCGCCATAATGATTCACTATAATATGACTAATAGGAATGATTACCAGTCTGTACTGGTGCGGTATAAATAATGGGAACTATATTAAAGGGGTTATCCAGCTTCTTTTAAGTGATGGCGTATCTTCAGGATAGACCAATACTGGCTCATCAGCAGGAATCTGGCACCCTGTACTCCTGCTGATCAGCTGTTCTATTTATACCTATTTTATGGAGTTGCTATTTGCTTTGTATTGAAAGCTATCAGGGATGCACTACAGTCAGGGGCCCTCAGCGTCATTAATATTCACTTCAGTGCAGTGAATATTAATCAAGCTGTCCTGGATATAGTTTGGGGATGGGTCCTCTCCCAGGATATAGACTTCTTACTAAAGAAATTACTGTATTTTACAGGTCTGTTTCTGGATTTGTCAGTGTGCTGTTACTTGTAGTCCTTGTATGCTTTTGCATTGCAGCCATGGTAGCTTGCACCTGAACCCCCTTTTTATACATAGTTTGAAGTTGCTGGTATAATGTTCTTTTACAGTACATTGTACATTTGGGGGAGTGGCCTCCACTATTTAGACCATGCACTCCCGCCCACTTTCCTAGTTCCTCTAATTACAGTATCACATATCTGAATTCTACATTACCCTGAATTTTATAGGCCAAAAGCCTAAGAGAGTCGAGTCTTTTAGTCTTTAGTGTAGGCTCCGTCTGTTAGACGCCACCCTGTCTCTAGTATATGGGCATGGCACAATTTTGATCAAAAATGTGCAGCAATGCAATTAAACTTTATTCATTGTATTGGGATTTGAGCCCCAAACCTTCAGTATGGCAGGTAGAAGAGTTACCATTACACTACAGACCTGTCCAATTGGAAAGACTGGATTTTCAGGGCTTAATAAGCTATTATCTTCACAGGTATAATTTTAAAGGGAATTTAAAGGGATTCTGTCACCAGTGACCTCCCTATAAACTTTTTATATAGACTGTTTACATAAACATAGACACAAACTGTAGCTGTGGTTCACCTGATGCCGTTTTACTTTTGTTGATTCCAGGCTCCATTCCCAAGTTATCATACTTTCTCCTAATAACGGTTGCACCCAAGCTCCACTCATTTCTGTGTCCACCCCCTCCATGGCTGCTTTGATTGAAAGTGCAAGCAGTAGAAAAGCTGCCAGGGAGGGGATGGCCATAGAATTGAGTGGAGCTTGGGTGCAAAAAGAGCAACGGTGATTCCCTTGTTGCACCAAAGGCCTAATTTGCACATTAAGAAGAAATATCATCACCTGAGTAACAGAGCCTCAGATCAACAAAAGAAAAACAATGATTTAATCAGGTGAACCACAGCTACTTGTCTATGCAAACAGTTTGATTGGGAGGTCGCTGGAGACAGACTTCCTTTAAATAAATAGTATATTACTGAAATGAAGAGGAAAAAATTGCATGTTTACCAATAACCATTAATAATGTGTTCACTATATTATACAGCTTATCATGATTCTAAATACTGTTTTGTAATATTTCATACTAAGTATGTTACAAAAACTGTAATGTTTTTTGTTTCCTTGTGTTTTTTTTAGTAACAATAACTTTGCAAAAAATTGTAACTTTTGCCATAAAGGAAAAAAGAATAAAAATTCTATTTTTCACCATAACTTTCACTGTAAAGATTACTTTATAGGTCTTTGAACTGCAAACCTTCTGTAAAGTAGACACCAGCTTTACCAACTTCTCTATAGACAAGTTCTGCTATAAAGACATTATTTGTTATGCCTAGTAGTATTACTGTTTTCTTCACAAGCACAATAGTGAAAAAACAGTTGCACTGTAGCTTTTGAAGCACAGAAAACTATGCCTTACCACAGAGTAGTGATATAGAATAGTGCTAATTCTATTGCTTGCTATACAAAAGGCCTGGGGTTCAAATCCCACTGAGAAATGGCTATTTTTACTAAAAGTTATGGAATTTGACTTTCCAGCTTTTTCTTTTATGGTAAATGTTACAGTCTTCTGCAAAGTTAATGTTACTAAAAAAATAATGGAGCAAAAACCATTACAATAAATGTGTTTTTGTAACAATTACCAAATCACAAGACAGTATTTGGTATACCTATAATAAATAACCCGTACACTATAGTGAAAACATCATATATGGTGATCAGTAAACAGCATATATAATGGCACATTTTTTTTCTCCTCTTCATTTAACCCAATTAATAAAATCTTATGTATGTGTATGGAAAAAAATTGAGAAGGGTCTGGATGGGGGGAAGGAGTGGGGGAGACCACATAGTTTGCCTGTATGGGGCCCAGAAATTCCTGATGGCAGCCCTGAAAATGTCAACTTATTGAACTATATTTTCAATGGCATTCATTACCTTTTTAGACCTCATTCCCAAAGTTCATTGCTCACATGGTTACTACCTCCTGTATATTTCTTGACTAATGAAAGCCATAAATCATAAAGTACCCCTAGTGTCTAGCTAGAAACCTCTGGGATTTTGATGGAGAAGATGCTCTGGTCTCCAGATGATTTCTGTTTATAGAGCTCTGACACCAGAGGAAATACAGTAAAGCATAAATAACGCCCATACCAAAATTGTAGTAAATACAATGTAAATCTTTACAAACTGAAGAAATATCTGGTAATGCTGGGAGATCTGCCAAATCTTTATTTTTTACAAAAATTGCAGAATAAAATAAGACTTTTATATTTTGGATTAAATAAAAACTAAGTAAATAAATCGATTTGCTAATTATGGTCTTTCCAAAGGCATAGTCTATAGAGTGGAAGATTACATGATGATCGCTTTCTAAAAAAGGAATAAGGTGAAGGCTACATTGATGAATGTTCTCTTCAGCTTCTCGCAGTAGACCAGTAGTGCTGCATGGCAGAGACTGTTACGCGGCTAAAAACTGAGTGTCAAATCAGAGGGCATGCTATTTATCATCATGCTGCCGTTTACAACTCCAAAGTGCTTCCTGAACTTACCATGACCCAAATATGTATCCAGAGTAGAGTGATGCGACATGTGACAACCACCGATGTTGAGGAAGGAAATTGTCTATTGGTGTACTACATATTAATGGTAACACAGACCTGACATAATAAACTTCGAGAGAAGTAATGTATATATCATATATAATGTAAGAATGACTGTACATAATACTGCATATTTCCCAAAGTTATAAGGCACACAGACCTGTGACGAGACCTGCCATAGTTCACACATGACAGTTTTAGAAAGTGCACATGTTGTGCCCATTTTGTGTGCCATGAAGATACATCTGACAGAAAATGAACCATTGTGAACTGACTGATGCCATTAATTCCTAATGAGATGCTATAACCCTGAGAATATTTTGTTGAGCCAACTTGGCTGCCACCGGTGTAAGTCAGCAACTGATATCTGGCAAACATTAGATAAGACTGCTCCTGCAGTCACCAGGTCCAACTTTCATGTAATAATTAATTTTAAATATAAAACGTTGGGAGAAAAGAAAAAATAAAGCGGCACTATCTGGATCCAATTACTAAGCAGAGACATTAGAGGCTAATAAAAGGGTGATATCGTGGTGCTAAACTCAAAGCAAAGTCAAATATAAATGTACATCTAAAGAGTAAAAAATAGTGGTATTAATCAGTCCTTAAAATGTAACCTTTGTCGCTCCAAAATAAAAATCTGCAGGAGAAAAACGGCCGCAAGTGGGTAATGGCCATTTTGTGTGGAACACACTTCTTCTGACTCTGAGGTGAGAAGAATTGTGTTCCATGCGAAATGGATGTTTTTCCTCTTTGGATGGACATAATTAATTTTAAATATGAAGAACACAGACACTTTCATCTTAAGTAAGCAATTTCTAAGCACAATAAGACTCCAGAATCACAACAAAAGTAGACAAAAATTTAAAGACACCTTTGCACTGATTTTTTATATTCATTTGCTTCCTAAATGCAAAATTAAGCAACTTAATTAAAGACTTAATGTCCTACCATTTCCTTTTGCAGATTGTGTGTCCTTTACTCAAATGGTGACAGCTTCTCTCAGCATTAGAAGTAGTAGCAGAAGGTTGCATGCAACAAATCAAAAGTTGTAGAGATGGGGAGACCATCCCAGCTAATACAGATAAGAAATGTTCACACCAGGCAGTTGACAGGGGGATAACCAGATATGCTGTGTAGAAGTACAGTAAGAAAATCAGAGTAACCACGGCACACTCTGCAGGGGAAGTTGATCCAAACACTCCTCAGCATCAAGGACTGTCAGTACAAGTAAAGGCCCTTTTAGACGAGCCGATGTGTCTCCCTGCCCGAGCGCCGATCAGCGATATCGGCGCTCGGGCAGGGAGCCTTTACATGGCCCGATGAATCGAGCGCCGGGCCGCACGAGTGATCGCTGTATCACTCGTGAGGCTGGGAAGCTCCATACTGTCAGGCGCACATCGCCTGTTTACACAGGCCGATGTGCGCCCGACAGATTGGATCTTTTGTAGAAACCAAAAGATCCAATCAGCCGACGAACGAGCGTTTTGCTCGTTCGTCGGCTGATTAGGGCCACTTTTACACGGGCCGATTATCGGCACTAGCGTTCCTAGGAACAATTTTTCGGCCGATAATCGGCCCGTGTAAAAGGACCTTTAGGCAAGATCTATCATGCACTGTAGAAGTGAAATCAGTCCAGGAATTAAGCTGTGCTAGTAAAGGACAGCTAGTGAAGACAGCAGCATTCTGGCCACACAGATTTCATATCCAGCATGTATTACTGGGAAGGAATACAGCTAGATAAAATAGTCTACAACCAAGAGCGGGTCGAAAACTGAATGTCAGGAGGTCTGAATATGAATGAAGACTGCAGCTTGAAACTTTCATTTTACTCAAGGTCACCAATACCATGCCTAAAATCATTTTACAATGTCAAAGGTGTCATTAGCCTTTCAACCTAAAACTTTGCAAAACATTTGAAAGTTTTCAAGGTCCGCTCACATTTACTGGCTTATGCCAGTAGAGAAAAAGTGAAGAGAGGAATCTTAACCCCTTTGGATTATGGTCACAGCTCATTTTATGTCCTATTCGCCACATTAAAGCCGCATATCTAAACAGCCCTTTAAAGGGCTTCTGTCACCAGTTTTTTCGGTATGAATCAGGCTGACATTAGAGATGTGCTAATGTTACCTGATTCCAAATATATATCTGTTTTATTTACTGGTGCCCCCATTTTTATATAGAATGAACTTTTATTTTATGCTAATAAGGCCTCTAGGTGCAAGGGGCGTTACCCCTGCTCCTAGAGGCTCTGTTGATTGACAGGCCCAGGCAGAGAAGAAACACTCCATTCACCATAGCTTGCAAGGACCTTCAATGATGTCATGACCATGTGATCAGTCACATGGTTAGGATCACACAAACAGCCTGTCTCCTCCTAAACCATGTGACTGATCACATGGTCATGACATCATTGAAGGTCCTTGCAAGCTATGGTGAATGGAATGTTTCTTCTCTGCCTGGTCCTGTCAATCAACAGAGCCTCTAGGAGCAGGGGTAATGCCCCTTGCACCTAGAGGCCTTATTAGCATAAAATAAAAGTTAATTTTATATAAAAATGGGGGCACCACTAAATAAAACAGATATATATTTGGAATCAGGTGACATTAGCACATCTCTAATGTCAGCCTGATTCATACCGAAAAAACTGGTGACAGAAACCCTTTAAAGGCACAATAAAAAGAAGAAAACAACAATAGTATTTCAAGGTCCTGACTATACCCGTTATAAAACAAATGAGTGATTAACCCCTTCTGAGAAGAGCTCTTAGCATCTCGTATAAGCTACAGCAGGACACTGAACTGAATCACCAGCACACAGTCTTGTACTATATTGTAAGTTAAAGTATAACATAGTACTTTCAAATCCAGTGTATTAATGGTTTGATATTCATGGAATGAAGATGAGTGCTGGAAATATTGCCTGGAGTAGTGTTACACTGACAATTCATGCACAGCATTACAACTACCTACTGTAAGAAAATGCAAAGTAGAAAGGTATTAGCCCACTCTGCAGAGAATGTCTGATTGCTACAGCTATCAGACTAGGAAACACGTTTTAGGCTTTTTTGAATATCACAGGATGCATATGATCACATAAACATTTTTTTCCTAACAGAAATAATTTTCTTCTCTTCTGCTAAAGTGGCTGAGCACTTCAACGATTCGTCTATATTCTCATAGTAATTAATATAATTGATTCATGTCACACAGGCCATGATAAAAAGCTATTACATGTAAATGTGTATTAAACAAGCAGACCTGCTGGTATACTGTATGTCCAGTACAATTACCAATACTTTGAAATATTATGAGCTTCACAGATCCTAACTTCTGGCTTCAAAAAGTCGCAAAAAATCACATTTTCAAAAGTGAATAAGCCTACTTTCACACTAGCGTTTCTATTTTCCAGTATTGAGTTCCGTCATAGGGTCTCAATACCGGAGAAAAATGCTTCAGTTTTGTCCCCATTCATTGTCAATGGGGACAAAACAGAACTGAACAGAACGGAATGCTCCGAAATGTATTCCGTTCCGTTTGGTTGCGTTCCCATACCAGCATTATGCGGTTTTCTTTCCGTCATGGGATGCAAAGCAAAACAGATCCATCATGGCCCCCAATGCGAGTCAAGTTTAACTCTGACACAATCTGACACAATAGAAAACAGATCCGTCCCCCATTGACTTTCAATGGAGTTAATGACGGATCTGTCCTGGCAATGTTAAAGATAATACAACTGGATCCATTCATAACGGATGCAGATGGTTGTATTATCAGTAACGTAGTAAAGTGTTTTTGCTGAGTCCTGCCCGATCCAGCAAAAACACTAGTGTGAAAGTAGCCTTAGAGAGTGACCGTGGCTACCTAAGTTAATGAATTTAACTCTAGATTTATCACTGTTACATTTTTAAAAAATTTTTAAAAAGTTGAAAACTCTCTCCAGTAGGGGGTGGAGTAAAATAAAAACTGGAGTTAGAAAGGTACCAAATTTTAAAAAGCAACATATAACATTGATAATTATAATGCAAATTAAGGCTTGTTTCACGTCTGCAGTAAGTACCGGTAGATCTGGCAGGCTGTTCTGGCTAGGAACAGCTTGCCAAATCCATGAACACTGGGCACTACCAAGATACCATCTGGCCACATTCACTATAATCGGGACTGGCGTTGATTAGCCCACTCGGCTAATATGCCGAGAAGTGCATCACTATTTGTCCGGCAGCTCCTTGGAATCTTTGCCAGGTTGTGGCCAGATCTCTGCTGGTGCTCATTATAGTGAGTGGGGGTGGTCCGGTATCTCGGCAGCGGGCAGTAGCGCCCGATATTCATGGATCCGGCAGGCTGTTCCCGGCCAGAACAGCCTGCCAGATCTGCTTGCAAATGTGAAACAATCTTTAGTCAATACAGACTCAAGCAAAACTGAATTCAAATATAACCCTCATGATAACCCCCCCCCCCCCCCAAAGTATTTAGGTTCAGGTCACATTAGGGGTTATTTACTAGACATCAGCCCAAATTTTTTATAAATTTGTACATTTTCTGATGTCTGTGCACGAGAAAATGAAATCTACTCCTCCTAGGGCTGTTTTCTGGTGTAAATTATAGCAAATGTGTCGGGCCACGGTAGTCCCACCCCTTTGACCTAGCGCTGCTCTGTTTTTTAAAACGCGGCAAGAGTGGCAAAAAAACCAAAAAGTCATGCGTTTTTTGTGCAAAATTTTACAAATTTTTTACCCCTAAAAAACAGGAATAGTGCAATGTATTTTAGAAGCGATCAAAGGATCTTTTTGTAGTCCAGTTGTAGTTAAAAAAAAAGTTTAGAAAAAATCATTGAATAAAAAATTTCCAAGTAAACAAAAATACACCCTTTTTCATTGAAAACAAGCTTCTCAATGGAAAAAAATTGCAAAAATAAAATCTCCACAAAATTTGGATGTAAAAATGCAGTGGCAGTATTGCTGTTTTTTTCCCATCCCCCTCCCAGAAAGCATTAATAAAAGTTAATCAGTAAGTTATGTGTACCCTAAAATGTCACCATTAAAAACTAAAACTTGTCTAACATAAAAGAAGCCCTCATATGGCTACATCGATGGAAAAATAGAGAAGTTATAGTTCTTGGCATGCAATGATGAAAAAATTTGAAAGAATTAAAAAGAAAAAAGAATATTTCCTATAAGGTTATAAAATATTCTATTTAAATTCTAGCATCTGGAATATATCTTTATTAGCTTTATTTCCTGTTTTATTCATGAAAATCCCCCACTTCTAGACACTGCTCGTATATCTTATTAGGTATTGTATGTCTCCATTGAACACTGTGATTGCACAAGGCTGTACTTTTCTGTATAGACTCCCACCCCAATTAGAGCTATACCAATTCTTCAGCAGTGCATGGAGAACTAGAAGAGAACAAGACGACTTATTTAGCTTCCTGATAACAACAATACTCTGCAAAAACATACAAAAAAACATAAACACCATACAAATATTTGTTGATTATGTTGATGCCAATGTCAATCACAGGTAGATTAATCTCACTTTTCACTTGCTGTATGACTTGTAAACACTATAGGCCCAAGTACAATGTCTGATATATCAATCCTGAGAGAAAACTCTGTGTATACAGGGAGACGACAACACAGAGCAGGATCTATTGCACGACGGACATGGATGAGACCTGTCAGACTCCACTGACTTATAATGGAGTCTGTCGAGATCCGTTGAGGTGTTCCGCCGTTTTGACAGGAAACATGGAGCTATATGCAACAAGGCCACAGATGTCTACAGAGCCTTATCCATTCCATTTCCATTGATACAGTATTGATATATGATGCCGCTATTATGTCCTAACACCACTATGTATAAAACGGTGGGATGTAGTGCCCAAATAACAATTCTATATCACTCTCAAATAATGCCAGCATCCAGACTACATACAACCACCACATTTACCAAAATATCAGCCCCATATGACCCCTACACACATTATACATATTCTACTTCTATAAAGGGCTCAAATATTACTATACAGTGGCAAAATCATGGCGCTATACAGTGCTACAAAATACTGCCGTATGGTGGCCACTCATAAAGAACTTAAAGGGAACCTGTCATCTCTGAAACACCCCCTGAACTAGAGTAAGCGTTGTATAGTGTAAGTGATGCTGAATCCAAATATGTAAGTTTTATCTTTATACTCGCTTCCATTCCGATGCTGTGCTCCCACAAACCAGCAGTAAAATGCATTCACTGGACTCTTCTTTGAGTCCTCTCCATTATGTGAGTGAGTACTGGAGTCCAGTGAGTGCATTTTACTGCAGGTTTGTGGGAGCACAGCGTCAGAATGGAAGCGAGTATGAAGATAAAACTTACATATTCAGATTCAGCATCACTTACACTATACAACGCTTACTCTAGTTCAGGGGGTGTTTCGGAGATGACAGGTTCCCTTTAAAGGGGTGTACAGTAGTAGAAAAACATGGCTGCTTCTTCTGGAAACAGCATCACACCAGGTTGTGTCAGGTACAGCAACTCCATTCAAGTGACTGGAGCTGGGATGCCATACTAATCGGCGGACATGTGTGGTACTGTTTGTAGAAAAAACTGCCATGCTTTTCTAATTCTGTGTTTAAATTACAGTATTATACAGAATCCCAATGAAACCACCATAAATAATAGCATCACAGGGGTTCTCGGGAAAGATGTAAAATGGCCGCCAGCAACCTGTCCTAGAACGTGAGCTCCACCTGCAGAGCTGGCTAGGGGGGGTGAGGCCTCACTACACTTGCGTATATTACTTATTGATGAGTTTTCCTGTCAGGCTGCTCAGCCATGACATATCATAGGCAGGATCTCATCACTACCAACTATGATAGAGCAGTGTAGTGAGACCTCACCTCCTCAGCCCCAGGCAGCTCTGCAACTGTAGGCAGCCAGTCCTGCTCACATACTAGGACAGGTTGCTGGCGGCCATTTTAAATAATTCTTGAAGAACCCCATTAAATAATCCCCATTAAAATGCACTGTATTAGATAATATCACTGTACAGTGCTCAACTAATAGACATCATGATAACACGCCATGTATACACACCACCCAGTATACCTAAGGTTGATTTATGTTAAAGGGGTTGTCTCACTTCAGTAAGTTGCATTTATCATGTAGAGAAAGTTAATAAAAGGCACTTACTAATGTATTGTTATTATCCATATTGCTTCCTTTGCTGTCTGGATTCATTTTTCCATCACATTATACACTGCTCGTTTCTATGGTTACGACCACCCTGCAATCCATCAGCGGTGGTCGTGCTTGTACACTATAGAAAAAAGCATCAACCTATGTGCGCTCCCATGGTCCCAGCCACCAGAGAGGCTGATGCTTTCTCCTATAGTGTGCAAGCGCGACCACCACTGATGGTTTGCGGTATGGTCGTAACCATGGAAACAAGCAGTGTATAATATGATGGAAAAATGAATCCAGCCAGCAAAGGAAGCAATATGGACAATAACAATACATTAGTAAGTGCCTTGTATTAACTTTCTCTACATGATAAATGCCACTTACTGAAGTGAGACAACCCCTTTAATGAAACACCACAGACATCAAAATACAATAACTAAAAGCAATAAATGCAAATAGCCTGCTGAAGTAATCTGAGCCTAGAATATCGTACCACCCCTCCCACATTTACAAAACATCTCCAAAGGCGCTACTGATGCCTCTTAAAGGGGTTTTCTGAGTGTTTAATATGCAGAATAGGTCATCAGAATCTGATTGGTGGGGGTCCAACTCCTGACACTCCCAACGATCAGCTGTGTGACAAGGCTGCAGCAGTCTTCCAAGGCCAGAGATGTCATGTTCATCAGTCGAATGGCCTAGGCGAATTCTAGTTAAAGAGGTTCAGAGGTTCAGAGCTGAACCCAGACATACCCACATTTTTACCCTGGATTGCGCAGAGTGGTGTTACTGATCACATCACCGGCACTGATGGGCCGGCTTCAGCTCTGCGCTAGCCTTATTACAGCCTAGCAGTCCCTGTGGAGAGCCTGGTACGTCACCAGAACTCCATAAAATGCCTCAGATGTTCATATTAGTGGGGCTGTCTGGGTTAAAATGGGGGTATTTCTGGGTCTGAGCTGCAATACCAAGCACAGCTGCGAGACAATAGACGGCGCTGTGCATGGTAAGCTGCCAAACGGTCATGAAGCCACCGGTGCGTAAGGCTTTTTATACAGCTGATCGGCGGGGTTGTCAGGAGTCAGACCCTACCGATCATATACTGATGACCTATCCTGGTAGCTTACCAAGCACAGCACTATCCGCTTTATAGCGGCTGTGCTTGGTGTTGAAACTCAGCCCTATTCACTTAAATAGGACTGAGCTACAAATAGGCCACGTGACTGATGAACGTGATGTCACTGGCCTAGGAATAGGTTGGAGCACCGCAGCCTCGACACACAGCTAATTGGTGGGGGTGGCGGGAGTCAGACCCCCACCAATCATATACTGATGACCTATCCTAAACACTCAGGAAACCCCTTTAAATCATTTATAACTCATAACTTATGAGACCTACGGTATTTCACTTCAGGCAGGTGGCACTTCCATCTTAGTACTGGAGTTGTAAGTACATATGTAAGTACACGAGAAGAGGTTCTTAGAACCACTTCTTATGTCATTATTTCAATTCGCTGGGCTGCTGGCATCTAACCAGGTGGTGTATTGCAGGAGCAGGGGAGGAGGAGAAGGAGGGCGAGATGAGCTTTTCTGGAGAACAGCCCTATAGTGCATGAACTAGGTAGCCCAGGATGATCAGCTATGCAGTACAAGGAATTTGGGGGATACAGAGAGAGAAGAAATGAAAAGGACAGAATATTGTCACACAGCCAGGCCATATCCTGTAATTTATTGAGCCCTTCTGTTTAAAAAAAAACAAATCAGCGCCATGATGTCCCAGAAGTTCTCCATGTGCATTCATCAGCTCGGTCTGAGCCACAGTAGCTCCACAAAGCAAGCTCAGCACTACCGAAGGTAATAAATTTCAGCACGTTGGGGGAGTTAGTAAAATGAATACAGGTCCACATTAATAAATGCACCAAATGCAAATGGCCAACGAGGAGCTGGTCCAAGGAGTTTATAGGTGTTGTATGGAAATCAGGGGGAGATTAATGAAGCCAGCACATTGCATACTTATGATGTTTACAGGAGCCATAAACATGTCTGAATTTAATGGGCATGGAGTTCGATTCCAGATTGCTCTTCCTGAACCGTACAGTAACTGCAAATAACAGTCTGATGATATGATGGACAGTAAACCCAAAGAACGGGGCAAACCAAGGAGCTGGGCCATTCTAGATACACTGCCTATCTTCCTCAGTTGAGATATTATATAACCTGTTTCTTCTGCCAATGCTTTCTTCCACCTGCAAGCGAACTAAACCACTAGCTGGACATGTCTGCTCTGGCGCTAGGGCATCATCTTTTTAGGAAGAAAATATTTTTATGGGCAACATCAAATGTTTATTGTCCCTGGTGCCTAGTCTTTCATCATGTCCTTCTAGCACTGGTTCTCCATGAAGTCATCAATCACAGTCATACCCCTTTAATTGAAGCCTCTCCAGAGGCAGATGATCTTGCCGGGCGAAGTAACTGTTGGCTGCTCAGTTCTACTGCAGCGGCCACTACAGGCGAAATGTAGTATTACATCTGACTGTTGAAATGAATGACCATCTGGACTGAGTGGGGGTGCTGCTTGTTGGTAGTCCCTTGCTTTGGCTCATGGAAGATGTCCCCATTTCCAATGTTCACATGGAAACAGGTTGTGGTGATGAGACAACCCCTTTAACCACTGCCATGGTTGCACATATGTCATGACCTCGCATGATGCATTTTAAAGCACAGTTATTACTGGAATACTATAATACTTTGGTCGGCACATTAGACGTCACTATAAAAGGCTTCCAATGTAAGACAATTACCCTCCGGTGACCTCATCTTAATCATTCTTTCTTCACTGTAAAATAAGGAAGAAATCAGGTTTCCTTTGTCGGCAGCAATTATGTGGAAGTTTCGCTGGCAGAATAGAAGTAGATCTAGATGCCTGTCCCCACCATACAGCCTTACTTATGTGGCTGAAAGACCTTAGATGGATAAAAGCTTCCATTAATGAACTGTGCTGGGGACCTGCTGCCCATTACCAGACACTAAGTAGAAAAATGTCCAAAGCATTTGTTCAGAGCAGACTACAGGAGTCAGCCTCGTGTATGAGGAGAATGGCGACACTGCAGAATCATCATCACTACCATCCAGATAATTCTCAGAACATGGGACTGGAAGGAGGTGATCCCATCAAGAGCAGCAGCCAGCAGATTCCTGGATGGATGGAGAGGTCGATGAAGGGGTGGCGGAGGAGTGAACTGACAGAACAACAAGAAAAAGATGGATAGATAGATAGATAGATAGATAGATAGATAGATAGATAGGAGATAGATATGAGATAGATAGATAGATAGATAGATAGATAGATAGGAGATAGATATGAGATAGATAGATAGATAGATAGATAGATAGATAGATAGATAGATAGATATTACACAGATATGAATAGATGGATAGACAGAATAGATGGATAGACAGACAGACAGCTAGGTAGATACTACATAGATATTAGATAGATAGATAGATAGATAGATAGATAGATAGATATAGATCAATACTGTAGATACACAGATAGACAGAAGGGAGAGCAATAGAAAGAGCTAAATAGTCAGATATGTAGATAGATAATTGATGACAGATAAATAGATAGATAGATGATAGACAGTGAAATTGATGGATAGTTAGGAGATTACTAGATGATCAGTAGTTAGATATGTGTTAGATAGATAGATAGATAGATTAGATAGAATGACAGATAGTAAAATGGATAGATATATGATAGGCATGATATAGACAGATAGATCAAAAGATGATCAGTAGATACTTGAAAAAGACAGGTAGATAGATGGGAGAGCAATACGATAGATAGATAGATAGATAGATAGATAGAGATATGAGATAGATACAGATATTTGAGGCATAGGGACGGTGGAATGCCAGAGATGGATGGGCACATCTGACAGGTCTGGGCAGATGATGCTGCTCTACCACACTTCCAGCCATGGAGAGAGGACTATCAAGCATTAGGTCTGGACTCTTCTGGAGCCCATTCTGGAGAAGTGCTATAAAATCTCCGCATCCTCCGCACTTTCCCCGGAGCTGCTGTGATGGAGAAGGCAGCATAATGTGCGCCGTGTGACGGAGGCCACCAGCCCCGCTCCCTCTCCGGTCCTGCTCCACATACATGTGTGCTACCAGAGTCAGGAACTTGGCAGCTACCCATATGACACCACTGACCAGAACCAGGCTCAGGCTGAACCCGCCACGTGATGGAGACCATGACGGAGCCGGGCTCAGCGCTCACATTCCCTGGCATGGACACAGCGCGGGTGACTACCTGACCGCAGCGCGCCGCACAGACACCGTGCTCCAGCTCTTACCTGGTCGCTGTTAGCAGTACTTTATAGAGGGGGAGGCTTTATCCTGCCGCCTGGGATGTCCCATGATCCGGGGTGTCTTCCCGTGCTCTGCTGTTACATCTCCCCGGATAAGTTTATTCCTGCGGCATCCAGCTGCCTCCTGCTGTCAGGACCTGCAGGCTGTGAGGAGGACGGGTCCTTATCTACCGCAGGAGGCTAGTGCATGATGGAGCATTCCATCTGTGGGCTCCAGGCTCAGTGTATCTTCTCCTCCATCTCTCGGCTGTGCAGCCCTCCTCCTCCTCTATCTGCTGCCCCCCGCACTCCCGCTCTCAGTGCCTCCTCCTTAACTCCGCGCTTCTCTCCATCCTTCACTCACTTCCATCTCTTTGGGTTTTTCGAGTTTCTCTGCCTCCAGTTCAGCGTCTCCTCCACAGTATACTATAATGTGGCAGTGTGTGTCCCCACCGGGCGCTCCCAGGGGCCCTCTGCCAGGTGATGGAGGTTGGGTACAGTCTGACTCTTTACAGGATTCTCGCGTCCACCCCGGGCACGATGTAGTGTGCCAGCTGTGCCCGCCTCACTGCCTGATGCCAGTCACCGTGCTGTGATGGCTGATGAGGGTAGAGCGAGGCCCTGTCTGTCCAGCACTGGCAGCTGTGCCCTCACTCTGTGTACCAAGCTCAGTGTATCATCTCCTCCATCTCTCCTCCTCCCTCAGTCTTTCCCTCTCTATCTGCTCCCCCACACACTCCCTCTCTCAGTGCCTCCTCCTTAACTCCAGGCTTCTCTCCATCCTTCACTCACTTCCATCTTTTTGGCTTTTTCTCATGTCCCTGCTTTTCAGCTCTGCTTTACCTGCCCTGTATCTTTCATAGTCTCAGACCTAGGAATGTCATCATGTGAGGCACCAATTCCACTCCTGGACCCCCCCTGACCAGGGTTGCCAACTGTCCAGAAATTTCTGGACAGTCCATAAAAATAGGTGACTTTTTTCCTGTGTCCGTGAAAAAAAATAGAGGTGTCCGTGATTTTTTAGAGGCTGGTGGTACTTGATTAGATTATTTTGGTTGTAATTTTCATCATTTTACAACTGACAGTAAATGCTGGTGATGGGTTCTTACCAGTACTTTGTGCTATAGACATGTATTACTTATAATCTTTATCATTACTTATGGTTTTCCAAACTGTCCATAAAAAATGTTGTCTGTCCGTGATTTTTGGATAAGTTGTCCAGAAAAAAGAAAAATTCTGGTTGGCAACCCTGCCCCTGACTATCACTGATCCCAGCATGGAAGGGGCGATCTGGATGGTTCATAGCAGAGGGGGTAAAAAGCGGTCACAGCTGTACTGAAGAGAGCACCATCCCATCCAGGGTGCAATGACACAACCGTAACCCTGGGTCTGCCTCCGTTCTGCAATTTTGTGAAACTACTGCAAACCCATTCATTTTAATAGGGCCCCAAAAGATTCGCACAGCACACTGTGTGCTGTCCGAACCTGTAGTTTCATTCTGCGGCCCTGCAAAAAATATAGAGCATTTTCTATATAGCATCGGTCATGTGCGGTCTGGAAAATGCAGAGCACACACGGTCAGTATCCATGTTTTGCGGATCCACAATTTGCGGACCGCAAAACACAGTTGTGTAAATGCACTCTAAGTGTAAATGCACACGATCAGGATAGCGCGCTGATTTTCCGCGCCGATTTGCAGATTTTAAAATCCACAGCATGTCAATTTAGTTTATTTTCCTGACCGGATTTTCTCCATTCACTTCAATGGGGAGAGTAAAATCTGCACCAAATCCACACGTAAATCCGCATGAAGTGATACGGATTGATCGCACAGATTTCCCTGCGAACCCCTGTGGATTTCAGTGTGAATTGTCGGCATATAAATTCGGTCTTGTGCATTTACCCTAATAATGCTGTGTATTTCTGGCTCATGCATTTTTTATGTATTTTGAAGCCAGCCCATAGCAAAACAAAAACTCTAATCAATTTTTTTAAGAATCAGCACAGGATTATAATCATAGCACAAGTGAAGACATTAAAGATGTTTCCCAGACTCCTGATACTGAAGACATGTCCTCAGGATAGCTCATTGATTGGTGGGAGTCTGACACCCCGCTGCTCCACCGATCAGTTCTTCCCTGCAGCCTGCCAGAACTAGCTCCTGAATGGAGCAGGTCATACAGCGCTATGCTGGGTTACTGCAGCTCATCTCCCATTCACTTCAGTAGAAGCTGAGCTGCAGTAACCCAGCATGGCCACTACACTCTGAACGGCGCTGTAGGTCCTGCTCCATTCAGGAGCTAGCTCTGGCAGTGGAGGCTGCAGAGAAGAACTCGGTGGAGGAGCTAAGTGTCAGACTCCAACCAATCAGATATTAATGAGATATCCTGAGGACAGGTCATCAGTATCAGGAGCCTGGAAAATCCTTCTAAAACTTGACTTTTATTATGTAAATGAAAAATATCTATATACAAGACCTACAACAGCTTACCACCCATCTAAAGTATTAAAAATGTGTAAGGTGAGGAGATCAAAACAATAGCTTCCATACTACTTATTGTAAAGCATAATTACAATACTGAGTTAGGGCTTATTCAGACAACCATATGACAGATACAGAAAAAGTGCGTAACACTCATGGCCAGTCCTATGATAGAAATGCCTATTCTTGTCCATAATTGCGTCCAACAATAGGACATGCTCTATCTTTTTTGCAGGGCCGCGGAACAGAAGTGCTGTCCGCATCTTTTGTGGCCCCATTGAAATGAGTGTGTCCGCACCCGTCTGGTAAAATGGATGCGGACACATAAATACTGTTGTGTGAATGAGCAATTACTCTTACGAAGGACATGTTTATATCTAGTGATAGTGCAGTACATGCTATACTACTGGAGGTCGGTGTCAGAGCAACATGTTTTATATTTTGTGCTGTTATTGTAAGGGGGGGGGGGAGGTTCTTTGTACTGATGCCCAGGAAATTGTCCAGCCAACATGGTGCTGGAGAGTGTTTCAGCCACAGATGCCATGTTAGTGTAGGAGTGACCACATCATTCAGGAGAAGATGGTTGCTTGTGTGCTGTGTTCTTCACCTGGGTGGAAAGTAGCCAGAGTATATATTATGACCAGTTAGATGGGTGTGGGCCAAAGACTAATAGTGGATTTATACCACACAACTGGAGTTGAGCGAATCATCAAAAATTCGCTTCGGCGAATAATCGGCGAATTTATAATTTGCGTTAAAAAATAATAGTTGTTTTGCAAACATTACTGCACAAATTACGAACATACAGTCTAAGCGTTGTTAAAAGTACGCTACTGAACTGAATGCGTAAGCATCAGCATAAAAAGTGCGTACGAATCCTTAGCAAACTATTGACTCACAATTGCGTCATACGTATGCACGCACAAGGCTAGACCGCGGCGTACAGTCCTCAGAGGCAGTCCATATGAGGTAGAAAAGTAAGGTGCTCACTGTTAGCTATCCGGCTAAGTGCATAATTTACTAAAAACACCATACAATAAGTGCATAATAGGACACATTGCAGTACCTGAAAAAGAATACACACAATGGGCTTGAAAGTACTTGAACGTTGCCGAACCTGTAAAAACATTATTGCTATGCTAAAATACAGCAAAGACATAATTATGCAAACATTTTAGTGCAATCAATTTCACGTTTGCAAGCATAATAGGCTCAGATATAAGTTTGAGTCTCTCCTCATGGCTGCTTGGAATAAACCACTGAAACACAGTCCAAAATTCAATTGTAATCCACGTGGGGTAATTTTGTAATCCAAATAGGTAACGTGTAATCCACATGGATAATATAAAATAGCAGCAAATAGAGAACCCTTTTTGCAAAGGCGGCTCCCAAATAACCTGAGAAAGGGGGTAGAAAGGAAAATAGGCGTGCTTAGGCACAACTGGGAAGTTTCTGTAGAATGGGAGGGGGGGTAGTCCTGACAAGCCATGCACATCTGGGTGAGAGTAAAACAGGGGGCAATAAAAATAACATAAATTAGACATTAGAGGACGCTCCTGTAGGCCAAGCTGGCTGCCGTGGTTGAGCTCCACTGCCCTCTTCTGCCAGAAGTCGGACTTGACCGGGTGGTGGTAACATTGGTGAGCGCTGTAGCCACTTGTGCCTTCACTTTTCCGGATACTCCTGCCGGGACAGCAGGGGTAAGGACTTCTGGCTGCAGCGGTTCACACAAGGGAAGAACCGCCAGCTCCCCTGGCTGCTGATGACTTCATTTTCCATGGTAGTTGGTACTGGATCACCGTGGACTGGAAAGTAAAGGATGATGTCGTCAGCTGACCCAGCTGAAAGGACTGTGGTGGTGGTTACAATCTAGGGATCAGAGGCTCCGGCTGTGGCTTCTCCCTGAAACGGAGGTTGCCATCTGGTGACTCCTGTAGGCAGGCTGTTTCCTCTGGCCAAACTTCTGGTGGTGATGCAGGTACCAGGGGCTTACACAATAAGGTAACCCTGGTAGCAAAGGGGCCTTTCAGGGATGCCATTGGGGTATATTCCACCTGATCCCCCACGTATAGGCTGTGACGGGGTTGGGGCAGGTATGGCCGTTTCACAGACCTGCGGCCCACAAAGTACTCCTTGCCGTCCGCAAGGAAGCCAGAGCCTCACTCCACTGAAAACCATAGGACGGTTCCCTTACGTCGTTCCAGTGTAGGGTGTCCCAGCCTCGGATGGTCCAGTACTTGGATGACCCAGTCCTCCACCGCATTCTTGTAGTCCCATAGGGTCTGGGCGTGTGCCGTCACTGATGCAGGCACAATTGGATTCTGCCGCATGGAAGGTGTTGTTGTTCCCCTCCTGGGTGGTGGAGTGAATGATTCTCTTGGCCACTTGTAACACTGTGATCTCCTCTGAACTGGATGGTGGGTCAGGGTACTTGCTACCCTTACCACCTCCATCAATACTGTTTCATTGATTAAAACTATTGTTCCTCTCTGCACGCCAGGAAAAATAGTACAGTACAGTAAAAAATCTGCAAGCTGCCAGCAATAGCATCTACTGTAGCTTACAACATTGAGATAGTGTTGGTCACAGCAATTCCTGCTGCATGGGTCATTTTAACTGACATATGCCCAGCCGCTTACCTACATTTGGCATTTGTTGGCAGGGCTAACATGACATGGAGGTGGTTTTGTGGAGATTAGCCAAAATCATTTGTGCTACAGCAAAAAGAGGATGTGAACCGGGCTGGTGTGATAGAAGAGGGCCTAAAACCTCAGGGTAGAACCCAAGCATTAGAAGCCCTAAACAGTGACTTTGAGAGACTGACAGGCCGTAGACCATGGTTAAGAAATGGTTCAAGGTTGGCTGATGGAAACTCATAGAGAAGAAGCCAGGACAGCATCCATATAATCAACGTGAAGAGTCGCTTTAATCCATTACCGTACCCTACATGTTGGGTACGGTAATGGATTAAAGCGACTCTTCACGTTGATTATATGGATGCTGTCCTGGCTTCTTCTCTGAACGTTTGGATTCAAATGGGGTCTCCTGGACTGGACTCCTAGAGGGACGTGCATTCAGGGACTACGAACAAGAAATTAACAGGTGCTGTACTTACCTTTCTTGTTCTATGTATGATGGAAACTCATGGTGGACAGGTCAGAGCTGAGAGATATTGAGGAGTCATCACTAGGTTTTACTTACAGTGGATGCAAGAGCCAAGACATTTTTGTAAAGTTTTGTCAGTAAAAAGGAAAGATTTGATGTAGTGGTGACAGATTATAAGAATGGAGTAAACAAGTGGAATACGTCCATGTGGAAGTAGATGATGGGCAGGTTTCAATTACAGTATGGCCAGTTACAGTGCCTGAAATGCACCAGGAGACTCACTGGTTTGCAGCAGTATAAGAAGGAAGCACTTCCTCAGCATACACTCAAAAACGTGTACAACCTTATGCACTTCCCAGGAAAGGACAGCCATGACAAGTTGCAGTAGCAGAGAGGAGAAGAAAGAGCTGTCATACAGTAGCGATGTAAACAGCTTGGCCCAGCGGCAGCAGCAGAGTGAAGAGTGAGGCATCCCAGAAGAAAGTCACCAAGCAAATTGACATGGGGACCCATCCTACGGTATATATTATTGACTGTTCTAGTTACTGTCTGTTGGGCCAGAGTCTAGCCAGGATTGAACTAGAGCCCACTTTTTTGCCCATTGGCATGGTTTAATATGGTGTTTATTTTATTGCTGATGTTTTTCTACATTACAGGCTTGCCATATGTAGACATTTAGCAGTGCCGAGGACTGTAACTGAAAAACCAAGAGGAAGGCGTCAGGGCCAATGAAGGGCTGTCCTTTCTCAATATCTATTAGATGCATGCCGTCTTTTGGTGTAGCTGGCCCATGTGATGAGAAATATTGTTTTATGTTGTGTACTGTTATTGTAAGAGTGGGGAGGTGGCTTTGATGCTAATTCTGACAATTCTGCATGAGACAAGATGTCCAGGTCAGATCCAAACAACAAGTAGCCACATTACTAGGTAGTGACAATTGGCTGCACATCAGCAAGGATAGAAACCACCATTACCAACTCCACTGATACTGTTACAATGTTATATTAATATAATAATATTATTTCTCTTTGCAAACTAGGGAAAATCGTATATAATCTCTCTGTATAGGAGAAGTTCTGCAAGTTGCCAGCAACAATGTCTAGTTTATTTTATTGAGCCAGCTCTTATCACACTAGTTCCCTCAAGTGGGCCAATTAAGCTGAGGTATGCTCGGCCACCTCTTTACAAACATGTCTTTTATTATTACTGTTGCAAGTGTTCCAATTATGAATTACCTAAGGATGACCTGCCATGGGATTAAAAAATGCAAAGTAAGTATGTGTGTGATTTCATTGCCCCCCACCCTTTGTTTCTGAGACCTGTCTACAGCTGATTGGACAGCATCAGAATAGACAGCCTTGGAGTGATGTAGAAGACCAATGTGATCTAGAGAGATATTCCTCATCTTTCAAGACCAGTCTTGGTAAATACCTGGGCTGAGCACCATCCCAAGTGCACAGAAGTTTCATCAGGGAATAAAGACCAGTCAGCAATGTGATCTCCATCCCTCTCACTGATCTTTTGATCTTTTGAATCTGCTGATCCCTTGCTGAAGCTTTGGTCAGCTTGTAATGCTGCTGGGCTTCTGCATTACTGTCTGCTCTGACTGGACAGTGTCAAAGTGAAACTGTAGATATCACCTACAGAATAGAGATGTGGCTACGCCCTGATGCCAGACTGATGACAGTCAACGACTTTTAACCCCTCAGATGCCATGGTCAATAGCCACCACAGGTGCCTTGTGAAGGCTCAGAGGCCTACTATAGTACAGTGATTTTCCCACAGACTGATTTTCTTGTAGGCTGCAGTGGTAATCCATTGTAGTGTATAGTATAAGCGAGCTAGTGATTGCATGTTGAAGTCCCCTGGAGGGACTAAAAATAAAATTGGAAAAAAAGTAAAAATGTTTTTAAAAAATTTAATTAAAAAAATTAATTAAATATTCAAACCACCTCCTTTCCCTACTTTTCAAATGAAGAATAAAGATAATTGTGTAATTGATAACTGTGTAGGAAAATGCCTGAACTGTTATCTCATATGGTAGCCAATGTAACAAAAAATCCAAATGACCAAATCATTGTTTTTTGGCTACTTTGCCTCCTAAAAAAATTGAGTAAAGAGTGATAAAAAAAGTCATAGAGATCTCAAAAATATCAATAAAAACTAGATCACCCTGCAAAAATCCCTTATACATCTCTGTTGATAGAAATATAAAAAAAAGTTATGGGTGAAATTTTTTTGAAAGTGCCCTATTTTTTTACATTGACAAAAAATAACTAAGCAGGAGTTGCTGGTATCAAATGAAACTTTATGTGTGTGAATGTAATGATGATGTGTAATTAGGTAGAGGTCCACCTTACCTGTGTTCTTCTATGGAGGCACAGAATTAATGAGCATTGCATAAAAATGAGAATTTACATCTTTCATAAAACAGCATTATCTTTATTAAATCCAGTACATCCAGTAATGCAGACACATAACACAACTGACACATTTCGGGTTGTTAGTGACTATGACTAAGGTCCAGTATACAGCCTGAAACCGCATCAGTTGTGTTATGTGTTTGTACTACTGAATGTACTGTACTGGATTTAATAAAGATAACAGTTTTTTGAAAGCTGGAAATCCTCATCTTTAGGCCCCATTCACACGACTGTATTTTTGTGGGTCCATATTATTGCCGACCCACAATAATACGGGGGCCGCCCGGCGTGTGTTCCGCACCGCTCGGAACACACGCTGGGCAGCCCCATTCACAATGCCTATACTTGTCCGTGCGTGCGGACAAGTATAGGACATGCTTCATCGGAGCCACGGCACGGAGCTAGCTCCGTGCAGCGGCTCCCCGCTCCATAGAGGTGAATGGGGCCGCGTCTATTCCGCAATATTGCGGAATAGATACAGCCCCATTCACACGGTCATGTGAATGGGGCCTTATTCGTAGTTTTAAAAAGAAGCTCTAGTTGGGCTGCTGTATATTGCATACAAGATGAGATACAGTTGGACATGGAGGCAATCAGGTACCATATGGTATCCTGCAGCACATTTGCCCATACATGTAGCTGCAGGGCCTGTAGATCCTGCATGTTCGTAGGTTCCTGAAGCTGGTATCCTAACTGGTCCCATAAATACTTGATTGGTGATAAATCTGGTGACCGGGCAGGCCAAGGAAGTGTCGCAATTTGGCGTAGAAATTCCTGGAAAACTCATATTGTGTGTGGGTTATCATTATCCTGCTGAAAATGCCACTTGGAATCCCTGCCATGAGAGGCAACACATGTGGCTTGAATCATTGTATCTCTCTTGTATTATTACTGGGATGACCGACTGTCATATACAATAGCATCGCAAATCATCACACCACCAGTTGAGGCATTGTATCACTCCACAGCAAAGGCAGGAATGATGCTCTCACCACGAGGCCTCCGTACTCAAACCTGACCGTCTTTGGATCCCAAAGAGAACCTGGATTCTTTGCTAAAGATCATATGGTTCCAGTCTGTAACTGTCCAGGTTTCTTGTTCAGGACACCATTTCAAATGAAAGTGACGGTGGCTGGACACGTAGGGGTGCCATGACACTAAATATCCTTCTGCTAAGCACCTGGGAATGGTCTAGGCATAGACAGCGGTGTAATGAAGGCGCTACCTCTGTCTGGATGGTGGACAACAAAGCTGTGGGAGCTGCTAGTACATGTTAGTGGATCAAATGATCCACTCAACTGGTGGTCTGTCTGGCCTTTCTGAGCCTGTGCACCATGTGTAAATGCCCTTACATGACCACTGCTCCCAACACCTAACAGCAAGGTCAGAACAGCCTAGATAGCAGACAATTCACCAAAACAACCATCCTTCTTCTCTCACTTTAATGATGCACCTTCTCTCAAAGCAAAGTTTCTTCACGTGCATTGTAGAGGCATGTCTAGCAGTCAACATACAGTACTCTCACCAAGAGGTATACTACCCAAATGTAGCCTCTGAGAGCCTTTTATCTATAGGGCAGCAGTGGAAGCGTGTTTATGCCCTCTTGTGGCAAAACTCAGTGTCTAATTAGACCATACCTGCAATCATTTACATAACTGCCTGAGACATGAGTTTTTCAGCAATCCAACATTTCTTTTGTCATTGAATATATTAAAACTTACATGGGTTGTCCCATCCTGCTGTGCCCAGGGCAAGATGAGACTAAGTGATGCTCCCAAGTGGCTGGGCTTATGGAAACAGCATAGCAGTTAAGCTCTCCTCTGCTTCCGTAACTCTCATTGTAGTGAATGGAAGCTGCAGAAACAAAGTAGCAGAACAACATAGACTACTTCTGTAATTCCAGGAGTTATGGCAGCAGTATTGCTTGTTCTGCTATGCTGTTCACATAGTTCCCATTCACTAAAATGGAAGTTACAGAAACAGCAGAGCCCCACCGCACTCAGCTGATTCCTTAAGCCTGACCACCAGGGGCCAGCATGTAGTTGGAAATGGTGAGATGGGACGACCCCTTTAAGAAATTGTGCTTTTTTTCAATTCTATTCAAATTATAATATTTTTCCAGCTTCTCACTACTTCATAAGCAATATTTAATGGTGCCATTAGAACGTACAACTTGACCTGCAAAAAAAAAACAAGCCCTGATATTGCTATGTGAATAACAAATAAAAAAGTTATGGCTCCAGAAGGGAATAAAAAATGAAAATGAAAAAAATTAAAATGAAAAATGTCTACATTAGGAAGTGTTTGCCAAAGACTTTGGGGCCAGATCTCTGTAATGCAGGGCAGATGAAAAAATAATTAAAGCGCTACAATAAGGGAGCAAGTTCCTGTAAGCACATGTACTTCACCTCACATTGTTTTAACCCCCTCACTTTAGATGGTTTGTAACTAGAACTATTGCTAAGCTTAGCGATAACAATGCTATTGTATGTATTGATGATTGTAGGTCTTCTATGTGGATATTTTCTTATATTTCTGCACGCATGCTATGATTATAGACAGATTTGGAGATGATCCCATGTTGAGTCACAAAAGATTGGATTGTTTAGAGGTTTTTTTGTTATTGTTGTGGCTATGGCTTTAAGGTTTTAGTGACTTAACCCATATTTGCCATGGTCAGTGACACTGATGACTCAGAGGTTCTAATAATTTGTAGTCAAAATCAGTGTTCCACGAACAAAACCATGAAAGAGATTCTTTGTCACAGACTATTAGATGCCTAATAACTAGGTGCAATAACATTTATTGAGCAGTTCCTTGAAGTCCTAATAAGGTTCTGTGTGTAAAACAGTGTTACTCTTTGGCTGATGCCATAGTAAACAGAAGCTAGTCGGTGAATTTTTAGTCACCAAACAACTCCTAATAATCGTAACAACAAGAATATCTCCAGTTCTAATGTTCACCCAGGTACCAGATTATTTGTGTGATTTCGGTTTTAATATTGTTATATGCAAATAAATGAATAAAAGGAAAACTAAGATGTACCAAAATAATCTTGAAAATACAGTTGTACAGCTTATGATGAATTCCTTATTAGTTCCTTATTATTGGACTCTGTACTTACATTTAATTACTTATTGCGTGACAACACATTTGCCTAACTACATGGCATGTCCATGGGCTCTCATGTGCAGCCAATATGCCAAAGTGCTAATAATTATATGGCTACATTGGAGGGCTGCACATCAGGAGCCTCTCTTAAGTCTTTAGACTTCTTAGAGGTGACCTAACAATTCTCTATATATTTTAAAGGTTAATATAATGATCTATTTATACTCAGCACTGTAATTACTGTATAATCCAGAGACATTCACTACAGCTAGAGGAAAAATGTTTTTTTACATCAACATTACAGAGGAGTGAATTTCTTGAATTTTGTTTAGGGTCTGATTCTGGCTTTTCTCTGATGCACACCATGTTCCCTGACCCTGTGGACTTGAGGGCTGCCAGATTGGAACAGTGGCTGTAACTGGCCCAGTTTACTCTTTCTGTACTGTCTTTTCCAGCCACCAGTGCCATCTCAGAGACAGTTTTCGGCGCAGCAGGTGGTGTCTTCACAGCTAAATGGACAAAATTATCCTCTGACAGTGTACAAAACATCACTTTTGTCAAAATGATAAAAGCATGGATCCATGAGGATTTTCACACACCTCCAGCTGAGGCTAATGAATAGATCCGCCGTTGCTGATGGTGCCCATCTTGCCACTGTCACTTTCTGCCGGTCTACAATCATGTTCAGTACCATATGGCTGCTTCTGTTGCTGCCACCATGGCAACTGCTATCCCCCTACTGCCACTTCTATTACCCCTACTGTCACTACCATTACCACTAAACAGCTGCCACTACTACAACTACTACCCCAACACAGCCTACTTAACACAACTACTTGCTGCTTTGTCTGTTCCATGCGGTGCTGCTACTGCTAGCACTACTATTGCTGCCACCATTACCCCTACACACACCTTACCCTTTCCACATCCACACTATAATGCTGCTTCCAAATAAAAGGAATCATTTTCTCTGGTCAACTCCTTGGTCAACTTCAGAACAAGCCACTGTCTTTTATGACAATTAATACTTGTGTGTTTATAAAATGGGGAATGCTTTCTGTCACTATTAAGGAATAATTTTTGGATGTTTGTGCAGAACAAGCCACTGTTTCTTATGAAATTAACATATAACATAGTAACATAGTTTATAAGGCCAAAAAAAGACATCTGTCCATCCAGTTCGGCCTGTTATCCTGCAAGTTAATCCAGAGGAAGGCAAAAAAACCCTGTGAGGTAGAGGCCAATTTTCCTCACTTTAGGGGAAAAAATTCCTTCCCGACCCCAATCAGGCAATCAGAATTACTAGATCAACAACCCATCCTAGTAACTATAACCTGTAATATTATTACCCTCCAGAAATACATCCAGACCCCTTTTAAACTCTTTTAGTGAACTTACCATCACCACCTCCTCAGGCAGAGAGTTCCATAGTCTTACTGCTCTTACCGTAAAGAATCCTCTTCTATGTTTGTGGACAAACCTTCTTTCCTCCAGGTGCAGGGGATGTCCCCTCGTCAGAATCACAGTCCTTGGGATAAAAATATCATGGGAGAGATCTCTGTACTGACCCCTGATATATTTATACACTGTTATTAGTCTTTTTTCTAAAGTGAATAACCCTAATTTTGATAATCTTTCTGGGTACTGTAGTCCACCCATTCCAGTTATAACTTTATTTGCCCTCCTCTGAACCCTCTCCAGCTCTGAGATTTGTAGAGTGGCAGGACTATGATCTCATCACGGGCATCTATGCCTCTTTTGATGCAACCCATTATCTTATTCGCCTTGGCAGCAGCTGTCTGACACTGGTTTCTACAGCTTAGTTTGTTGTTCACTAAAATTCCTAGGTCCTTTTCAATGTCAGTGTTACCCAGTGTTTTACCATTTAGTATGTACTGGTGACTTGCATTATTCCTTCCTATGTGCATAACCTTACATTTGTCAGTGTTAAACCTCATCTGCCACTTCTCTGCCCAAGCCTCCAATCTATCTAGGTCCATCTGTAGCAGTCTACTGTCCACTTCTGTGTTAATTACTTTACACAGTTTAGTGTCATCTGCAAAAATTGATATTTTACTGTGCAAGTATTCTACAAGATCATTAATAAATATATTGAAGAGAATAGGGCCCAGTACGGACCCCTATGGTACCCCACTAGTCACAGTGACCCAACCTGAGTATGTGCCGTTAATAACCACCCTCTGTTTTCTATCACTTAGCCAGCTACTTACCCACATACAGACATTTTCTCCCAGGCCAAGCTAGAGCTGGGCGATATGGCCAAAAAAAAAATCTCGATTTTTTTAAAATTTTGGACAATTCACGATTTAAATCTTGATTTTCTTATGTTATTAAAAAAAAAAAAAAAAAAAGCCTACTGTGCCCCCATCAGACCTCACATCAGCCCACTGTGCCCCCACCAGACCTCACATTAGCCCACTATACCCCCATCAGACCTCAGATCAGCCCACTGTGCCCTCATCAGACCTCAGATCAGCCCATTATGCCCCATCAGACCCCACATCAGCCCATTGTGCCCCATCAGACCGCACATCAGCCCAGTGTGCCCCCATCAGACCTCAGATCAGCCCACAGTCCCCCCATCAGACCTCAGATCAGCCCACTGTGCCCTCATCAGACCTCAGATCAGCCCATTGTGCCCTTCAGACCTCAGATCAGCCCATTATGCCCCATCAGACCCCACATCAGCCCACTGTGCCCAATCAGACCCCACATCAGCCCATTGTGCCCTATCAGACCCCACATCAGCCCATTGTGCCCCATCAGACCCCACATCGGCCCAGTGTGCCCCCATCAGACCTCAGATCAGCCCACAGTGCCCCCATCAGACCTCAAATCAGCCCACAGTACCCCCATCAGACCTCAGATCAGCCCACAGTAGTGCCCCCTTCAGACCTCAGATCAGCCCACAGTAGTGCCCCCTTCAGACCTCAGATCAGCCCACAGTGGTGCCCCCTTGAGACCTCAGATTAGCCCACAGTAGTGCCCCCTTGAGACCTCAGATTAGCCCACAGTAGTGCCCCTTCAGACCTCAGAACAGCCCACAGTAGTGCCCCCTTGAAACCTCAGATTAGCCCACAGTAGTGCCCCCTTCAGCCCTCAGAACAGCCCACTAGGCCACCATAAGAATAAAATAAAAAAATCCCTTACCTGTCCTGCGCCGCGGCTGTACACGGTCAGGACAGTGCAGCGCGGCCCCGGAGAAGAAGAGGAGCGCCGGACCCGGAGCAGAGCCGCGGCGCAGGACAGGTGAGAGATTTTTTTTATTTTATCTGGCGGGCACCATTTTAGGAAAATCGAGTTCACGATTTTCCTAAAAAATAAAATCGTGAGGCTTTCAATTGGCGAATTAATCAAATTAATTTGATTAATCACCCAGCCCTAGGCCAAGCATTCTCATTTTATATACTAACCTTTTATGTGGTACAGTGTCAAATGCTTTGGAGAAGTCCAGATATACGACATCCATTGATTCTCCGCAGTCTAGTCTAGAACTTACCTCCTCATAGAAACTGATTAAAATAGTTTGACATGACCAATCCCTCATGAAGCCATGCTCATATGGAGTTATTTGCTTATTTTCATTGAGGAACTCCAAGATAGCATCTCTTAGAAAACCTTCAAACAGTTTACCCACAACAGATGTTAAACTTACCAGCCTATAGTTCCCGGGCTCTGTTTTTGGACCCTTTTTGAATATTGGCCCCACATTTGCTATGTGCCATTCCTCTTGAACACTCCCTGTCAGTATAGAGTCCTTAAATATCAGAAATAAGGGTCTGGCTATGACATTACTTAATTCTCTTAGGATACGTGGGTGTATGCCATCCGGTCCTGGCGATTTGTCTATTTTAATCTTTTTAAGACGTCTCTGTACTTCTTCCTGGGCCAGACAGGGCACTTTTAATGGGGAATTTACTTTTATATTCTGCATTTCATTTTATTTTCCTCAGTGAATACAGTGGAGAAAAAAATATTTAATAGTTTTGCTTTCTCCTCATCGCTCTCTGCAACTCCCCCCTTATTACTCTGTAAGGGGCCGACACCTTCAGGTTTATACTTTTTACTATTTATATGATTGAAGAACATTTTAGGGTTAGTTTTATTCTCTTTGGCGATTAGTCTCTAGTTTGGCTGCTTTTATTTGTCTTTTACATATTCTATTTTTTTCCTTATAGTTTTTCAATGCTTCCTCGCCATCCTCCTGTTTTAGTGATTTAAATGCTTTCTTTTTGTCATTTATTGCTTTCTTTGCAGCTCTATTTATCCACATTGTTTTTTTTCTTGTTTCTTAACTTTTTATTGCCATAAGGTATGTACCTCTCAGAATTAGATATTAGGATGCTTTTAAAAATATCCCATTTTGTGGCTGTATTTTTATTTTTGAGGACTTTGTCCCAGTTAGGTCTATGGCCTTTCTTAGTTGGTTAAATTTAGCTTTTTTGAAGTTTGGCATTTTTGTTCCTCCCTGAAGAAACGTTCTTTTGAATGACAATTTGAAGGTTATTATATTATGGTCACTATTTCCCAGGTGTCCCCCGACCTGCACATCTCTTGTTCTGTCAGGTCTATTGGTTAATACTAAGTCCAGTATGGCTGTCCCTCTAGTCGGGTCCTGAACCAGTTGGGAAATGTAATTGTCTTTGGTTATTTCCAAGAACCTGTTTCCTTTATGAGATATACAGCTTTCAGTTTCCCAGTCTATATCTGGGTAGTTGAAATCCCCCATAATAGCGACCTCATTATGATTTGCCGCCTCATCTATTTCATTTAGAAGTAGATTTTCTGTGGACTCTGATATATTAGGTCGTTTATAATAAACTTCTATTAGTATTTTATTATTGTTTTTGGCTCCATTTATTTCTACCCACAAAGACTCCACATCTTCATGTCCCTCACTTATATCTTCCCGGAGTGTGGGCTTTAGACAGGACATAAAAAGAGGCAGTCATCTGCCCCCATTAAGGCATAATCTTGGGATGCTTGGTTCCAACAAGCCACTATTTTGTCAGATAACACTGTGTCTTTAAAATGTCCCCCAATAAGGGACAATTTTTCGGAGCTTTCTAATATGAAAAAGCATAACAAATGTGACAGTGCAGTGTGTTTTTAAACAGTTATCAAACTGATGTTAAGTAGAACTGGCTTAGTTGCCCATAGCAACCAATCAGATTCCCCTCATTTTCTAATGAAGCTGTCCAAAATGAAAGGTGGAATATGGTTGCTATGGGCAACTAAGCCAGTTCTACTTTACACCAGTTTGATAAATGACCCCACTGTGTGTTAAAACTGTCAACCATTCGTTTACCCACAGCCATATGTAGGAGCCACTCTGACATTGTTTCCTATTGCTGTTATTGCATTAAAGAGCTTAAAGGGGTTGTCCGAGTTATATTTATTGATGATCTATCCTCAGGATAGGTCATCAATATCATATCGGTGTGGGTCCGACACCCAGCACCCCCGCCGATCAGCTGTTTGAAGAGGAGGTGCCTGCCGTGCCAGTGCTGCCTCCTCTTCATTGTTTACCTGCTCGACGTAACTTATGTAGCGGTGAGCAGGTGTAATTACACCCAAGCCGCCCCATTCATTTCAATGGGACATCTTGTTCCCATAGACTTGTATAGGAATGAGCCTTCCTATTGAAATGAATGGGGCGGCTTGGGTGTAATTACACCTGCTACTCATGTTACGGCGAGCAGGTAAACAATGAAGAGGAGGCAGCGCTGGCACGGCGCACGCCTTCTCTTCAAACAGCTAATCGGCGGGGGTGCCAGGTGTCGGACCTCCGCCGACCTGATATTGATGACCTATCCTGAGGATAGGTCGTCAATAAATATAACTCGGATAACCCCTTTAAAAGAGGGAGGAGAGAAAGCGAAAATTTATAAATAAAAAATTGATAACAAAAAGCTATAAAAATAATTCATAGGAATCCTAGGAGGTCATCTATACGAATTCTGAGGTCATTTGGAACATATTTGATTTGTGAAGAATCGATTCGGCCACAAGTAGAATTTTTTTTAAAAATTGGCTGATGCAGACATGAAATGGATTTCAAGTAAGAACCAGCTCATCTCTAGTAAGAACCAACTTTATTCTACAACAAGTTTTGGGCAAGATGAGAGGAATTTACAATACATTTCCAAGAGAAACTGTCTTTGTTGCTCTCAGCAACCAGTCACAACTTTCATGTCACCCCCTGTATGTTCTGTTAGGGTGCTGTATGTGTTAGTAATTTGGGTGCTGCTGCTGTTATAACTATTATCTGGTGATCTGAGTATTGTATTTTACTAGCTGTATGATGCACATTAGCTTTTATCTCATTAATGCTTTAAAAAAAAAAAGATTTTTTTGCTTGATTTTTTTTAATCCATGCATCAGTAGTGTGGTCTTATTGACAGCTTTTCCAGTTTGTGTATGTGTGTGTTTGTGTGCATGTGTGTGTGGAAGAGGTCATTTTTCAGACTTATAATTCCAGAGTAAGCAGAGCTTTAAATCAGTATACCTAAGCTGGCCATACTAATGAGATAGCTGTCAGGAAAACATTTGTTTAGCCGACAGCTACTTCGCCCAACTCCTCCATAAACATGCATGCGTGGCTCACGTGAGAGTGCATGTTTATTTCAATCAGGAGAAGGGAATTAACCGTTACAAGACTTCTTTGGCAGTGATTTATCTCTCATAGATAAAAATAGTCATTGTTCCTGTGGGAGATGAGATCCTATTTTCTCTTATCATCTGCCTTTTGGGGGATAGCAAGGAGGTCCCATACACAGAGGGGGTCCCATAGTTTGGCTTACTTTTATGCAGTGTTTATGGCGCATTTTAAAGAGAATCTGTCATCGGGAAATTCAAACCAACCGCAATGCCTTGTAGGACTATCTCAGCTGAATGTATTGATCCCTTTCACTTTCACACCTTTCACTTCTAATCCATATGCAAGTGAACCGTTAACTGTGGCCCTGTTAGAGCTAGCCCTACAAGGCATTGTGCCTACTTTCCTGGGGAAAGATTCCCTTAATTCTTTTCCCACCAAATTATATGCCACAAACTCAGCTTCTTCTAGTCTATAATACACTGTTGAATCTGCTTAACTAAACAGAACTGCAGCAAAATGGAAGTTATAAGTATCACTATAATTCTTGCATTATTGCCAGGAAGTCCAAAAATGTCTGCCATCATGTCCACTTCTTTATCTCACATATCTGTAGTTCTAAGTGCTGTTAAGAGTATATATTGTATATACTCCCTCAAGAATATCTATACTCCCTTGGAATACAATATTAATTGGTTCCAGGACGACCATTCTATGTTGAAAGCATTATAAGTTGAGTAATTGGTTCCAAAGTCCCAAAATGTCATCAAAGATAAGAGAAAATGAAGATTTAAGAAAAATAGGCAGATAACTAAGACAGATAAAACACGTCCTTATATATAACAGTCAGGAATAGCTGATAACTAGGTACTAATACAGTTATTTTACCAGAGAAGTGGCCATGATTGGTTGGGTCTGAGACATTGTATGTTGAGTCTAGTTTCAACTTACGATGGTCAGAAAAGACCATTATATGTTGAAAATATTGTATCCTGATGCCATTTTATCTTGAGAGAGCACTTTATATATATAAGGCATGCTTTTATTAGGTTGATCCTTTAGTAGCTTTGTCACATTAACCTAGTGCAACTTTAAGTAAGGATGATATCTAAAAAGAAATCACTGTAATTTAGATATGCGTATATGAAGGGTGGCACACCATCTCATTCTACATTTTTAATATTCCTGTTTGATTTCCATTTCAATACTACGCAAATGTACATACACTTGACTGAATATAGAATTCTTTCTGGAAGTTAACTAGTAGCACAATTGTTTTGACTTGCGTTCATGATCTGCAGCTCCTACTGCAGCTTTCTGAGAAAGAGCCACATATTCTCCAGTGACAGGTGACAACGTCACATTAGCAAGATGAATAATGTGTCACATTTGTTTCTGAAACTGTTACGCTGACATGACATTTTGCTGCATTACGATAACAATGTTATCTCAGCAAGAAGGGCCCAAGAGGGGTCATGCCTCATTATGTCTCTTAGAAGTAAATAGGTGGTCCCTGCGCTGTGGTAGGAGTGACAGGAGGTGCCTGTTTAAGGTCTGTTGAAAGGTCTTGATTTGCAAAAGACAACAGGATTTGAGAGCTGTATAAATCCTAGAGAAAAGAAGATTATCTTGCACATTTTAAAAGAATGAGCAACACAATAAATTCTCATTGGTTTTTAATGACACTAAAATCCCCTGATCTTGTCATCCTCTAGATTTCTTTGTTGTCCCAGTGTCTCATATCTTCATAACCTAGAAAAACATGCTACTTGGTGAAGACCTTTAAGCAGGATAATCTGTGAACTCATGGGAGAGATTAAACTAACTGTAATAAGATGGAAAGCTATCACTGATGGAGAGTAAAACCTCTGCTTGCTTCGTGCTACTCTAAGGGCCATCACTTTTCCAATCTCATTACTAGTACACACTTTAATAAATCTGATCTACTGGTACTTATTTTGAAATATCTATAAAATAATATTGGCTGGTAATGTGTTGCTGCATAGATATAGGTGGAGATGCTTTAGTACATTTGATGGCCGCTTAGTAACGATTCAAATAGTATTCTAAACATGTTAAAAGTAGAACATAAAATATATATATTTATATGCATTAGCTAATGTAAACATACATGAGAAGATTATAGTCTTACATGATTTAGAGGGCAAAGTCAAAGCTCTCTTAAAGGTTTGGATGGGACTTTAATTTAAATGTGCTTGAGCTCTGTCGAATAATCTTACTGCTTCTATTAGATTCTTGGATAGGTTTACATTTCAATCTAAAGCTAGAGTTGGAAGGAAAAGTGTAAATCAGTAAAACATAAATCAGCTTATAGAATATTATAGAAATGTTCCTCAGGAGTGCCATGGTGCAATCTATTTGGTAGGCATCTTCATTTTAATAGCTTGAACTCTCTTGTTTGTAGGTCCCCAAAGGAATCATGCAATCACTATTGAATAGGATTTCCACCCAAAACATTATCGTATCTCTCCAGTCCAGAACTAATACTTGACATGTCTGGTTCAGTCTGCTATAATTATGGTGCCTCACAAAATGGCTTGCCAATGGTGCTTCTCTCAGCAAGTCTCATATGTGTTTCCCTTCCATCCACTGCCCTGGGATGTTATCAGCGTTGGTGCATTTTATGGAAGTGGAAGGAGAGAGAAGTGTTCTAGACTTGTTAGGCATCATTGGCAAGTCTAAGATTCTGGCAGTCATTTAGTGAAGATGGACTTGGGGGGGCCAGACACCGGCAACTCTGGCACCATAATTCCAGCAGAGGGTACCAGTTATAAACAAATTTTAGTTGAGGTCTGGAAGGTCTCTTTAACATGTCTGCATATTTACAAGGCACATTGAAAGCAGTTATCAAGGTTATTAATTATTTATTTTGTATGTACAGAGATATTTTCCTAGGATTTTTTTCTGTCATTTTTTGCTAAACAGGGCAGAAACTAGCAATCATCTGTCATGTCCTCTTCATATTTAGTCAGTGTCTAGAATACCAAGTTTCTAATTCTGTGAGAACTGATATGGCTGCATTCCTGTGGTCATATTTATAAAAAAAAATATACTACTAACAGGCAAGCTGGGAATCTTCTTTGGTGGGTTATATATAGTAGTACATGCCATAACTGTTGTCACATACAGTGCAATGGAAAATGACTGTACAAGCGCATCCACAGTGCCTTGCGAAAGTATTCTGCCCCCTGGAACTTTTCAACCTTTTGCCACATTTCAGTCTTCAAACAAAAAGATTAAACATTTTAAATTTTTGGTGAAAAATCAACAACAAGTGGGTCAAAATTGTGAAGTGGAACGAAATTTATTGGATAATCTAAACTTTTTTTGCAATAATAAAACTGAAAAGTTGGGCGTGCAAAATTATTTGGCCCATTTACTCTCAGTTCAGAAAACTCACTCCAGAAGTTCATTGAGGATCTATGAATGATCCAATGTTGTCCTAAATGACTGATGAAGATAAATAGAATCCACCTGTGTGTAATCAAGTCTCCGTATAAATGCACCTGCTCTGTGATAGTCTGAGGGTTCTGTTTAAAGCACAGAGAGCATCATGAAGACCAAGGAACACACCAGGCAGGTCCGTGATACTGTTGTGGAGAAGTCTAAAGCTGGATTTGGATACCAAAAGATTTCCCAAGCTTTAAACATCCCAAGGAGCACTGTGCAAGCGATCATATTGAAATGGAAGGAGTATCAGACCACTGCAAATCTATCAAGACCCGGCCGTCCCTCTAAACTTTCATCTCAAACAAGGAGATGACTGATCAGAGATGCAGCCAAGAGGCCCATGATCACTCTGGATGAACTGCAGAGATCTACAGCTGAGGTGGGAGAGTCTGTCCATAGGACAACAATCAGTCGAACACTTCACAAATCTGGCCTTTATGGAAGAGTGGCAAGAAGAAAGCCATTTCTCAAAGATATCCATAAAAAGTCTCGTTTACAGTTTGCCACAAGCCACCTGGGAGACACACCAAACATGTGGAAGAAGGTGCTCTGGTCAGATGAAACCAAAATCAAACTTTTTTGAAACAATGCAAACGATATGTTTGGCGTAAAAGCAACACAACTCATCACCCTGAACACACCATCCCCACTGTCAAACATGGTGGTGGCAGCATCATGGTTTGGGTCTGCTTTTCATCAGCGGGGACAGGGAAGATGGTTAAAATTGATGGGAAGATGGATGGAGCCAAATACAGGACCATTCTGGATGAAAACCTGTTGGAGTCTGCAAAAGACCTGAGACTAGGACGGAGATTTATCTTCCAACAAGACAATCATCCCAAACATAAGGCAAAATCTACAATGGAATGGTTCAAAAATAAAGGTATCCAGGTCTTAGAATGGCCAAGTCAAAGTCCAGACCTGAATCCAAATGAGAATATGTGGAAAGAGCTGAAAACTGCTGTTCACAAACGCTCTCCATCCAACCTCAAAGAGCTCGAGCTGTTTTGCTAGGAAGAATGGGCAAGAATTTCAGTCTCTAGATGTGCAAATCTGATAGAGACATACCCCAAGCGACTTGCAGCTGTAATCGCAGCAAAAGGTGGTGCAACAAAGTATTAATGCAAGGGGGCTGAATAATTTTGCACGCCCCACTTTTCAGTTTTATTATTACAAAAAAGTTTAAATGATCCAATAAATTTCGTTCCACTTCACAATTGTGACCCACTTGTTGTTGATTCTTCACCAAAAATTTAAAATGTTATATCTTTTTGTTTGAAGCCTGAAACATGGCAAAAGGTTGAAAAGTTCCAGGGGGCCGAATACTTTCACAAGGCACTGTACTTTTACTATGGAGAATTCAGGCACAGGATCTTTTTTTCAGGAACATTACTTTCCTGGTGGTTGAACTCACACTGCTCAAGCATTTATAGAATATAATTTTACTATGCCATAAATATTTTTCCTGGGAAAATTCCTATAAGGGTCAAAAAAAATGACACAGTCCCTCATTCTCCTGAAAGGAAGGCATCCTAGAAGTAGAACCCTCACCAGATATTTAAGGCGTGTACTCTCAATATTTTATAAACGTCGATGTGCCTTTTTGCATTTTTACATCACTCACTTCAGTTTTGAAATGAGGGTGCGAAAGTGGGAGTTGTTAGATATGGTAATTAGTTTCACTCCAGATTTGTCACCTGAAACTTTTTAAAAAGTCACAAAAAGACTCACTCCAGTAGTGGGGCGGCATACAAGATGGAGTAGCATTTGTAGACAAAAGACAAAATTGTTAGGCTTCAAGATACACCAGATTTAAGAAACAGTGGGGGACATGTATCAAGACTGACATATACATATACCAGTCTTTATCCTTGTGTTCCGTAGTTACTTTCAAATTAGTCGCATCTCTGGAAGTCTATGCGCCATAAGCTGAAGTCTTCAATAGCCAGGGGTTGGTGTATACTTCAGCTATAACTTATGCCAATTTTGGGCATAAGTTATAGGAAATCTGGCCAGTCTTGTAAAGTGCTGAGAAGTTTCAAAAGTCCCAAATTATTGTGCACATATGGTGAGCGCCATCATTTGTGATGGATACAATGGATGCTGTATTTAGAAAAAATAAATGTGGTTTTTTTTTTTAACCACTTCCCATCCGGGCCATTTCCCCCCTTCCTGACCAGGCCTAATTTTGCAAATCTGACATGTGTCACTTCATGTGGTAATAACTTTGGAACGCTTTTACTTATCCAAGCGATTCTGAGATTGTTTTCTTGTGACACATTGTACTTTGTGTTAATGGTAAATTTGAGTCAATATATTTTACCTTTATTTATAAAAAATCCAAAATTTACTGAAAATTTTGAAAAAAAATCACATTTTTTTAAATATTAATTTCTCTGCTTTTAAGTTGGGATATCTAATAAAATTGTTATTAATAAACATTCACCATATGTCCACTTTATATTGGCATAATTTTGGAAATGTAATTTTATTTTTTGAGGATGTTAGAAGGCTTCGAATTTTAGATGTAATTTTTAAGATTTTCATAAAAATTTCCAATAGTTAATTTTAAAGGACCTTTGAAGTTCTAAAGTGACTTTGAGGGGCTTAAATAATAGAAACCTCACATAAATGAACATATTCTAGAAACTACAGCCCCCAATGTAATCCATACTGAACCCTTTAGATTTCCCACAAGAAATAACACAGAAGGAAGGTGAAATTTAAAAATAAATATATATTTTTTGCAGATTTTCAATTTTTAATTCATTTTTCCTATAAGATAGCAAGGGTACACCGCAAATCAAACCTGAATATTTATTTTCCTGATAATGAGAGGGAGATAGTACAAGCATTTGTGATAGCTTTGACAGCTCGTCAGAGTGATCAAAAGCCTGGAGGCCAGGAAAAAAGGTCTCAGGTTAAAGCTCCATGTTCTTGGCTGTCAGGAGGCAGCTGAGTTATGGAGCTTCTATGTACAGGTGCTGCACACAGGGGGCAAAGCTCAAGGACGTTTTAAAACGTCCATTCAGAGATAGAGATCCACTACCAGGACGTTTATAGTCAATGGGCAGACTGGAAGTGGTTAATGTGAAAATTAGGGTTTAATTGCAAATTAGAGTTTAGTGCTCTAGTCACATGGTACAGCCAGGGTCCTCTGCTCTGAATCAAGTGCAAGTGGAAGTAGCCTGGAAGCAGAGCAGAGAATCATCAAGAGACTAGGGCCTCTTATTTGCATGCACACCCTAATTTGCATATTTACAAATATTTATTTCTCTGAAAGCTATGTGTTTAACCAGCAATGCCAGCCTACAAGTCATTATGGCTGGTTTGATAGGGTTGATCCTGCTGACAGAGTTGGTCATGGATTATGGAAGCAAATATGGCACATATTTTACCCGTTGCATTGCAATTGGTGAAAATCTGAAAATCCCAAATCTGCAAAAGATATGTCATACTGCAGTCAACCCTAGGTTTGTAAGCTCTTGTGAATGAGTTTGCTATGCATGAACACAGTCTAAAGATAAACAGTGCTGGTGGTATCTCTGAATTCAATTGATTTTTATCATGCCATATATGCAAACATGACCCAGGGTCAAATTATTCATAAGAAAACGTTTTGTGTAAGCTTAAGGATTTGTGGCTGTTAGAAACTGATCAATGTTTCCCACTCTGCTGACACTGACCATAGTAGTTATAATAAATAACTTACGGGAATATGGAGAGAGGGAGAGAGAGATTGTAGTCCTACCAGGACCTACATCTCCATATAAAAAGTTCTTTTAATCAGTCTACTAGTATCTCATAGGTTGGAAAATATATTTCTCTGGTTACTTCTGTTGCTTATTATTACATAATGCCCTTCTTTATACTGTAGTATATCTGTCATTTTTCCTGCTTCTTTTATCCGTTTGTTAAGTGGAATTCTTAATATCTGATTGGTAGCAGAATTGCCAACACTTGTCTGATACGTTCTGTCTACAGCACGATGGCAGAGATGGGTTCGTTTCATGCTCAAGAAGTGGCTTAGAGACCTTATTTTCCCACAGCCGATTAAGAATCTTCACTAAAGAAATTGAAACTATGGAGCCGCACCTATCATTTATATAAAACAATTGTACTGTAAGCTAAATTATATATTGAAACTATTCTCTTGATATACAGTAATTTGAAAGAGTATGTAATGTATGTGACGTCATTACTTTTGGACAGCAGGGATCAGAACCTGCAGGCAGCAGGCTGGCAGTGCTGAATCGGTAAGATATTTAAATGATTAGTATAGCTAATTTCATAATGTTCTAAACTTCCCTGCTCATAGCCTTATTTATGCGAAGGGAAGCATAGTCCATATATTTCTGTAACATAACCTGTTATTAAACCTGACAGGGCACACCTGTGAAGTGAAAACCATTTCAGGTGACTACCTCTTGAAGCTCATCAAGAAAATGCCAAGAGTGTGCAAAGCAGTAATCAAAGCAAAAGGTGACTACTTTGAAGAACCTAGAATATAAGACATATTTTCAGTTGTTTCACACTTTTTTGTTATAATAAGTATAAGTATATAATTCGACATGTGTTAATTCGTAGTTTTGATGCCTTCAGTGTGAATCTACACTTTTCATAGTCATGAAAATACAAGAAACTCTTTGAATGAGAAGGTGTGTCCAAACTTTTGGTCTGTACTGTATATATACACATATTACAAGCTGTTCATTTTTCCAACTGAATGACTGCAAACTGTGATCTTCTGAACCATTGAGAATCAGTGGTTTTTCTGGAGTTTGATATTGATATCCTGGCACCAAAATTTGAGACTTTTTTACATCACGATAGCAAACACTTTAGTAAATTCCTCTCTTTGTGTTTTACAGGGGTTTTCCACATGTTTGATATTAAAGGGGTTTTCCGAGATTTTGATACTGATGACCTATCCTCAGGATTGGTCTCCGGTATCTGATTGGTAGGGGTCTGACATCCAGACCCCCTCCGATCAGCTGTTTGAGAAGGCACCAGCGCTCCTGTGAGCGTCATGGTCTTCTCCATACTTACCAAGTATGTGTTTGTTATTACGCTCAGCCCTATTCACTTCAACGAGGCTGAGCGTGATAACAAATACATCCTCTATGCAATGTACTGTGCGTTGTCCTTGGTAAGTACAATACCAAGCAAAGCCACTATAAAATGTACGGTGCTATGCTTGGTAAGCTGCAAAAAGGCTCTGGTGTTCACAGGAGAGTAGGTGCCTACTCAAATAGCTGATTGACGGGGGTCCCAGGTGTCAGACCCACACCGATCAGATACTGATAACCTATCCTGAGGATAGGTCATCAGTATCAAAATCCCGGTAAACCCCTTTAATGGCTTATCCTCAATATAGGCCAGCAAAGTTTGATTGGTGGGAGTTCAATACCCAGCACCCTCGCTGAAAAGTTGTTTAAATAGGCTACAGTGCTTCAGTAAGTCCTGGGGCCTATTCCTAGCCCAGTGACTTAATGTTCATTGTTCACAAGGACTATTTGCAGCTCAGTCCCATTCATGTGAGTGGGCCTGGGTTGCAATACCAAACACAGGCGCTTTACAATATATGTTGGTTGGTATTGGACCCCCAACCAATCAGATATTGATGATATATCTTTAGAATAAGCCATCAATATCAAACTCCCAGAAAACCCTTTAAAACAGAAAGAAGAACATCTACTAAAGCGTTTAAGCCACTATTGTGGTGTAAAAAAGTCACAAATTATGGTGCACACCATATTTGCTCCATAACTTATTACTTTTTGAGCTTCTCTCCATTTTGGGAAATGGGGGAGGGGGCCTTTGTATGACCTGATAGATTGCTATAACTTACATCAGAAACTGGCATAAGTTATAGCTGAAGTCTATGCCAGCCCCTAACTTATGCAGTTTATGCAATTCGAAAAATGAATCCTTTAGTTTTATTGCTCAAGTATTAAGGCTTGTGGAGAGAGATATCCATGGGTAAGAGAGATGAGGCCAAGCTAAACTGCAGCTTCCCCACTCCACAGGTCCAACAACAGTTCCATCTGCTTCTACAGTATGTACCAAATAACCATAGATTCTATAGAGTGCTCTGAGTACAGTTTTGGTATCTATTAAAAGGAATTTGTCATCAGAAAATGACCAGTTGTTTGAATCACGTTTTATGTGTAATATATTTTTTGCCATTTTTAATTTTCATGTCAATATCTATTTTTAAACAAAAACCATAAATTCCTGCAGTTTTCCCACTGGGCACTAAGCCTAATAATTTGCGCCACTTCTTGGTCTGCAGTTACCACTTTATTGCAGTTACCTGCTTATCTATACACTGAGGTGATATCTTTCCAGGCAGGATTAGAATGACAGATAACACAGGATCCACCATTCACAATAGGTGATTGTCAGAGCTTATCTATTCTTTCTATGCACAATGACCTCTGCACAGGTCACAGAGCATGCCTAGAAAACTCTCCCATAGAAGTCAATGAGGTTCCTCCTGTCCATTGTGTCTGTGGCCCATGGTGCTGCCATAAAGTAATTTGTTTAATGCTTTTTAAATGCTTTTAAGAACAGCTAAGGCAAAATGGCTGCCCCCATAATCATGTTCACAAATCAGAAAATAAAAACAGATTAGAAAAAAGGATATATGTTGCTATCTGGTTTCAGTTTAGGGATGTTGGCTGTAAGGTTTGGTTGTGACTAACACTCCATACAGTGTGAAAGAGAGTCTAGATTCTATCTACAGAAGCAATGAAACTGAAATATGACTTGCACATATTTTTTTTATACAGCTACTAGACATGATTGACAACTTAATTGTTACTGCAGCTCACTCTTCCCTCTTTTTTGGTATATGTCATATGTAACATAATTCTTCACTTTATGGGGTTAAACCTGATTGTAGATAAATGTTACACGTTACCCTGGATACTCGCTTTATTTCCTGCCATGCTCACTTGTTCCTATCTTTTTATTTTATTTCAAGGCTTCCTAGGTAGGAGCACAAATCACATTTATTGTATATTTCTCAATAAAACCTGTGTTAGAAAGAGATTAATTTGAGATTTCCGGGCTCACAAATCAAAAATATATGAATCTTGTTCAGGCAGCTTACAATCTAATTTTTGTTTCTTGTATGGTAGAAAAACACATAATTATAAAGCCTTTTTGTAAGAAGAATGTTTTTCACAATATAGTTGATAGGTTATTAATGTATCCTTTAACCTGATTTTTCTCAAATGTACATGAAAGTTTCAAATACATGAACCCTCGGGTTATCCTCTTCTTATGTCAAAAAGTCTATATGAATGTTCATAGATGTACATATAATATAATATAGAACCACTTTATAATTGGTCAGTTCAACTATTCAGTCCTATAAATTGCAAACAAGAGAATAAAATCAGGAACATAGCCAGACTTGTCATCTCTCTTTTGAATTGGAGCTAAATGGGCCACACTTATGACCTCAGGCTACATTCCCGGTAGCCTGAATTAATCAGAGTTCACACCCTCTCTCGTCCATTGTCACCGCCTTTAAAAAAAAAAAGGCGCAGTTAAAAATTTGCAAACACATAGTTTGCAACTTTTTAACGCCACTTTTTAGGAACAAGAGAATTGATAAATCTCCCCCTCATTCTGTTCATGGCTTACAGCCAGTGGCACAACTAGATATGACTGGGCCCCACAGCAAATTTATGAACAGGGTACCCCCACCATCTCTTTACTGTTGGGACTGCGGCGTTCTTTCTATTGCTATGTCTGTACAGCAGTTATTCACTGATAACTGAGTTATTAATATTATCTAAGGAGCTCTTGTCTCTATGGGAACACAGGTGGGCGGGGAGGTCATGTGACTGCTCCTTTGAACACACTTGCTGCAGTGCATGCTGGGATTTTTACTTTCACTTTGCAGCTGCTCTGCCCACACAGCCTGTCTGAGGGAGCTCCTCCAGGGAAATGTGTCATGGTGAACAGGTTAGATAAATGACATACAGCCAGTACATGTCACATGATATAAATGTTTCATAGTGTTGGCTACTGTCTGGGGCACTTTGGATTTTTGATACTTAGGTGGCCAACCCCTTTAAATTTTTGGCCATTCTAGAGACATCTTGGCCAGCTACATGTGCTGTGAAAAGGTCTATGAGAAACAGATATGCTTAGTCTTAGTTCATACAGTATTTTGTATTTCCAGATATAGACTACAATACCATAAAACACAACCACCATTAGAATCTGGATCGGTGGTGGTACACTTCACCATGGGCAGTCTGATAGAGAATTCTAATTTTGGTTATTGTCAACGGAACACTTTTTTCTTCAACGCACAGTAATAAAAGTCCAGTTTGGTGTAGAAGGAATAATTAGCAGGGAACTTTCATGATTTTAAGCACTGAAGAAACAGTTCCAATACAGATGTTTCTTCCAACATTGTGATAACAGTTTGAGGAAAGCAAAGTCCTATCTGAGAAAAAGAATGCAAATTAAGATATATAATGATATATTAATATATATAAAATTGGGATTGCTTAGGTCGCTTTTGAAGAACTTGCCTGGCCTATATGTGATACAGGATGTGTTGCCGTAGGGTAGGAGTAGAGCTTCAAAATCCATATCCCATAGACAATGGATATCATAAAATTTCCTGGCCTAAAATCCACATGTGTGGCAAATCCTGATATTATCAACATATTTTTATCAACCATGTGGACTAAGTGTGAATTTTAGAGGCTCCATTGAAATTAGGTGGAGGGATTCCACCTGAAATCTGCTCAAATAAAAGACTTGCAAATAATTTTGTTTTCTGTATGGCTAATTGTAATCTATAAAATGTAAGAAGTGGATTTTCCATTAACGTGCATGAAAGTTGAATTGTTAAAGCATGTCATGCAGATTTCAGAGGGGAACATACATTTCTTAATAATAAGAATGGAAAAAGTCACAGCACTCCATATAAGCAGCAGGTCTTTATTTACATAAATAGGTACAGCAATACTTCAACCCTACTAAATCCTTTCAACCTTAAAAAAGACCTAGCAGAAAATATTGCTGTACATATTCATGTGAATAAAGACCCATTGCCTACATGAAATAATGTGACATTTTCATTTGATGAACCAGGACCTTGGATCCCTAGAACCTGAATATTCACATAGAACTACCCAAGAACTACCCAAGAGGAATGTTTGCTGTTAACCATTGTTTCTTTGGTTACTAATAAGAAAGCTATTTAGGTGTATTGTTAGGGGTTGTCATTTAGGACAGATCGTACAGGTAGGTAGGGATAGTGGTGTGGGTTGCAGTGCTGCACTATTCCCTACCTAACATGACAATATCAGAGAAAAAAAACAAGCCATGTTGTTAAAAGAACTGCCTATAGAGCTCAGGATTGTGTTGTGATGCATATATGCTCTGAAAGTTCCCATTATCACAGTAAATGAAATTATTCTTAAATGGAAGAAGTTTGGAACAACCAGGACTCTTCTTAGACCTGGAGACGTGGAGAGCACCTGTGGTAAATTCAGTTGCTTGAACTTGATTGTAAAGACACATCCCTGTCTATATAAGGTCTCAAAGCTGGACAATACCTATAAGGGCAAAAACCAAACTGGTGGAAAAGAACTGCCCGTAGCACTCAGGATTGTGTGTAGGCACAGATCTGGAGTAGGGTACAAACAATTTATGCTGCACTGAAAATTCCCAAGAGCACAGTGGTCTCCATAATTCTTAAATGGAAGAAGTTTGGAACAACTAGGCCTCCTAGAGCTGTCCACCCCACCAATCTAAGACATTGGGGGAGAAGGTTCTTGGTAAGAGATGTGACCAAGGACCCAATGGTTACTTTGGCTGAGCTCCAAAGATCCTGTCGACAGGTAGGAGAATCTTCCAGAAGGTCAAGCATCACTGCAGTACTCCACTAATCTGGGCTTTATAATTGAGTGGCTAGAAAGAAACATCTCCTCAGTAAAAGACAAATACAACTTTGCAAAAAAGCACCTAAAGAACTCTCAGACTGTGAGAAACAAGATCTCTGGTCTGATGAAATTAAACTTTTTGAACTCAATTATAAGCTCCTTACAGTGACGCATGGTGTTGGCAGCATCATGCTGTGTTTTTTTTTTTTTTTACAGCCGCTGGGACAGGGAGAATGGTCAAAGTTTAGGGAAAGCTGAATAGAGCAAAGTGCAAAAATATTTTGAAAGAAAATCTGATCTACAGTGCTCTGGACCTCAGACTTACAGCAAGACAATGACCCTAAGCACACAGCCAAGACAACACAGAAGTGGCTTAGGGGCAACTCTGTGAATGTCCTTCAGTGGCCTAGCCAAAGCCATGACTTAAAGAGAAGCACCCATAAACTAGAGTAAGGCCTTGTTCACACTTCAGTTATTTGACCAGTTACAGTATTTCCATCAGTTATTGTGAGCCAAACCCAGGTTGGGTCAAAAGCACAGAACAGGTGCAGATCTTTTCATTATCTCTGTATTGCCTCCACTCCTGATTTTGGCTCACAATAGCTGATGGAAATAATTGATCAAATAACTGACGTGTGAACAAGCCCTAAGCAATATATAGTGTAAGTGATGCTGAGTTTAATGATGTAATTTTTATGTTCATACCCATTTGCATTCCAATGCTGTGCTCCGACAAACCAGTGATGAAATGCATTGAAAGGACTCCCATGCTCACACACATAATGGAGAGGACTTAAAGAGGAGTCCTCTCAATGTATTTTTCTGCTGGTTTGTGCAACCACAGTGTCGGAATGCAAGTGAGTATGACAATAAAAATTATATAATCAGACTCAGCATCACTTACACTATTCACCACTTATTCTAGTTTTGGAGCTAAAAGATTGCCTTTAAACCCAATCAAACGTGTCTAGAGAGATCTGAAAATGTTTATCTGTCGACAATTCCCATCCATCTGCAGAGAAGAATGGCATAAAATCCCCATATCCAGATATACGAACCTTGTGGCATCATTCCCAAGAAGACTGGAGGCTGTAATCATTGCAAAAGGTGCTTAAGTACTGAGTGAATGGTCTGAATGCATAAATCAATGCAATATTTTAGTTTTTCCTTTTTAACAAATTAGCAAAGATTTCTAAAATCCTTTTGTCATTATGGGATGTTGAGTGCAGAATAATGGGGAAAAATGATTAAAAAATTTTTTTAGCAAAAGGTGCAACAAAACAAAATGTGAAAAAAGTGAAAGGGTCTGAAGACTTTTCAAATGCACTTTACTTGTGATCTGGATCTGGATGTCTACCAAATGTTAAGTATTCCCCCATGAAAAAAAGCCTCAGGAAATAAAGAGGGGGCACTATTTTGAATATGCATGAATGCTTCAGGTACTATTCTAGAAGCCCCTTGTAGATATTTTCAATAATTAGAATATTGATGGAGCATTTGGAGATATGGGACTGTGTATCTTTCCTATACATGTCAGGTCCATTCTCATCTAACAATGTAGGCATTAAGTGTTGATTTTAGGGATATAAAGTGTGTAAGGCTTTTTGATTTATTGCACAGTATGAGATATAGAGGATCATGTATTAATTTAAGATGTGATTTACACTGCCATTCACTACCATTGTTGTACATACTGTAGTGTGTAGTACTTTCCCCCAGCTATATAGAGCGATCAACAAAAAGATAAGAGTATAGCATTCATGCAATTAATGCAAAATTCAATGTGTTCAAATTCAGTGATGCAACATCTCAGCTCTGGGAAGCCTTTTCCAAGTATGCTTTTCATGCTTCAAAAAGGCTCCCTAAGCAAAAATGTTTCATCACTGCAGTAAAGGACTTATTGAGCGTTGTATCAATTGAGTTCTGTGCTCCCTTTTTAGACTTACTGCATATCTTTACACGTATGAGTGAATCTGACCAAATCTACTAGGGGCCCTGCACCACAGAAATTGAAGTGTTGTTCAAATTTATTTGATATTATAGATATTATTCATAGTTAAAATTATTTGAGTATTGTGGTTAAGCTATAGTATGTGTGGCCTTACTAGCTCTGTAAATTCCAGCCAAAAGAAGAACTTCCAGAGTTCCTCCAGAGTGGGCACAGTGCCCACCGTACCAGCATAATGTCTACAGTACTAGCAAGGGAGTCTTGAGTACTGCCACAGTGCCAATAACAGCCAACAGAAGAAAGTAAAATCAAAAGAATGAAATATATAGTCTGTTTTTCTTTTTCGTTTTTTTGCTCTACAGCACTACAGCTTAAAGTTTAAAAGGTCCGTACTAAATGACGGCAGTCCATAACTTAGCGTAAGGGTAGGGCCTTAAAGGGAAGCGAAAAATGGGAGACAGACGACAAACAAAGACAGACCAAACAGGAGCATTAACGTTACCAGGCCGGGGTCGGATACCGAGAAGACGATCAATACCAAACAGAACCAAACCTGAACCAGGGGAAGCAGAAGACAAAAGCCAGGAGATCACATCAGTCCAAAAGGGTTAAAAAGATCAAAGTCAAGGTTCAAGCCGAGGTCAATAACTAGTAGTCAAAATTCAAGGAATAGCTATTGTGGCAAAAGTAAAACCAATGACAGGCAACCTGTCTCCTCTCCACCTCTACACAGGGACACCGACGGTGCTGCAATGCGTGAGCGCGCTGCCGGTTCCCTGTTACAAGTGGTTTAGGGTATATATATATATATATATATATATATATATATATATATATATATATATATATTGGATCATTCAGAGATCCTCAATGAACTTCTGGAGTGAGTTTTCTGAACTGAAAGTAAATGGGCCGAATAATTTTGCCCAACTTTTCAGTTTTATTATTACTAAAAAAGTTTAAATGATCCAATAAATTTCGTTCCACTTCACAATTGTGACCCACTTGTTGTTGATTCTTCACCAAAAATTTAAAATGTTATATCTTTTTGTTTGAAGCCTGAAATGTGACAAAAGGTTGAAAAGTTCCAGGGGGCCGAATACTTTCACAAGGCACTGTATATATTTATATATATATACAGTACAGACCAAAAGTTTGGACACACCTTCTCATTCAAAGAGTTTTCTGTATTTTCATGACTATGAAAATTGTAGATTCACACTGAAGGCATCAAAACTATGAATTAACACATGTGGAATTATATACTTAACAAAAAAACAACTGAAAACAACTGAAAATATGTCTTATATTCTAGGTTCTTCAAAGTAGCCACCTTTTGCTTTGATTACTGCTTTGCACACTCTTGGCATTCTCTTGATGAGCTTCAAGAGGTAGTCAGCTGAAATGGTATTCCAACAGTCTTGAAGGAGTTCCCAGAGATGCTTAGCACTTGTTGGCCCTTTTACCTTCACTCTGCGGTCCAGCTTACCCCAAACCATCTCGATTGGGTTCAGGTCTGGTGACTGTGGAGGCCAGGTCATCTGGCGTAGCACCCCATCACTCTCCTTCTTGGTCAAATAGCCCTTACACAGCCTGGAGGTGTGTTTGGGGTCATTGTCCTGTTGATAAATAAATGATGGTCCAACTAAACGCAAACCGGATGGAATAGCATGCCGCTGCAAGATGCTGTGGTAGCCATGCTGGTTCAGTATGCCTTCAATTTTGAATAAATCCCCAACAGTGTCACCAGCAAAGCACCCCCACACCATCTCACCTCCTCCTCCATGCTTCACGGTGGGAACCAGGCATGTAGAGTCCATCCGTTCACCTTTTCTGCGTCGCACAAAGACACGGTGGTTGGAACCAAAGATCTCAAATTTTCACTCATCAGACCAAAGCACAGATTTCCATTGGTCTAATGTCCATTCCTTGTGTTCTTTAACCCAAACAAGTCTCTTCTGCTTGTTGCCTGTCCTTAGCAGTGGTTTCCTAGCAGCTATTTTACCATGAAGGCCTGCTGCACACAGTCTCCTCTTAACAGTTGTTGTAGAGATGTGTCTGCTGCTAGAACTCTGTGTGGCATTGACCTGGTCTCTAATCTGAGCTGCTGTTAACCTGCGATTTCTGAGGCTGGTGACTCGGATGAACTTATCCTCCGCAGCAGAGGTGACTCTTGGTCTTCCTTTCCTGGGCCGGTCCTCATGTCAGCCAGTTTCTTTGTAACGCTTGATGGTTTTTGCGACTGCACTTGGGGACACTTTCATAGTTTTCCCAATTTTTCGGACTGACTGACATTTCTTAAAGTAATGATGGCCACTCGTTTTTCTTTACTTAGCTGCTTTTTTCTTGCCATAATACAAATACTGACAGTCTATTCAGTATCCACCTGACTTCTGCACAACAAAACTCATGGTCCCAACCCCATTTATAAGGCAAGAAATCCCACTTATTAAACCTGACAGGGCACACCTGTGAAGTGAAAACCATTTCAGGTGACTACCTCTTAAAGCACATCAAGAGAATGCCAAGAGTGTGCAAAACAGTAATCAAAGCAAAAGGTGGCTACTTTGAAGAACCTAGAATATTTTCAGTTGTTTCTCACTTTTTTGTTACGTATATAATTCCACATGTGTTAATTCATAGTTTTGATGCCTTCAGTGTGAATCTACAATTTTCAGAGTCATGAAAATACAGAAAATTCTTTGAATGAGAAGGTGTGTCCAAACTTTTGGTCTGTACTGTATATATATATATATATATATATATATATATATATATATATATATATAAAATGTTTCAGTTGCGGTCATATTATGTGATATCAAATAGCTAAATTCATTGTTCTGTCTCCTTTTCCAGAACAGTAATTTCCTTCCTGGAGACAGTTGTATATACCCTCAAGACTAATCAAGGGTAGACTGTGAGGAAATCAACTGTTGGAAGGAACTGCCCATTGCTCTTTAGAACCTCTTCAGATTACACACTGCAGTCTTAATTTTGACATTTTGAGATGCAGTAACTAAAATTACCATTACAGAGACACATACATCTGCATATTTATTAATTCTTAAAACGCCTCTCTCTATCCTTCCATTAAAGGGGTTGTCCAAGTTATTTTTTCATTTTTTTTGCATGTTTATAACTAAGCAAATATAAGGGGTTTTCAATTCACTTCCTTCATCTACAGTCACCTTGTTTTCATAGTTAGCTGAGCATTACATGACGCCAGCATCTTTCCGTGCTCTGATGATGTTCTGTGCACAAGCCTGAGGGAGCAGGAGGAGCATGTCTGCCTCTGTGCAAAGAACATCACTGTGAAGGCTGTGCTGGTTGGAGACACAAGCCACACCCACGGCACTGCCCAATCTTCTGGCTTAGCTATCTGCCCTGTGTCTTCCCTCCCACTGGATTCTTCAGCAAAGTTTAACCCCTTCTACCAACAGCAGCACAGACAGTGTTGGAGGATCTGCTTCAGGTACTGAGCAGCTGCAGGGGTTCCTCTTCTACAGGCACTGAGGAGATAAATGCTGTGCACAGGATCTTTCCTCACTCCTCACCCTGCAAACACAGAGCTGACAAAGACCAGAGGAGTTCTCTCCTCTGTACTCTTCTGCTGGCTGTGAGGAAGTGCCTGCAGAGCATTGCACAAGAACCAGTAGGGGGAAGACCCTGTCTGTATCAGAAATGTCATTGTTGTGCACAGCTGGGACTTGTAGTCTCACACATACAACATTAGTATCCCAGTAGTTAGACTGTAGGTAGGGCAGCAGAGCAGGGGGGGGGGGAGGCACCCACAAATATTCATGAAGAAAACCTCACAGATTGTTGTTACATGCCCCCACAGCTCTGCAACTACATGTCAACAAAGGGCCAGAACAGGACTATGGAAATGAGTAAATATTTTTTTGCTTAAAACTTTTACTTTACTTTATATAACTCAGATAACACCTGATGTCTTAAGAATGGTTCTCAGTTCTGGAAGATACCTTGGTTCCCTAAGCTGTATTTGATTTAGCTTGAGAAAGTTAGGGTGTAGAGTGTAAAACATTGAGTATGGACCCACTGTGCCATTGAATGGATAGGACCTGGAGCTACTTCTGAGGGTGTTGTCTAAGTGGTCCCCTGGTATTTATGCCTTCACCCCTTACTTAAATCAGGATAGGCAGAATTTATGCAATACAATAATGAGGCAGAGGTCAGAGCAGGAGGCACAGAGTCAATACAGTGAGCAGTAAGAAGCTAGGACAGATGTCACATGGTGAATATGAATGACAGGCAGAGGTCAAGCATAGGGGGTTAGAATACAAAATATGTACACCTTTGTAGGGACTAGACACACTGGGAATCTTTTGCTCAGACTTCTTCCTATGGGAATGACGTCATATATCCTCCAGAAGATGCTATCGTAGGTTAAGGACAGATTAGACAATGCACACAATGGCCATTTAAGAGCCAAAAAGTTTGCATGCCCTATGGGAGTGGGCATCATCCAGAGCAGAAGGAAGGAGGTGTGGACAAGTCACAATTTGCCTCCAGTGTGGTGCAGCAAGAGGGGTGAGTACTTGAACAGCCGCGCCAGGAGATGCTAGTGGACGCAGATTGCGGTATTAAACAAAGTTTAATGAATATTGTTATTCTTATCCTTTAATCCCTGAAAGGAGGTATGAACTTTCACAGACGGATTTCCAGGTTGTGATACTCAAAATAGGCACTGATTAATTGCAGGTGCACTGTAGAGAGATGGAGAATTTGTAGTGAAGTCACAAACTTAGCCAGAGGTAGTCAACAGAATACCAATCAGGATGCAGCAAGCTGGAGGATAAGATAGAATTGTAGTCAGAAGATAGGCCATGAGTTGATACCAGCAGTGTAACCACAAGAATAAGCTGACAGGAGCATACAAGGTCAGAATCAGACAAATCCATGCCAGCTGGACTGATATCATCTGTGGTGCTGGTTGCAATGGCAACCCAAAGCAGCCGACTTATAAGAGCAGAGAATAGGAGGTGTTCAGTCAGAAACCTCAGTCAGTGTTTAGGGGCAGGGAGCCATGATCAAATGGCAGAAGCAGTCAAAACAGTTGGTTGTGGTCAGTGTCTGGAGCTGCATTCATTCATGGTAACCCACTGCAGGAGCCAGCCAAGGCTAGTACTAGCAACTATGTTTTTCTTTAGGAATGTAGAGCAATATGCCTAGGGTATGCCTAGGATTTTGCTCTTAAAAGGGAAATCGACGTTTTTTGTATCTTACATGTGTAACCAGAGACCTGTTGGGAAATATTATACATTTATAATTTAGTTAAACTCTGTTCAACATCAAGTATCAAGGCTACCATGAGTTTTCCATTAGAGATCAAAATGAATGCCTTCAAAGCCAGTAGGAGGCAAATTAAAGCCAGCTGAGATGCCATTAATATTAATGGGGGGCAACAACATTTTTCCAGATTTCAGTAAATTATGGATTTATGTAGGAATTGTGAATATGATATTGTTATATATTGCTGCATGCCAGGGGTTTGTCAACAATTTAGTTTTCTCCATTGTTTCTAAGTGACTAGTACTTTATAACTTCTGTCTAACTTTCTTCTGCTTGTATGTGTTGGTTTATAAGTTTAACCCTTTCGATACCAATGCGGACACGGTCGGCAAGTCGGCTGTTTCCTCTTCAGCCATTAGATGCCGTGATCACATGAGATCACGGCATCTAGTAGCGCAAAAACCCGGAAGCGAACACTGTACGTACACATGTACAGACGTCCCATGTGGTCAAATGGGGTGTCTGTACACGATCTGAAAGTGCAATTCTTATTCTGGTCACTAGATGACAGGCCAGGATAAGAAATGAGCAAATTGGTCTTTTAATTCAATATTAAAAATCCCTGATTGCTCATAAAGAAAAAATAAAAAACACAATCTATTTGCTCATATTTGAGATTTAAAATAATCACAAAAAATAAAAAAAAATATATATATATAAATATATATATATAAATATATAAAAAATAAAAAAATATAAAAGTTTAATTCACCAGTTTCCGTATAATTAAAAAATAAATACTTAAATAACAATAAATATGGGTATTACCATGGGTATCACCGTGACCGAAAACACCCATACTTTTAAAATATAAAAAAAATCCAATACGGCGAATTGTGTGGCAGAAAAAAGCGTCAAAATGGCGATTCACTGTTTTTTGTCGCTTTTTTTCTAAAAAAATTAAATAAAAGTGATCAAAAAGTCATACACACCCCAGAACAGAATCAATAAAAAATTTAGATCGCCCAGCAAAAAATGAGCCCCCATACAGCTCCGTATACATAAATACCAAAAAGTTATAGGGGTCAAGATATGACAAAAAAAAAAAATTTCCAACTTTATAATTATTTTATCACTATCAAAACGCAGGAAAAAACTATACATATTAGGTATCGCCGGATTCGTAATAACCAGTAGAATGAAAGCAACTGTTCAGTTTTAATGAACATCGAACACTGTAAATAAAAAACCCGTAGAACTGTAGCGGAATAGCGTTTTTTTTTAATTTCACCCGATTTGGAATTTTTTTCCAGCTTCCCACTACACCATATGCAATATTAAATGGTGGCGTTGGAAAGTACAACTCGTCCCATAAAAAACAAGCCCTCATACAGTTATGTGAACAGAAAAATAAAACAGTTATGGCTGTTTGAAGGCAGGAAGCGCAAAACGAAAATGCAAAACCGAAAAAACGGTTCTGGGACTGAAAGGGTTAAATAATTGTGAGTCCTCTGTCCCTTGCTTCTACTTGAATTTTACTAGAAGCTTAGATGAAATTATAATAAAGAGTCTACATTCTGTTGCTGATGAGAAAGAAAGGTTTATGGTCATTTTGGCCCCTGAGAAGCTAAGTATGATTTACAGAATTTTTTTTTTTGCAAATTTGACAACCCACTGCCAGTTTACAAAGATGCTCGAACTTTACTGGGAGTCAGGTTTCATAAATAATTATTTATGAAGAAGCCTATTTTCACTTTCAGCAGAAATATATCTGTAACACGCTGTACATATTTTATGTTCTTCCAATCTATTCCTCTGACAGCTCATTTAAATACCTTGACCCTTTTTGGAATGTTATGTGCTTCATTGCACCTATCGTGCAGTTATAAGGGAATCTCTTGATTGACCCTACACTGATACACATCTTCTTGAGAAGAAATAAACATGTGACAAATGAAACAGATTTTATGATGACATAGTAAACTCTAGTGATAATCGAGCACCCCGATGCTCAGGTACTCGGGTGCTCTGGCCGAACACTAGGTGGTGCTCGAGTGCCCGGCCGAGCGCCCGAGTATAATGGAAGTGTATGGGTGAAGACCAGGCACCCCCTGCTCTGCAGAGGGGGAGGGTGTCTGGTTGACATGGAAACATGAGAAAATGGTGGAAACACCACAGAAATGGTTAGGGAACAGCATGGGGAGGATGTCTGGATGCATCTTGGACACTGAAGTCGCTGCTATTAACGATGATGTCCGACTATTATGCCACTTTTACGGAATGACAAAAATACCACCCCAAAACCCAAGATAACATCGATTTTAGAGGAAATATTGTTAGGAAACATACGTTAAGCGCAAGTGCTGCCAAAAATGACACGGATGAGGCACTCCGATACAACTGGTATATCACATAAAGGAGGGCCTCATTCACATTGTGGTGTAATTGTGGGACTCCTACACTCATAAAGCCTATGCGCAAAGTGAAAGGGCTACCAAAAATTACAAGGAACAGGCAATCCAATACCCCCTTTATTACACATAAAGGTGAGCTTCAGACACACCCTTCAAAAATTCGGATTGATGGCCTGCTGCTGACACTCACACACAAAAAATAGGGGTGACGTGCTGCTGCTGAGCTGACCGTGTAAAACATTATGGGTGACATGCAGCAGAGCTGACCATGTAAAACATGATGGGTGACATGCAGCAGAGCTGACCGTGTAAAAAATTATGGGTGACATGCCGCTTAGCTGACCGTCTAAAACATTATGGTTGAGGACCTGCTGGTGAGATGACCGTGTAAAACATTATGGGTGACATGCCGCTTTGCTGACTATCTAAAACATTATGGTGCAGGGCCTGCTGGTGAGCTGACCATTTAAAAAATTATGGTTCCGGCCCAGCTGGTGAGCTGACCGTCTAAAAAATTATGATGCAGGGCCAGCTGGTGAGCTGACCGTCTAAAAAATTATGTTGCAGGGCCAGCTGGTGAGCTGACCGTCTAAAAAATTATGGTTCCGGCCCAGCTGGTGAACTGACCGTCTAAAAAATTATGGTTCCAGCCCAGCTGATGAGCTGACCGTCTAAAAAATTATGGTTCCGGCCCAGCTGGTGAGCTGACCGTCTAAAAAATTATGGTGCAGGCCCAGCTGGTGAACTTCGAGGGCAGCCTAATAATCAGCCTAATATGCAGACGCGAATGAGGAACTGCGACCTAAATTAACGGTAGAAAAAATATCAACGGATGTCAGGTATATAGACTTTTGAAAGGTTCTAATACACACGCTGTGCACGTAGTGGTAGTGTCAGGCACACTTGCATTCTTTTTGCCCCAAAAGAAAAAAAATGCAGCCAGATTTAACAATGGACTTTTGTGTCTTTTGAACAGAACTACTAGCACTATCTAGCCAAATCTTATGCCTACAGTATAAGTCCCTCCTTGCGCAAATATTATGTAGTAGACGCGAATGAGGAACTAAGGCCTAAATTAACGGTAGAAAAAATACCAACGGATGTCAGGTATATAGACTTTTGAAAGGTTCTAATACACACGCTGTGCATGTGCTGGTAGTGTCAGGCACACTTGCGTTCTTTTTGCCCCAAAAGAAAAAAAAATGCAGCCAGATATAACAATGGACTTTTGAGTCTTTTGAACAGTAATACTAGCCCTGCCTAGCCAAATCTTATCCTTACAGTATAAGTCCCTCCTTGCGCAAAGGTTATACAGCGAGACGCAAAAGAGGTACTGCGGGCTTAACAGCAGAAATAATAGCAAAGGATGTCAGGTATATAGTATACAGAGAGTATCATACAGCATGCAGCAGCTGCACAGGTGGTGTTAATGGCAGGCCACCTAGCGCTATTTTTAACACCCCCAAAATAAAAAAAATGTTTGCCAGCAAGATAGAATAGCCCTTAAAAGGGCTTTTGGGTCTTTTCTGAGCAAATTCTATCCCTGCCTAGCGTTCTTCTCTCCCTACTCTATCTGTCCCTGCTTGCAGCAGCTCTCCCTGGCTCGGTATGAGCCGGTCATATGTCACCGGGTACTTTACAGCACCCGATGATGCATTCCCGGCAGGCCAATCACTGTAATGCCAGTAGCTAACATGGCCACTGGCATTACAGTGAATGCCAGTACCTTCCCGCACGCTAATTGGCTAATTAGCGTGCGGGGAGGGGACTCGAGTATGGCGCTCGAGCACACGCGGAGTTCGGCAGAACACCGCGTGGTCACGAGCGCCGCCATGTTCAGCCGAATAGTGTATTCGGCCGAACATGTTTGCTCATCACTAGTCAAATCCATAAGTTCTTAGTTAGAAATTACAGTATGGTTATAGTCAGGCCTCTGAATAAGGAGCAAGCCCAGTGCTACACTATTTGATTTGGCTTAGGGCTAAATCAGTGTCATGTTCCTATCATGCGCAGAACACATTCAGGAACAGCAGCAGTACTAGTGATGTTGTAGCAGATATTGAAGAAGAACATTGGCGGCCTGGTAATCAGCCAGAGATCTATTACAATAGTCTTCTAATACCCTTATATGTATTGTGCAAAATAGCATACTAGCTATTAGTTTAAAGACCACATACATACTACACACTATTATGTGGTCAGTCTTAATCTAATGTGTGTAAAGGTGAAGTACAAAGCAATGCAGGGGCGGACATACCGCCTGTGCAGCCAGTTCGGCTGCACAGGGGCCCAGGACGGGAGGGGGCTCCTTCTTACTTGGCTGGCAGCAGGGGGAGATGAGCACTTCCATTGTGGAAGCGCTCATCTCTATATTTTTCTGTATCGCCGTCCTCGGGACAGCGATACAGATAGAAGTACTGCAGGGCAGGGGAGGGAGAGGCGTCTCCCTTGCCCGTTCCTCTGATAGGCTGCAGGCACTAGGCCTGAAGCCTATCAAAGGCCGGCGCAAGCAGCGCGATGACGTCATTGCCGTACAGAGCGGGACACAGGCCGGAAGAGGCCTGCATCGCACAGCTGAAACGGGCAAGGAGGTAAGTATATGTGTTTATTGTTTTAATTTACGCTTTACTAAGGGCCCTTTCTGGCACACATGGGGGGGGCACTATGGAAGAGGAGGAGCACTATGGGGGGCCCTGTATATAGGCACTATGGAGGAGGAGAACTATGGGGGGCCCTGTATTTACTGGCTCACATGGGAGGAACTATGGAGGAGGAGCACTATTGGGGGCCCTATATATACTGGCACACATGGGGGCACTATGGGGGCCCTATAATATATACTGGATCACATGGGGGAACTATGGAGGAGGAGCACTATGGGGGGCCCTATATATACTGGCACACATGGGGGCACTATTGGGGGCCCTATAATTTATACTGGCACACATGGGGGCACTATGGAGGGGGTGAGCACTATGGGGGGACCAATCATATATACTGGCACCACATGGGGAGCACTATGGAGAGGGATGAGGACTATGGGGGGCCCTATATGTACTGGCACACATGGGGGGCCCTATCATATATACTGACACACATGGGGAGCACTATGGAGAGGGATGAGGACTATGGGGGGCCCTATATATACTGGCACACATGGGGGCACTATGGAGGGGGGTGAGCACTATTGGGGCCCTATCTTGTATACTGACACACATGGGAGGAACTATGGAGAAGGGGGAGAGGAGCACTATTGGGGTCATTATATAGGGGCATTACACTGGCACACATTATGGGCGCATTTTATATTGACACATTATGTCAGGCACCATGGGGACAAGGGGAGAAGCACTATGGGAGCACTATATAGGAGTATTTTATACTGGCACAAATTATAGGACACTATGCGGCTCAACAGGGGGCACTAACAGGGTTTTTTGGGCACACAGTAGTGGGTATTGGCACACATGAAGGCATTATGGGGACATTGGCTCTACTGGGGGCACTAATTATTTCTATTAGGACTTTGGGGAGCACTATTACTGTGGGGGCACTCTGTCACAGTATCAGCTTAGCACAGTTATTTTTGGGGAACATTATGGTTACACTATTAGTGTCAGGGGCACTATTTCCTGGGTGCAGTTATTTTTTAGGGCACTGTGTGCCAATAATTACTGAATGCGGTAGTTTCTGTGTGTAACTAGTATTTGCAGGGGGACTGTTTCTGCAGTATAGTTTTGGGGAGCACAGCGAGCACAGTATTGGGGGTGGCAGGATGAGGTGTTCAGAAGGTGGGAGAATGATGGAAAAGTAGGAAACTAAGATGTCTGTCTGTCAAACTCTGCAGAGAGAAGAGATGGATGAAAGAAATCATCACGGCGGTCGGTCTGAAAGGAGAAGATGAGGAAAGAGAACATTTACATCTAAGGAGACGTCACTGGATGTAAGAGGTATGTGGTGCTGTATTAGGCTACCTTCACATCTGCTTTAGTGATTCTAGCAGGCTGGTCCAGCAGAGAACAGCCTGCTTGAATTCACCAGCTCCGGCACTGCTGGATGCAGTATGTCCCACTGGCCCCATTGACTATAATGGGGTCCGGCAGAGGTCCGGCCACGATCTGGCAAAAATGATGAGAATCAGCGGGACACAAACCACTGCATGCCTGACTCTGTGTCCAGCCAATTCCTTGCATTATCTACCAGATTAGGTGGCCGGAGCGTAGTGCTGCATGTGTGAAAGTAGCCTTACCCTGTATGTGTTGTAAGTTTTGTATTGGTGTATGTAATGTTAGGGCCCCATAGGTTAGGTTGAGAATTTGGCTTGGGGGGGGGGGGGCAAGCACATTCTTCGCGCAGGGGCCCTCTGCTGTCTGTGTCCGACCCTGAAGCAATGGCATGTAGGGATATTGAGAAGGACAGGACGAGGACGTCTGGAGGTTCTGCTTTCCCCTTCTTTCTCTTGCTAGGAGAGGTAAGTGTAGACAGAAGCTCTGGTGGAGCACAACAGGCTCTGTTCCCTGCACATCAAGGCCCCTTCTCCACTGCTGGAGTGACAACTCTGCAGCAGAAGCAAGTATGTGTATGTAATAAACTGTATATCAGCATATGTGTGTTGATTTATGCAATGTCCATTCATATGTGTGTAATGCACAGTATATGCATACTTATGTGTGTATGTATGTGTGTGTGTGCAATATATATCTATGTGTATGTAATGTGCACGATTGTGTGTCCAATACATATAAAAATCATGTGCTTTATGTGCAGATATACATTCACATATACTGTATATCTCTGTAAGCCAGTGCCGCTTATCTTCTTCCTCTTTGTTTTTGGTGCCAGAAAAACTCAGGAAGATGAAAAATCCAGCGAGGAGGCTTTTTATAGACAGAATTGTAAGAGGGTTGGAATGCCTAAATTCTGTAACGCTAAAGAGAGCATGTACGTATCCTTTAGATAAAATTCTATTGGTATGAATTAACATTTAAACCTTTTTAGCTGGCTGCTCCATCTAATTGGAACTGTTGAAATGTCATGTGCAACATACCAGATTACTGGGAATATTGCATACAGTATGTTATGTTATTGTTTATTGCATGCTATTACATCCTCCAACATTTAAGCGTGTGATTTACCTTGCATTCTTGTTTGATATGCCATGTGTAGTCTGCTGGGGAGGAGAGAGAGAGAGATACTGCCCTATGTTCAGGTAGTGTGAGTGCCAATGGATGAGAACACATCCATCGGCGCTTGTTTGCACCAGCCTTATGCAAACAGAATGTGAGAGGAACTGCAGTCGTTTCTCCCTCGTTCTGTTCCATTCATTTTTGGCAGCGCATCTCTGATTACAAAGGGAGATGTGCTGCCGATCAGCTGATGACCAAGCTCAAACTTGTTCATTGGCTGATCAGCTTCTCAATTATATGAGCCAGTTACCACAAACAAGCATTCCTATAAACACTTGTTCCTGATAAATTGCTGACAATCCTGTGGTCTATGAGGCCCTTAAGGCCATTTTGAGATAAGTGTGTTGTCTGTGTGGGAGTGTGATTTCCCTTCCTGGAGTTTGCTCTTGTAATAGAACATAATAATGATTTATAATGCTGTGGGTCCCTGCTCGACGACATCTGTAATGAATTGTATTGTCATAATGCTACAGTACAATTCAGCAGATCTAAGGTCTGACAGGGACAAATAGTATTATAAATCACTATAATGCCAAACCGGCCTTACTATGCTTGCTAGTTAGCTAGCACATGGAGGTGAGTGTTTCTTTTCAACTGGTATACCACCTCAGGACCTAGATATGGGAAGAGAGTCAGCAACTGAAGGGTACCCGGAGCAGAGATGGTGATTTGCACTTCCTAGCCCATTCAGTGTCAAACATTTCTTTTCTGTAAGCCCTGAACCCACTTGCAGCATCCCTGGCATCATTGACATTGAAAGGGTTAAAGGTTGGCTGGTAGAATTACAGTCTGACAGTTTGTCAATGACAGTGCAGTAGGCTAGCCATGACTCCCAATTTAAGACATGCCTTCAAAAAGGCCACTCCCCTTTTTGCTACAGCCTGAAGCTCAAGTATCACCTTGCGAAGGGTTCTCCCGTTTTGACATCTCTAAATGTGTATATACAGTATATATGTATGTGATTATGCATGTATTTGTAATTTGTATACATACTGTATGTGAGTAGTGTGTGTACAGTACAGTATATACACATATTTAATATGTGTATAATATGTGTGGCGAATAGTAGTACTATGCGTGAGTGCAGTTGGTGTTCTATAGTAGTACTAAGAGTGTATGTTGTATAGCGGTATGTTTGTTACATTGTTTCTTATGATGGGAACTACTTATGTAGGTTGTAAGTGTGTGTGGGTGTGTATGTAGGCAGGGTGGGGGCTGCCTGGGTATAGAAATTCTCAGCTACAGCACTGATTGCAGGCACTAGCATGGGTTTACCATTTTATTAGAAATTGCTTATTTGCTCCTGTAGAGGTTCACTGCAAAATTGTCTTAATTTTGTTCATAGGACATTCATGCATATCTAGTTAAGAAAAAATTAGATCTGACAAATAGCATTTATTAGATCTCATATTCTGTTTTTCCACTTCCCTGTGTGTGCTTAGAAAGAAAGGCTTAATAACACGGTCGTGTATGAGGAGATAGGCTAACATGACATGAATTAGGAATAACATATAGCATACATACAAGGGGAGGAAATAATATGAGAAAAGTAGTAAAATACTATTTCTCAGAGTAAGTAATGCTTATCATAAAATAAGTCCTGGGAGAGAACTGTGTTTATATGTGGTTAGGGGAAGATAGCATACAATTTTAAAGTGTATGGGGTAATGTTTGAGGCATAGTAGAATTTTAACCATCCAGTGTTTTATTATGTTTTTCAAGTCATCTAATACAATTGCCTTTAGCTTTTATACTGCACATATTTTATTCTAGTTATGGCAGCTTAGCAGCTTAAATTCCTTTGTCACCATGGCAATGTGACATAAAGTCATATAGACATATGCTTTTTATTTATAGAAGTGCTTTTAAAATAATATACAACATACAATTCATTTCAAAGGACAAATTGACATGCACATTATGTAAGGACAAATAATATCAAACTATATACAGCAAACACCAGGCAGCAACAATGTTCTATTGCTTCTATATGGCATATCATGGTACAATACTGTTTGGTTCTATCTATTTTCTTTATCATCTATCTATCTATCTATCTATCTATCTATGAAGATACAAATGCAGCACTATTACAATATTAGGAAAACTGGGGGCGCTCCCTCCAGGATGGTTGGTTGATAGTCCAAAGATTCAACTTAAAGAATGAGGCAGCACTCCAGTGTAGGTAAAAGTGTAATGGACTGGCCTTATTACCACAAAATGCAAAGTTTCAGCCCAGCTCAATGGGACCTTTCTCAAGCAATGTGGCTAGTGCCAAACTGAGGTATATATACAGATGTGAATCAATTGATTACATTATTTGTCATCAGACAAAATTAAACGGGTATTCTGGTAAAGTAACTTAATTTTTAAAAAACTACATTAAGGCTGCAAGCTGTGACCCACCCAGAACCCACACCTATACATTTAACCAGAGCTTCTTTTTACCTTGTGATCCATTTGTCTAGCACCTGTGTGAGCCTGCAACACTCAGAGTATCATGGCTCCTGATCTTCCCTCACAAAACTACAATCCCCACAATCCCTAGCTTTCCTGCTGTGAGTTTGTGCTTGTTCATGAGTGCTGATGTTTATTGATTGGCTGCCTGATATTCTAGCCCAGTCACGCCCCCTCTACTCTAACACTGAGCATGCCTGACCTAACAAAGTCTCAGAATTACAGGTCATGGCCATGGTAATTTATGAGGAAATGCAGTTGGAAGCAGAGGAAGAAAACTACTTTTATAACTACTGAACGGTAAATATGTGAAATTCACATTATATATTAGGTAATTATTGATGATGAATTAAAAACATTAGTTGTATTTATGGTAACCGGAATACCCCTTTAATAAAAATAACATGATTATACAAAGTGTAATTGCAACTCATCTCAAAATTCATAGTGTCATAATTCCACAGATATAGTCATCAATATATTACCCATGTGGTATAGTGCTTAGATAGTATTACAGTATTTACTTAATTAGTACTAGAGATGAGCGAGTAGTGTTCGATCGAGCTGGTATTCGATCGAATACTACGATATTCGGCGTGCTCGATTTCTTTCGAGTATAACGGCGATGGCGCACTTAGAATTCGTTTCCCCTCCCACCTTCCCTGGCGCTCTTTTTCCACCAATCACCATGCAGGGGGGGTACGACAGGCACGCTGAGCACGCTGGCAGCGCGAAAACGGCGTCTACATGCATTGGCTGGAAAAACCATGTGACCTCGAATATTAAAAACTCAGCTCTTCCTGCTCGTACGCATATGCTGCGTGAACTTAGTCAGGGACAGAGGCTGGAGAAGGGAGAGATAGGTTTTAGCTGTTGGACAGGCAGGAGCGTGATTAAAAGCCCTTATCAGGGCTACTATAGTGCAGTGATAGCTTTACTACAATATACACTCTGCAGAGAACGTCTGCTGTATTCAGGGATAGCTGCTGGAGTAGGGACAGAGAGAGGCATTAGTGGTGTATTAGGTGCTCTGCTACATACCAAACTATATTTGGCACTACTGCTGTGTACCTTGAACTATAAAATATATAGGCCTTATAATTGGCAACTGTACTGTGCGTTCTCTTGCAAAGTAATTTCTCATACCTGGTGTTCATACACACCGTCTGATCACTTAGTACACGGCTGTGTACCTTGAAATATACAATATATAGGCCTTACAATTGCCAACTGTACTGTGCGTTCTCTTGCAAAGTAATTTCTCATACCTGGTGTTCATACACACCGTCTGATCACTTAGTACACGGCTGTGTACCTTGAAAAATACAATATATAGGCATTATAATTGGCAACTGTACTGTGCATTCTCTTGCAAAGTAATTTCTCATACCTGGTGTTCATACACACCGTGTGATCACTTAGTACACGTCTGTGTACCTTGAAAAATACAATATATAGACATTATAATTGGCAACTGTACTGTGCGTTCTCTTGCAAAGTAATTTCTCATACCTGGTGTTCATACACACCGTCTGATCACTTAGTACACGGCTGTGTACCTTGAAATATACAATATATAGGCCTTTCAATTGGCAACTGTACTGTGCGTTCTCTTGCAAAGTAATTTCTCATACCTGGTGTTCATACACACCGTCTGATCACTTAGTACACGGCTGTGTACCTTGAAAAATACAATATATAGGCATTATAATTGGCAACTGTACTGTGCGTTCTCTTGCAACTAATTTCTCATACCTGGTGTTCATACACACCGTCTGATCACTTAGTACACACGGCTGTGTACCTTGAAAAATACAATATATAGGCCTTTCCAATTGGCAACTGTACTGTGCGTTCTCTTGCAAAGTAATTTCTCATACCTGGTGTTCATACACACCGTCTGATCACTTAGTACAACGGCTGTGTACTTTGAAATATACAATATATAGGCCTTACATTGCCAACTGTACTGTGCGTTCTCTTGCAAAGTAATTTCTCATACCTGGTGTTCATACACACCGTCTGATCACTTAGTACACGGCTGTGTACCTTGAAAAATACAATATATAGGCCTTTCAATTGGCAACTGTACTGTGCGTTCTCTTGTAAAGTAATTTCTCATACCTGGTGTTCATACACACCGTCTGATCACTTAGTACATACGGCTGTGTACCTTGAAATATACAATATATAGGCTTTCAATTGGCAACTGTACTGTGCGTTCTCTTGCAAAGTAATTTCTCATACCTGGTGTTCATACATACCGTCTTATCACTTAGTACACGGCTGTGTACCTTGAAAAAATACAATATATAGGCATTATAATTGGCAACTGTAACTGTGCGTTCTCTTGCAAAGTAATTTCTCATACCTGGTGTTTCATACACACCGTGTGATCACTTAGTACAACGGCTGTGTACCTTGAAAAATACAATATATAGGCATTATAATTGGCAACTGTACTGTGCGTTCTCTGCAAAGTAATTTCTCATACCTGGTGTTCATACACACCGTGTGATCACTTAGTACAACGGCTGTGTAACCTTAAAAAATACAATATATAGGCCTTACAATTGCCAACTGTACTGTGCGTTCTCTTTGCAAAGTAATTTCTCATACCTGGTGTTCATACACACCGTCTGAATCACTTAGTACAAAAATAACGGCTGTGTACCTTGAAAAATACAATATATAGGCATTAATAATTGGCAACTGTACTGTGCGTTCTCTTGCAAAGTAATTTCTCATACCTGGTGTTCATACACACCGTCTGATCACTTAGTACACACGGCTGTGTACCTTGAAATATACAATATATAGGCCTTATAATTGGCAACTGTACTGTGCGTTCTCTTGCAAAGTAATTTCTCATACCTGGTGTTCATACACACCGTCTGATCACTTAGTACACGGCTGTGTACCTTGAAATATACAATATATAGGCCTTATAATTGGCAACTGTACTGTGCGTTCTCTTGCAAAGTAATTTCTCATACCTGGTGTTCATACACACCGTCTGATCACTTAGTACACGGCTGTGTACCTTGAAATATACAATATATAGGCCTTATAATTGGCAACTGTACTGTGCGTTCTCTTGCAAAGTAATTTCTCATACCTGGTGTTCATACACACCGTCTGATCACTTAGTACACGGCTGTGTACCTTGAAATATACAATATATAGGCCTTATCAATTGGCAACTGTACTGTGCGTTCTCTTGCAAAGTAATTTCTCATACCTGGTGTTCATACACACCGTCTGATCACTTAGTACACGGCTGTGTACCTTGAAATATACAATATATAGGCCTTATAATTGGCAACTGTACTGTGCGTTCTCTTGCAAAGTAATTTCTCATACCTGGTGTTCATACACACCGTCTGATCACTTAGTAGTACACGGCTGTGTACCTTGAAAAATATACAATATATAGGCCTTATAATTGGCAACTGTACTGTGCGTTCTCTTGCAAAGTAATTTCTCATACCTGGTGTTCATACACACCGTCTGATCACTTAGTACACGGCTGTGTACCTTGAAATATACAATATATAGGCCTTATAATTGGCAACTGTACTGTGCGTTCTCTTGCAAAGTAATTTCTCATACCTGGTGTTCATACACACCGTCTGATCACTTAGTACACGGCTGTGTACCTTGAAAATATACAATATATAGGCCTTATAATTGGCAACTGTACTGTGCGTTCTCTTGCAAAGTAATTTCTCATACCTGGTGTTCATACACACCGTCTGATCACTTAGTACACGGCTGTGTACCTTGAAATATACAATATATAGGCCTTTCAATTGGCAACTGTACTGTGCGTTCTCTTGCAAAGTAATTTCTCATAACCTGGTGTTCATACACACCGTCTGATCACTTAGTACACGGCTGTGTACCTTGAAATATACAATATATAGGCCTTTATAATTGGCAACTGTACTGTGCGTTCTCTTGCAAAGTAATTTCTCATACCTGGTGTTCATACACACCCGTCTGATCACTTAGTACACGGCTGTGTACCTTGAAATATACAATATATAGGCCTTATAATTGGCAACTGTACTGTGCGTTCTCTTGCAAAGTAATTTCTCATACCTGGTGTTCATACACACCGTCTGATCACTTAGTACACGGCTGTGTACCTTGAAATATACAATATATAGGCCTTTATAATTGGCAACTGTACTGTGCGTTCTCTTGCAAAGTAATTTCTCATACCTGGTGTTCATACACACCGTCTGATCACTTAGTAGTACACGGCTGTGTACCTTGAAATATACAATATATAGGCCTTTCAATTGGCAACTGTACTGTGCGTTCTCTTGCAAAGTAATTTCTCATACCTGGTGTTCATACACACCGTCTGATCACTTAGTACACGGCTGTGTACCTTGAAATATACAATATATAGGCCTTATAATTGGCAACTGTACTGTGCGTTCTCTTGCAAAGTAATTTCTCATACCTGGTGTTCATACACACCGTCTGATCACTTAGTACACGGCTGTGTACCTTGAAATATACAATATATAGGCCTTATAATTGGCAACTGTACTGTGCGTTCTCTTGCAAAGTAATTTCTCTCAACCTGGTGTTCATACACACCGTCTGATCACTTAGTACACGGCTGTGTACCTTGAAAATATACAATATATAGGCCTTATAATTGGCAACTGTACTGTGCGTTCTCTTGCAAAGTAATTTCTCATACCTGGTGTTCATACACACCGTCTGATCACTTAGTTAGTACACGGCTGTGTACCTTGAAATATACAATATATAGGCCTTATAATTGGCAACTGTACTGTGCGTTCTCTTGCAAAGTAATTTCTCATACCTGGTGTTCATACACACCGTCTGATCACTTAGTACACGGCTGTGTACCTTGAAATATACAATATATAGGCCTTATAATTGGCAACTGTACTGTGCGTTCTCTTGCAAAGTAATTTCTCATACCTGGTGTTCATACACACCGTCTGATCACTTAGTACACGGCTGTGTACCTTGAAATATACAATATATAGGCCTTATAATTGGCAACTGTACTGTGCGTTCTCTTGCAAAGTAATTTCTCATACCTGGTGTTCATACACACCGTCTGATCACTTAGTACACGGCTGTGTACCTTGAAATATACAATATATAGGCTTTAATTGGCAACTGTA
>ONZH01013027.1:0-62095 GCA_900303285.1 Rhinella marina | reverse complement strand
CATTAAAGTCTATGGGAGACCCGAATATTTCTGCAGGGGCCAAAGATTCTGCACAGTCAAGTTTGCCCCAACATCTGAAAACCTCAGAAAATGATGGAAACACCTTGGAAATGCATAGGAAACACCAGGGGCAGCATGTAGGGATGCCTCTGAGGCTCCCTAATTGCACCATTTTTTCTAAATCTGGCCAATAGTCTGGCGATGACCCCAAGGCAATTTTCAGGGACACGGTAATGGTGACCCACTTAAAAATGCTGCCTGACAACCTGGCGGTGAACCCCTGATTGTCTGTCTTTCAATAAGATTGCAGTGTAAAGCATGGTGGTGAGCCTCAGTAATAAGATTGCAGTGTAAAGCATGGTGGTGAGCCTCAGTATGACTTTTTACATGGAGATTGCATGTGGTCACCTACTCCCTGGAACCCCATAGTCACCCCTTCTCTGATGTGCTACCCCAGAACATTCTCTGCCCCAATTCGCAAGACCTTTTGCAGTCTCAGAGTGCTGACAGTGGGGATTTACAAGTGTAGTCTGAGGAGGTGGTGGACAATGGTGAGACACAGGTGTCGGGGGGTGAGGTAGTTGTATGGCAAGCAAGTTACAGTGGGGACTCCTTGGGGGGACTTTCTCATGATGGGACAGATTCAATTGTGTTTAGAAAGGCTGATGGGCTTCCGTCAGCACTGTGTGTATAGAACCCCATGGCCTTACATAAAAATAGTCTGGCGATGACCCCAAGGCAATTTTCAGGGAACAATTTTCAGGGACACGGTAATGGTGACCCACTTAAAAATGCTGCCTGACAACCTGGCGGTGAACCCCTGATTGTCTGTCTTTCAATAAGATTGCAGTGTAAAGCATGGTGGTGAGCCTCAGTAATAAGATTGCAGTGTAAAGCATGGTGGTGAGCCTCAGTATGACTTTTTTGATAGAGATTGCATGTGGTCAAGTACTCCCTGGAACCCCATAGTCACCCCTTCTCTGATGTGCTACCCCAGAACATTCTCTGCCCCAATTCGCAAGACCTTTTGCAGTCTCCGTGTGCTGACAGTGGGGATTTACCAGTGTTGTCTGAGGAGGTGGTGGACAATGGCGAGACACAGGTGACGGGGGGTGAGGTAGTTGTATGGGAAGCAAGTTACAGTGGGGACTCCTTGGGGGGACTTTCTCATGATGGGACAGATTCAGTTGTGTTTAGAAAGGCTGATGGGCTTCCGTCAGCACTGTGTGTATAGAACCCCATGGCCTTTCATAAAAATAGTCTGGCGATGACCCCAAGGCAATTTTCAGGCACCCGGTAATGGTGACCCACTTAAAAATGCTGCCTGACAACCTGGCGGTGAACCCCTGATTATCTGTCTTTCAATAAGATTGCAGTGTAAAGCATGGTGGTGAGCCTCAGTAATAAGATTGCAGTGTAAAGCATGGTGGTGAGCCTCAGTATGAATTTTTGGATGGAGATTGCATGTGGTCATGTACTCCCTGGAACCCCATAGTCACCCTTCTCTGATGTGCTACCCCAGAACATTCTCTGCCCCAATTCGCAAGACCTTTTGCAGTCTCAGTGTGCTGACAGTGGGGATTTACCAGTGTTGTCTGAGGAGGTGGTGGACAATGGCGAGACACAGGTGTCGGGGGGTGAGGTAGTTGAAAGTGAAGCAAGTTATAGTGGGGACTCCTTGGGGGGACTTTCTCATGATGGGACAGATTCAACTTGGGTGGATCAGGCACAGGAACAGATCAATTTTTTTTTGTGTTTATTTAACTTTTATTTAGCACAAATAACCACAGAGATATTTATTCATTCTCTTCGCTGCGCAGTCTGGCGTTGGGGTTCGTCACTTTGATGGCGAGCTGTGCCGCTCTCTCCACAATGGTCTTTCGGTTCTTTGAGGAGACGTTGTGGGCGATTTCTGCACAGAAGGACTTGTTGCTCATCAACAGAACCTCGAGCTCCTTGACATTGTGGACCAGGAATTTGCGGAACCCTGTGGGCAGCATGTGTTTGGTCTTCTTGTTGCTACCGTACCCAATGTTGGGCATCAGGATCTGCCCCTTGAACCTCCTGTGGGCTCTGTTGTCAATACCTCTGGGTTTACGCCAGTTACGCTTAATCTTTACATAATGGTCAGATTGGTGGCGGATGAACTTCTTCGTCCGCTTCTTGACGATCCTGGGCTTAATGAGGGGATGGAGAACCGCTATGATACCAGTTCGGAGCGTCCGCCTTCTCCGAAGACAGCCTGAGGAAGAAAGCGGAACAGATCAATTTTAAGTGTGAGGCAACATCAGCACAACAACTACCGCTTGGGAGAGGCAGTGGGCATTGTGTTTAGAAAGGCTGATGAGCTTCCGTCAGCACTGTGTGTATAGAACCCCATGGCCTTTCATAAAAAATTTGGTTACAAAGCCGCATGACTCCTGAAAAATTGTTTTTAGAAAGCCGGATGACTTTCCTGAAAAATTGTTAGTAGAAAGACGGATGACTTTCCTGAAAAATTGTTCGTAGGAAGCCGGATGACTTTCCTGAAAAATTGTTGCATATGCAACTCAGATGAAGAGGAGGAGGAGGAGGAGGAAAGCAAGCAATTTAGGAGGTAGCCTGAGGTGGGGATGAGAACTGGGGGGATATCCATGACTTGTTCATCTTGATGAAAGTGAGGATGTTGGCGTTGTCGGTGGACAGGCGCGTCCGTTTGTCCGTAATGATACCCCTGGCGGCACTAAAAACCCTTTCAGACAGTACACTTGCAGCAGGGCAGGCAAGCACCTCAAGAGCGTACTGCGCAAGTTCTGGCCACCTGTCCAGCTTGGCCAGCCAGTAATTATATGGCGTGGAGTTATCGGTCAGGACGTTGGTCTGGTCCGCGACATACTCCCTCCCCATCTTGCGGTACTGTTCCGCCCTGCTCTGCCTGCCCTGTGGCTGTGTCGTATTGTCTTGCTGGGGTTTAAGAAACTTGGCAAAAGCATGGAATAGTGTACCCCTGCCCTTGGCGCCTACACTGACTTTCCCCCTCCTCTCCTCTCCAACTTCAGCCACTGCAGTCCGCCCCCTGTTGCTCGACTGGTCTGGAAAGGCCTGTAGCAGTTTCTGAACCATGGCCTTGTGGTAGAAAGTGACTTGGGTGCTCCGTTCCTCCACGGGTATAAGTTGGGCAAAGTTGTCCTTGTAGCGTGGGTCTAGGAGGGTGTACACCCAATAGTCATTGGTGGACAGTATCCTCTTGACCCGGGGATCACGACAAAGACAGCCAAGCATAAATTGTGCCATGTGCCCTACTGTGCCAACACGCAAGCCTTCAGCCTCCTCACTTAGCGGACTCTCCATCTCCTCCTCCCCCCCTTCCTCCGACCCCAATTCATCCTCCTCAGCCCATACCCGCTCAACAGGTATCATCACCCCTTGATGCATGGTGCCCAAGAGTTTCTTACTCCTCCTCAGCCTCCTCCTCCTCCTCAGTTTCGCGCTGCGAAACTGACAACAAGGTGCTCTCAATGTCACTGTCTTCCGCCACCTCCTGTGACACTGCTGAATCCTCAGATCTTAGGTTCCTCAAGGAGTTCTGGATGAGGCACAACAGAGGGATGGTGACACTGATGATGTGTGCATCACCACTGACCATCTCTGTTGCCTCCTCAAAGGGACCTAAGACCTGGCAGATGCCAGCCATCCACGTCCACTCCTCAGCATAGACATGAGGAAGCTGACTGGCCTGACTACCACCTCGGGGGATCAGCTGGCAGTCTACAACTGCCCTGCGTTGTTGGTACACCCTGGCTAGCATGTGTAACGTCGAATTCCAATGCGTGGGAACGTCACACAGCAGTCGGTGAACAGGGAGTTGTAGCCGCCCTTGCACAGTCCTGAGGGTCGCGGCATCGGTGGTGGACTTGCGAAAATGGGCGCATATGCGCCGCACCTTGGTGAGCAACTCACTCAACTGGGGGTAGGTCTTGAGGAAACGCTGGACCACCAAGTTGAGCAAGTGGGCCATGCATGGCACGTGAGTCAGCCCACCAAGATGCAGAGCCGCCACCAGGTTACGCCCATTATCGCAGACCACCATTCCTGGCTGAAGGTTCAGCGGTGCATGCCACACATTGGTCTGCCCCCTGATCCCCTGTAAGAGCTCTTCAGCCGTGTGCCTCTTATCCCCCAGGCTCACCAGTTTCAGGACTGACTGCTGCCGCTTCCCTACCACAGTGCTGAAACTGCTGGCCATCGAGGAAATGAGACTTGACGATTGGGGCATCACTGCCACTTTGGAGGAGGAGGAGGTGGAGGAGGAGGTGGAGGCATAATGTGCCGGAGACACACAGACGGAACTATGTCCCGCAATTCGTGGTGTGGGTAGCACATGTGCAGCCCCACGATCGGTCTCTGCCCCAGCCTCCACCAGATTGACCCAATGTGCCGTGAGGGAGATGTAATGTCCCTGGCCACCGGTACTCGTCCACGTGTCTGTGGTCATGTGGACTTTACCACAAACCGCGTTTTTGAGAGCGTGGGCGATGTTCTCAGACACATGCCGGTGCAGGGCGGGGACGGCACATCGGGCAAAATAGTGTCGGCTGGGGACAGAGTAACGGGGGGCTGCCACCTCCATAAGGTTGCGGAAGGATTCTGTCTCCACAAGCCTGTACGGCAACATTTCCAAACTAATCAGCTTGGCGATGTGCACATTTAGAGCTTGCGCATGGGGGTGGGTGGCTGAGTTTTTGCGCTTGCGTTCAAATGTCTGCGGTAGAGACAGTTGAACGCCGCACTGGGACACATGAGTGGAGGAGAGGGAGGGAGATGGAGCTGGAGGGGTCCTTTCGGGGCTGGAGGCTGCAACCTCCTGGCTTGGACGAGACACAGTTGCTGGACTAACTGTGTCAACGTCACCAGCTGACAGAAGTGCAAACCATTTGGTGGGGTGTTTTCTCTCCAAATGTTTGCGCAGGCTACTAGTGGTCAGGTTGTTGCATTTTGAACCCCTGCTCATTGACATGTGGCACAGCTTGAACACCGCCAAACGAGGATTGGCCTCATCATCCTTAAAGTACTCCCAAACTAAGGAGTGGCGCATAGTACGGGCTGGAGCGTGACCTCTAGGAGCACTTGGGGAAGTAGTGACTCGGCCCTGGCTTCTCCCTCGTCGCAGCCCTCTGGCTCTCTCAACAGCTTGTGGTGCTGATGTTGTCTCACAGTCTGAACCACTGCCTCCAGTTGCCTCATCCACCCAAGTAGGATCTGTCCCCTCATCATCCCCCAGGTCTTCCTCAGACTCCACAGTGACGTCCCTGACAACTACCTCCGACAACAGTGTCTCGTCGTCATCTTCCACCAGCTCCTCAGACGCCACTGCTAACTCCCCACTCTCATAACCCGGAGACTGCAAAAGGTCCTGAGAATCAGGGCATAGCAGCTCGTCCACTGGCACATCAGGGAAGTGGTGGCTGAAGAGTTCCATGGATAAATTTTGTTCTGGCTGGGGAGAAGGAGGGCGAGTTGGAGGACAGACACGCTGGCTCAGAGAAGACGACTGTCTGGATGAGGGGGCAGACGAAACGTGGCTGAACCACCTCCTGTTGTTGTTTGGGGTCTGTCAGAGTTGTAGGATGCTGCCCTACCAACTTCTGGAGTTGACCAGGCACCCTGACCTTACGTGTTTCCACTATACCCACAGCAGCTGGCACTGTGTCACCACACACACCACGGTCATCACCGCTGACCACAGCACCACCACGATTCCCACCTCTCCCTCCACGACCACCTCTTCCACCTCTCCCAGCTCTTCCCCCTCTCCCCCTGACCCTGGGGTTCTCCATGTGCACAGTAGCAGTATTATATTATTATAATTGTAAAGATTCAATACGGAATCTATAGACTGTGAGGTATATAGAAGGCTGATGAAATATATTCCCTTGTCGCAGCACCGTGTATTACAGAGAGCACTAAAATGCACTGGCCAATATAGATATATTGATATCTAGGTAAAATTATCTTCAGATCTATCAAGAAATAGCACACAGTATTTGTATATCGCACTGGAATCTACAGATCAATACGGAATCTATAGACTGTGAGGTATATAGAAGGCTGATGTAATATATTCCCTAGTCGCAGCACCGTGTACTACAGAGAGCACTAAAATGCACTGGCCAATATAGATATATTGATATCTAGGTAAAATTATCTTCAGATCTATCAAGAAATAGCACGCAGTATTTGTATATCACACTGGAATCTACAGATCAATACGGAATCTATAGACTGTGAGGTATATAGAAGGCTGATATAATATATTCCCTAGTCGCAGCACTGTGTACTACAGAGAGCACTAAAATGCACTGGCCAATATAGATATATTGATATCTAGGTAAAATTATCTTCAGATCTATCAAGAAATAGCACACAGTATTTGTATATCACACTGGAATTTACAGATCAATACGGAATCTATAGACTGTGAGGTATATAGAAGGCTGATGTAATACATTCCTAGTCGCAGCACCGTGTACTACAGAGAGCACTAAAATGCACTGGCCAATATAGATATATTGATATCTAGGTAAAATTATCTTCAGATCTATCAAGAAATAGCACGCAGTATTTGTATATCACACTGGAATCTACAGATCAATACGGAATCTATAGACTGTGAGGTATATAAATGGCTGATGTAATATTCCCTTCTCTCAGCACAGTCATGCACAGGAATATATCTGTTTAGAGATGTATAGTTTGAGCTATGTGGATGGACAAGGTGTACCAGGCACAGCTCTGCACAGAATACAGGCTTACAGCATATACTGTATACTGTTCTTCAGAGAATAAATAGTCGTTAAAAAGACTGTTGGGGCTTCCTAACCTAACTCCTAACTCCTTGCTGCACACACTACACTAGCTAACACTGTCTCTCTCTTCTCCTTCCAAAAGCACAATGAGGCTTGTGCTGCAGGTCCCTACCTTATGTAAAGTAAGGTCACATGTTACTGCCAGCCAATCACCGCTGGGGAGGTATAGGGGCTGGTACATCACAGCAGGCGCTCCCACAGCCTTCCCTTTCATGCTGATTGGCTGGAAAAAGCGGGTATTTCAAACGGGCAGTGACTCACGGATATTCACGAGTCCGCGCTGCCTCGGTATCACGAGCCGAGCCGAAGCAGGCAATATTCGTGCGAATCATGAATATTGCCGCTTCGATTCGCTCATCACTAATAATAAACAAAATAAAGGACAAAAAAAGGCTACGCGGGCCTTTGCCGACGTCTGGCCATCATGTCCTGCATTTCTCTCAGCTCCAGCTGCAGGCTGCGAATAAGCCGGGAGGCAGCACGGAGCCTGGTCTCAAATCGTAAGGCTGCCTCCAATTCAAAATCAGTGGTAATATCTTTAGGGGTGGAAACAGTAATATAATTAGTACGATCGAGTTAAAGTGGTTGTCCCACAAAAAATATTCTAAACATTCAAACCAGCACCTGGATCAGAATACTTTAGCAATTGCATGTCATTATATATTTGGTATATGTACTGGAACGAGTTATTAAGTGACATGTGTCTGTATTGAGCCTTCTTTTTTAATTTGAACTGCTCACTGAGAAGGCCACACCTGGTCAGATTCGGGGTTTGTACTTACTCGACACCCATACTGAGTGGTCTTCCCATGGTCCAGGGGAAAACTCCTCCCTGATGGTTGGAGCTACAAAAGATAAAACATAAATTTAGCTTATATTTTGAAGAGAGAAGGTCCACCTATTACACTTTTTATTTTACCTACCTTCTACCTCGGGAAGTTGGGCTGGTGGTGTTGGAGGGGCAGGTGAGGTCCTCTCTCGCTGGGGTGAAGGAGGGTGAGAGGGGCTCCTCTGTGGTGCAGCAGCTGACAAAAATCATTAAATAATGGCATTACAATCAACTCTAATGAACAGTTGTAACTTCTGATACATGGAAATAGTTTGGGGCTGGATCCCATTCCTAACCACTAGTGCTCTTATATCACTGCAGCTGCACTCCCACGTAGCTTGGATTAAAAATAAATTAAATATGTTTAAACTTACTAGAAGCTGCAGGTACTGTAGGGGCCGTCCTGCCTCGACAGTGACAGTGACTGTGGTGATGCTGTCGTTGACGGTGCTCTGCAACATAAATCCGTACACAATTGTTATGATGACTCTTTTTAATACTAACACTGTATACTACTATAAAAATATTATGGGTGAGAGGAGGCCATATCCATTTTTTTCTTCTAAATAGGTATTTATCACGATAGATATCGTTATCGCAATAAATTTCTTAATATTGTTAACACGGTGGGAATACTTTTGATATCGCCCACTCACATTAGCTGCAGCATGAGCACGTCTGTGAGTCTGTGTGTAGGAGGAGGAAGTGCTAACTATGAAGGGGCATATATCTAAGGGTACTTTCTTTCACACTAGCGCAGTTGCCTGACACAAACGGGAGAAAGGCCAGCCCCATTAACAATAATGGGGGACGGCGCTGATCCGGCCGCTATCCAGCAAGAACGCCGGGAATTGGCAGGACAAATACTGCAGAACAGCCTGCAGGATCATCACCATATATGTGAAAGTAGCCTAAGGCAAATTACTGGGAAGGGGAACGTATCTGAGAATACCTTCACTTGTTTTGGTGGTGTTAGAGGCGTGGCCTAGCATGGAAGAAAATTGCTGCAGCGCACTACGCACGCCCATGTTGTCCTTCTATACGGTTTTCATTATTAGCACTCACTGTTATATATACAATACAGTAAACTAATTTTTTAACATGTTTTTACTTTTCAAATATTTTACTCTCCCTGCCGTTTCACTGCAAGGATCTCAGTAAGCCGCTCTGGGCACTTAAACTTCAGATCGGACCATTTCCGCTGGATCTGGCCCGGGGTCCGCACAGTGTCGAAATGATGGCGCAAGCCTCGGATAACCTGCTGGATCACCTCCTTTTTATGCTGGTTCGGGTGGAGGTGTGTGCCATCGTAATCCTCACGGTCCATCAGCCGGATCATGTATTTCAGCTCTCCAGAGCTAAATGCTGAGGATCGCCTGGATGCCATTTTCCAAACTTCGCTCTGCCTCAGCCTAGCATCGTGCATGCCTGCGTATTACGCAATCGCTAGACAATAGTATGCTAAGGATTCGTATGCTCATGCGTACGGGTTCAAAGAAGTTGCGTACCTTTACAAAATGGAACGTTCGTTATTACTGCGCAAATGTTCACAAAACACCACATAATAACGTATGATTTGTATGCAGATTCGCCGAAAAGATTCATCAAAGATACGAATCTTATGAAAAGTTCGACGAATATTTGGTGAAGCGAATTTTGGATGATTCGCTCATCTCTACACATAAGGTTTTATATGGGGTGCACAATGGGGATATTGGCTCTACTAAGGGCACTAAAAGGTTTAATTTTTGTTAGGGACATTGATTCTACTAGGGGCTTTAAAAGGGAGCATTTTTGTACTGGCACACATTTTAAGGAGGCATTTTTGTACTGGCAGCCACACATTATCAGGGGGTATTTTTTATATTGGCACACATTATAAAGGGTGTTATTTTTTGTACTGGCACACATTATAAGGGAAATGTGTACTACCTGGGGTCATTATGGCGGGCTTTATTACTACTGGGAGACTATGATTACTAGTATGGATACTATAGGGGCATTATTATTTCTGGGACACAATAGGGGCATTATGACTGTTGGGGGCACTGTTAACAATAAGTGCACCTGGTTTTTAGAGCACTATTACTCGGGATTGCACCCTGGCATAGTATCAGCTTATTTTTATTATTATTATTTTTTCTGGGATACTATGTTTACATCACTATTAGTGTCATGGACACTATTTGCTGAGCACAGTTATTTTTAGGGTACTATGTGCTAATAATTATTGAAGTGGTAGTATTTGTGTGGTAATAGTATTTTTAGGGGGATTATCTGTTTCTGCAGTATAATATTTGGGATCATTGTGGGCACAGTATTGAGAAGGGCAGGATCAGGTGTTCAGAAGGTGGGGTGGATGATGGGAAAGTAGAAACCTAAGATGCCTGTTTATCAAACTCTGCAGAGACAAGAGATCAATATGGCAGACTGGTCCAAATAGAGAAGATGAGGAAACATCTACATCAGAGAAGACATTGCTGGATGCAAGAGGTATGTAGTGCTGTACTCTCCTTTTTTTGTTTTTAGCACTGCATGTCATGTTTTTCATATGTATGTATTTATTTATTAAACAGTAGGGCTGGAAGAAAGGGGTTACATTGGGAATTTGGCATCGGAGTGGAGGCTCTGTTTCAATTTTTGGTTGAATGGAATTCCCTTTTAAGTGCCACTGTATTTTGGTACTAAGAGTCCACTGTATGGCAACGTAAATTGAGTAGTTTATGTAGCGCATGTAAACATAGCTACAAAGTTTGAAAGGTGATCAAACTCAAAATTAAAAACAAACATTTTACACATTTCCATGAGCATTAATTTGCTTTTGTTCTAAGAATTCAACTCAGACTTTTTCTGAAGCCAGTAACTAGGGATGAGCGAACTTTTGAAAAGTTCGGTTCGCTTCGATTCGGCGAACTTTCATGAAGTTCGGATTCGTACGAACTGAACCTAAAACGAACCTTGCTATAACGGCTGAATAATAGCTGCTAAAATAATGGGAGTCTGATAGGGTACAGTTTCGTTTACTTGCAGTTGCTATTACAATGAAAAAAGTGGAAAAAAATCCAAGTGACTTCAACAACAGCGACGCAAAATATACGCATATTTGAGAATTTACACTAATGCGTACGCTAATGCGAACATTCCCGCACAAATAACGAACATACAGTGTAGCGTTGTCAAAGGTACGCTACTTAACAGAATATGTAAGCATTAGCATACTCATACACTGCGTCTGCGAACATTCCTGCTCAAGTAACGAACATACAGTGTAGCGCTGTCAATTGTACGCTATTTAACTGAATATGTACGCATTAGTGTATGCATACACTGCATCTGCGAACATTCCTACTCAAGTAACGAACATACAGTGTAGCGTTGTCAAAGGTACGCTACTTAACTGAATACGTACGCATTAGCGTACAAATCTTTAACGTACTATTCGTACGTACGTACGCACGCACGACGTAGAAGCATAGACTCCACCACTTTTACTCCTCCTCCCTCTCGAGATCCGGTCAGCGTGAGAGAAGACGCAAGAAAGATGGCGTCTCGCCAACGTGGCCCTGACTGTGGCGGAATGGTTTGGGGCACTGACCCCTATGAGCCTACAGAAAAGCCCGAAGAAATATATTGGGAACAATGGAACTGGGACTCCCGGCCCAAGAAGCCGCAAGAGACACCCGCCGCACTGGCTGGTGCGGTGGAAGCGGCTGCAGCTCCCGCTCCGCCGCCCCGGAAGAGAGATTATTCGCTGAGGCAGAACCCCATGGTTCCCGAAGCAGTGACCGTAAAGGCCCTCACCCTCTGGGAGTACAAGAGACGCGTGGAGGAGTGGGTGGTGCAGGTCTTAGAACACCCCCGTACCGGATATCCCGTACTGGAGAGAAGACGGGGCACCGTGCTATGGTTCAGCGTGAAGAGAGGCGTAGGTTTTATCACCGATGAAGAAACCGCCGAGGAATTCTACGTGAATCACAGGTCGGTGAAGAGGACATATCTACCTCGGAGTCGTCATAATTTACATCCCGGGGACTATGTGATCTATACCCCGATGAAGTCCCTCCAGGGGCCATTTTCAACAGGCGTGAAGGTATTGACCCGTCCAGCGAGGCCTGCCTGGCCCCCGGAAAGGTGGGAAGAAGAGTCAGCGGACAGCACGGAGCCGTATCGCTTACCTGCTGCTGATGCCCCGCAGGCAAAAGAAGAGCCTACCCATCAGCCGGAACCCCTGATCCCAGGTCTACTGCCTCCACCTACAATGCAGGTGGGAGAGTTGGTCACCTCCAACTTCAACTTTCAGCCCACTGTGGTACATGCCAGACTACCCTGGCAAATCGAAGCCGCCATGAGCGCCGCCCGTGGGAGACCCCTACAAGAACCCCTACAGCCGGAGTGTCTGACCCCCGTCGTACCGGCAAGAGGATCCGGCCAGGAGGCGAAGGTAGGAGAGGCTTCCGCATCAGCATGCAGGACCCCCAAACTGGTCCCATCACTGAGAGGACGCCGGGGAATGGCTGCCGCTTATCGGGCAGCTTATCAGAGGCAGGAGCACCCTCTAATGTCCTTCAGCTCGAGTAGTAGCGAGGAGGACTGGCAGGCCTTCCAATAGTGGGAGCCTGCACTCAAGTACTGCCAAATAACTCCAGGACTAATGGGAGCCACCCCGTGGACTGAGCCTGAAAGGGTGAGGACCTGATTGGCTGTGTTTTAGTTGTTTATGTTGCCCTGTTTTGGCCTCATCTGGAAGGACACGTGTGGCTGGACTCCCCCCATCTGCAATAATCCAAGTTGCGCCATGTTTGCGCACCACATCCTTTTTCCCCCCTTTTCAGGTTGTTGGGAAATCACTTTTAAAACGGTTTGTCAAGAAACTTTTTCTGCTATTTATAACCTATTTTATTACCCATGTGGACTACAAATTTCAAGTCGAATTTGGGACTTTGTTCCTGTTCCAAGCCAAAGAAGAAGAAAAGATGGACTTGAATGTAACCACAGATATCCTATATTATGCCTTTATTATATTTGTACTTAAATGTTTGCACTAATGTTTTTATATTTCATGAACGTTCAAGAATATTGCCCATTGTGTGTGTTTCTTTGCAGGTACCACAATGTGTCCTGAATGCACTTTAGTGTATGGTCACACACTTAGCCAGATAGACAGCACCTTACTTGTCTCTACCTCAGATATATATGCTGCCTCTGAGGGCGTTTCACACTAACGGTTCATGGTAGCCAGGTTTCAGAGCCACAAGCAGTTTTCTCTTTATTCCTTCAGGGTTATCCTCGCTGCTATAGATGTGTCCGGAGAGAATAGTCTCTCCTTGGAACTATGGAAGGACGGGCAGCCCCCCCCCACTCCTAGTTCATTGTCCTTTATGTGTGTGGTTAGAGAGATCTTAATTCTCTCATTGGAACTATGGCAGGACTGGCAGATTCCTCCTCCTAGTTCACTGTGTCCTGAGGCCTCGAGCACCGCCTCCAGGAAAATAACTTGCAGCTACAGATAGACATCAAGGTGACAAAGCGTAAAGCATTATAAGGCTTTGGTGCTTGGAAGGGATTACAGAATAAGGCCACCCTTCTGTTTGTGGGCTTATCATTTCACAATGGTGGGATTACAGAGTGAAGACACCCCCATGCTTTCTTTGGTATTTTATGGCCGAAATATTCTGAGTCAGTTCGAAATGGTTGCTTAGTGCAGTTTACATAGGTTGTTCGTCTGCTGAGAGGGGATAACAGAGATCGGACACCCTACTCACAAGGCAGGAACGTACCAGCATAGTAGCTCAGTTGTGTATTTATGTATGTTATGCCATTTATATGTATCTATTTCATGCAGCACCTTGTATTCATTGGATTCTCTGTAAGCTTTTCTATATCCTAATCCTGTATGCTAATCCTAAGCACAAGCCAAGGATGGCTTGACTTTAAGTAAGGGGGAATGTAACACCCCAGAGTAGTGTTACAATTCTGCGTAACCAGCTTTTATCTGTGTGCTTCTGTGCATTGATGTCATCACCAGCATTAATATGTATTATATTCCATGTTATGCAACTGTTTCTCATGTAATGTACCTGGTGTACCAGCAGGTGTCAGTAAATACTATGGCAGATTCAGATGTAGTTTTACCAGAATGGTACATTCCTTAGTCCATTCTGACCCCCTCTGCTGGAGAGAAGTTAAGCTCTTCCAACTTCCTGCAGTGAGGAGGAAATGACAGTTTAGTCACAGAGTTGTCCCCTGTACCCTGATCAGGGAGGACATGTGCAGGACAGCAGAGCACCTTCAGCTCTGCTGTACCCTAAAGATAGAGTAATATAGCCTGCAATAAGGCACAACAATAATACTCTCAAGGGAAGCCAGACTTAAGAGGTAACCTCAGTTTAGAACAGGAAGCCTGACACCTGAATTTCCAAGCATCTGCCAAGTATAAGCAATAAGCTGCACTTGCTGGACACCAAGTTGAAGGATGAACCTTATTCAAAGATAAATTAATAAAACTACGTTGGACCATTCCCACAAGTCTGCGCATCATTCCCACCTGATGACCCGCAATTACTACTACTAGTAATTTATTGCAGCCGGAGCCACCGCCTGGGGCCTGTCCGTCTCACGAGGTAGGAACAACGTGACAATCCCACCAAAGACTTGAGTGGCCTAAATACCCCTTGGCACTCCTACCACTGGGACATAAAGGAAAATCACCTTAGAGGGCCCTGGAGGGGGAAAGGGTCATTATGATTATTATGACATTATGATTGAGTGCCTGCTGGTGAACAGACCCTTGAAAACATTATGGTTGAAGACCTGGTGGTGAACAGACCCTAAAACATTATTTTTGAGGGACTGGTGGTGAACAGACCCTTGAAAACATTATTGTAGAAGGCCTGGTGGTGAACAGACCCTTGAAAACATTATTTTTGAAGGACCGGTGGTGAACAGACCCTTGAAAACATTATGGTAGAAGGCCTGGTGTGGAACAGACCATTGAAAACATTTTTGATGGCCTGGTGGTGAACCAGTAGGGTTAAGAAGAGACAAGTTGAGGAGGAGGAGGGGGCAGCACTTGATTGCACCCAGTATGTTTCCAAACAGACAATTGACGGTGGGGGCATTAGTAGGAGCAGTATTCTTTTGGACCCAGAAGGGCCTAGTACAGAGAACTGAAGTTGGAAGCTAAGAATATGCACGCTTGTAAAAATCACTTTTTATACATGACAAAATGTTGATGTAGAGTTCAGCACAGGACAGTCAACGTTAAAAAAAACCCTCTAACATTACTGCTAGTCTAGTAGGATACGGATACGGTTAAATAGACAGAAAACCTCACCCACAGAATCCATGAGGTGAAGAAAGGACATTTAAAAAGGCACAGATTCAAGAAGGCTTTATGCCAGTTCCATTATCCAAAAATACGTGTCCAATTTTCATGAAATGGACACCTCACTGGCACTCGCTTTACAAATTGACAAAATATCAAATCTGAGAAATTGAAAAATAGACAAAATGTCAAAAATTGACAAATTGACAAAATGTCGGCGCGCTCAGGCACTTCCGGAGCTGTGTGGGTGACGTCACACATCTTGTTTTTCACAGAAAACCAGGATACTAGGGATTATAGGAGTAATAATCCCTTGTATCCTGGTCTATTCTGTGAAAAAAGTCGTTTTGCGTCGCCGTTTTTTTTTTCCAGATTCGTCACGATTCTGTTAAAAAAACGGTTTGGTTCGCTCAAAATAACAACGACGCAAAATATACGCATATTTGAGAATGTACACTAATGCGTACGCCAATGCGTGTACACATTAGTGAACATTCTCAAATATGCGTATATTTAGGTTATGGAATATGGCATATTCCATACCCTAAATATACGCATATTTGAGAATGTTCGCTAATGTGTACACATTTTATGAATTAATACGCATTAGTATACGCATTAGCGTACATTCTCAATAAATATGCGTATATTTTGCGTCGCCGTTATTTTCACCAGATTCGTTATGAACTTTCTCAAAATTCGGTTCGGTGAATAACCGAACTTTTGGGAAAGTTCGTAACGAATCTGGTTCGTTACGGTTCGGTTCGCTCATCCCTACCAGTAACCAATACTGCTGGGACCAAAAACTTTTCCAAAGATTCACTTATGGTAAAGAAAGCTTGTTGTCATTGTCACCTATGGAGTTCAGACCTTTATATATCCAGACAGACTGAATGCTCACATGCATACATTGTGACACTGTTATATTGTCACTGTAAGCTGTGTTTTGTGGGTACTTTATAGTTACTGTCACCATCACTGTTATTTATGGAAAATACTTGTACAATATAACATTGTGCTGTGAAAAACACGCAAATTATGTGCTCAGTCCCCTTGTGCATGAAATTGAAACTAAGTTCCATTTGCTTGAATTGAGCTGCATCACAGTTCTCTTCAATGTGAATATAGAGAAGAAACAATATGCAGGGAAAAAAGCAGGACCAACCAAGGTTCTCAGCATCTCAGGATCTCAGGATAGGCAGGGCCACAGAGTTTAGGCACCTGCCAATCACAATATTATGTTTTATGTCATTGAGAGCACCGGTAGCCTCTCCTGACATGTCTGTTTTAGCAATTTCTTTCATCCAGTTCTGGAGCATTGATTCTTATGAATGAATTACTGGCAGTTTGCAATGAACGTCCAGAAGGATGATACCAGTTGAAGGTGTGTCCATGCACAATCTAACACTATCCAATCAGGCTTCCAATATCACACTTACAACTGGTAATACCCTAGACCATCCTTGCATACTTGAAGTAATTTATTATGCATATAGGAATCAAAAACAGATGTAAAGTAGATGGTAGAATAAATGCTTCTGAATTTTTATTACCTGGGAAATAAAGTAGTTGCTAAAATAAATATGTCAGGAGGGGTTATAGGTCCTCTTTAAAGATTCTGTTTTGTAATTTACCTATTTCTGACCTCAAAATTGGTTCCAATAACCATTTCTTACAATTGACTCTTCACAGCAACAAGCTCCTGTTGGCAACCAGAGCTTATTCCTAACCAGTGCTATGGCAGTCCAGTCTAATCACTGGACGGGTCTCCCGTGCAGCAGAGAGCTGGTGCTTGGCTATCTCATGACAGTTGCACTCCTGTTTTAACAGTCCAGACTAGCAGAAGCACCGATCCAGGCTATGTAACCCCTTATTCAACCACCGGGCTATTGCCTGCGGCATAACAGCTTATACAGAGTAAGCGGAATTCCTCTGACTCCCATCAGCACCCCACAAATGAAATCAACGGGTACAGATGTGTCCAGAGTGTCCTAGCAGGCCATAGTAGTACAGATGTGTCCAGAGTGTCCTAGCAGGCCATAGTAGTACAGATGTGTCCAGAGTGTCCTACCAGGCCATAGTAGTAAAACTAATATATATATATATATATATATATATAGCACAATGACAGAGTGTGGAAGTGGCAGCAGCAGTAGAATTTTGAGCTAACAGAGTGGCGCAACGACAGAGTGTGGAAGTGGCAGCAGCAGTAGAATTTTGAGGCCACAGAATGGCACAATGACAGAGTGTGGAAGAAGTAGCAGCAGCAGTAGAATTTTTAAGCCACAGAGTGGAACAATGACAGAGTGTGGAAGTGGCAGCAGCAGTAGAACTTTGAGGCCACAGAGTGGCACAATGACAGAGTGTGGAATAAGTAGCAGCAGCAGGAGAATTTTTAAGCCACAGAGTGGCACAATAACAGAGTGTGGAAGTGGCAGCAGCAGTAGAATTTTGAGGCCACAGAGTGGCACAATGACAGAGTGTGGAAGTAGCAGCAGCAGTAGAATTTTTAAGCCACAGAGTGGCACAATGACAGAGTGTGGAAGAAGTAGCAGTAGCAGTAGAATTTTGAGCTAACAGAGTGGCGCAATGACAGAGTGTGGAAGTGGCAGCAGCAGTAGAATTTTGAGGCCACAGATTGGCACAATGACAGAGTGTGGAAGTGGCAGCAGCAATAGTAGAATTATGAGGCCAGAGTGGTACGACGACAGAGATGGGAAGGAAACATTTTTCTTGACCACTAATGTCTATGCCCGAGGAATTGACGTAGAAGTGTCAACCATTGTCAAGTTTGACCTGCCTGTGACTGTACAAAGTCTGACAGAGTGGCACGACGACAGTGTAGAGGAGGCAGTGGCAGCAGCAATAGAATTTGGAGGCTACAGAGTGCCAAAATGACAGAGTGTGGAAGTAGTAGCAGTAGTAGTAGCAGAATTACGAGGTCACACAGTGGCACAATGACAGAGTGGCCCGACAAGAATGAAAACATCAGTCCTTAGTATTTCACAGTCACAGACAGGCCCAATACAAAGACTGCAAATGACAGTAGTGAAGAATTATGAAGTCACACAGTGGCACAACGACAGAGTGGCCTGACAAGAATGAAAACGTCAGTCAGGAGAATTTCGCAGTCACAGATAGGCCCAATGCAAAGATTGCAAATGTCAGTAGTGCAGATTTATGAGGCCACACAGTGGCACATAGACAGAGTGTGGAAGTGGCAGCAACAACAGAGTGGCCTGACAAGATCAAAAATGTCAGTAAGTAATTTCGCAGTCACAGGCCCAGTAAGTAATTTCGCAGTTACAGGCCCAGTGAGCAAATATCAGATGTCAGTAAGTATAATTTAGAGGCAACAGAATGGTACGACTACATTATGGAGACAGTAGTAGTAGCAGCAACAGCAACAGCAGCTTGGGCAGACTACAGAATGGTACAACGACATTATGGAACCAGTAGTAGTAGCAAACAATCACTGATAGAGGTGCACTTCGATGGTAGATGCAATTGATAATATATAACTTATATTCTTATAACAAGAACATACCGGAGCCCGAGCACCGCATCAAGGTGTATTTGGACATTTACACCTGGAGGTGTGGCAACTCCAGTTTTGAATGTACCATGACTTACATCTTATGGTAACATTCTGGTGCACCTGTGCAGCCTAAGTCACAAGAGTCATTGGTAGGTGGGGCTCACAGCCTCCTCCCTCCTCCCATTGTATGTGTGATCTTACGCTGGAAGTAATTAGGAGTTGGTCGCTGTGTGTCGGCCTGTATGCTCCTTCCGCAATTGCCCATACGGCAAGGTAGGTTAGTGTTAGGTCCCGTGCCACTCTGAGATACCTTGACGCGGTGCTCGGGCTCCGGTATGTTCTTGATATAAGAATATATTGGCGAAAGTCTCATTTTAACACCAGCGTGAGGGTTTAGCCATATATTATCAATTGCATCTACCGTCGCAGTGCACCTCTATCGGTGATTGTTTGATTATATAGTTCGCCACATCTGCACAATTGGTTACCTTGTGTAGGATGTTTTTGTGGTACATGTGGTCCGCTGCAGGCATCCTCCATTGTATGCATTTTTGCTGGGGATTGCTGTTAGCAACGGATCACATGTGCAGGATTTGCTCCCCCGGTTTGATATGCGCAACAGCATATGGGGTTTGAGCACTTTTCTGCCATTTTAGACCACGTTTTTTTCAGTGATTGCAGTAGTAGTAGCAGCAAGAGCAGCAGCAGCATGGGCAGACTACAGAATGGTATGGCGGCATTATGGAGGCAGTAGTAGTAGCAGCAACAGCAGCAGCAGCATGGGCAGACTACAGAATGGTACAACGACATTATGGAGGCAGTAGCAACATCAGCAGACTATAGAGTAGCACGACGACAGTGTGGGGAGGTGGGTGGCAATAACACTATCCGCTGACGATGGTGGATGTAAGAAGGAGCACTTGGCATCAGATGTGTGGCATCCGGCAGGTGGCAGCATCAGAATATTTGGTGAGGCAGGTAGCCAAAAGAAACAGTCAAAAAGCAGCATGAATGATCTAATCTGATGCATCAAGCATTGGTGATTGGAAATCCTGGCTGATCCCCGCCTGATTCATCTTGACAAAGGTCAGTCTCTCCACATTTTGGGTAGACAGACGAGTTCTCCTTGGTGTAACTATGGCCCCCGCCGCACTAAACACCCGTTCTGATGCCACACTACTGGCCGGGCAGGACAGCTTTTCCAGAGCAAACTTGCCCAATTGCGGCCACAAATCTAGTTTGGCTGCCCAGTAGTCCAGCAGATCTTCAATGAACGGGGGCAGGGTGCTGTCCAAGTATGTCACCACCTGCTGTTTCAGGTCATCCTCCAGGTCTAGCTGAGGCTGCTGGTGTGTAGTTTCTTCACTATGCGGGTGAAGAAAGCTGCTCATCAGCGACTGTAGACTCAGGCTGCTGCTGCTGACGAAGCTGGTACTGCTACTGCCATCCCTACCTCCCCCAGCAGTGGAACATGAGTGCAGAGGGCTCCCCGGTCAGACCTGCGAGAGGATGGACAATGGTGCAGATAGGCAGCGGCCAACTGACTACATAGGATATCTCTATAGCAGTTCAGTTTGTCCTCCCTCTCAGCGGGTGTAAAAAGGGCCCCCATTTTGGACCGGTAGTGAGGGTCTAATAGGGTGGAGAGCCAGTAGTCATCCCTCTACCGAATGGTGAAAATACAGCTGTCACTACGCAAGCAGGTGAGCATGCATCGGGCCATTTGCACAAGTGACTCGGAGGGACTCTCTGCCTCCATCTCCACTGCATACTGCCATGGTGTGTCTGGGTCCTCTGCCTCCTCTTCTTCATCGCCCCGTAGCTCAGCTGACTGCTCCTGCTCCTCCTCTCTTATCACCTGGGTAGAGAAACTACCCATTTCTCTAGGCATTCTTTGTGCTCCATGTCCTCCTCCTCTTCCTCTAGTTCAGCCCCCACAGGGCTCATGTGGCCATGAGATGTAGTCACCACAGCTCCTGTCCCCTGACCAGCTTGATTTAACAGCATCTATTCCAGGATATGAATGAGTGGAATGACGTTGTTCATCCCGTAGTCCTGGCGACCAACAAATAAAGTGGCCTCCTCAAAGGACACAAGCAAATGGCAGGTGTGATGCATGAGCTGCCACTGGCTGACATCGAAGTTACACAGGGGAGTACCTCTGTCCGCTTGGATCATCAAGAAATTGTTTATGGCCGTTCTCTGTTCGTACAGTCGGTCCAACATATGGAGGGTGGTATTCCAACGGGTGGAAACGTCACATATCAGCCTATGTTGGGGGACGCCGTTCTGCCACTGTAGCTCAAGGAGGGTGTGCTTGGAGGTGTAGGAATGGCTGAAGTGCATGCAAAGTTTCCTGGCCATTTTTAGGATGTCTTGCAGATGGGCTGAAGACTTTAAGAACCGCTTGACAACCATATTGAACACGTGCGCCATGCAGGGCGCATGGCACAGCCCTCCTTGACGCAGTGCAGACACCATGTTCTTCCCGTTGTCGGTCACCATTGTTCCGATTTTGAGTAGTCGCGGGGAAAGCCATTATTGGATTTCTTGATGAATGACGCGAAGCAGTTCCTCCCCTGTGTGATTCCATTCACCCAGACAAAAGAGGTGTAGAACTGCGTGAGACCGCTGTGCCCTGCACATGTGGTATGATGGTGGGGCACTGTGAATTGTCCCTGCAGTGGAGGCTGAGGACACCATGGAGGGTGAGGAGGCAGTCGACACCGACAGGCTCAAGGACTGGCCCACCTTCTGTTCTACATATTTGTGCAGAGCTGGTACTGCCTGCAAAGAAATGACAGCTTGTAACTCTCCATCTTGGCTCGGCACAAGCCATCAGTTCTCAGAGTCCACCACTTGGAAAGGGAGGGACTGCAGCATGAACAATTTGGCTAGGAGCACATTCAGCTTCTGTGCCGTTGGCTGTGTACACCCATACTGCTGTCTCTTGACAAAGACTTCGCTGATCGATTGCTGACAGAATGATTGACGAGGAGGAGGAGCAGGAGCATCAGATAATGGGAAGGACAGATAGCTCCCTTCGGCTGAGGTGGTGGAGCCTTGACTGCCTGAAATCTGTTGGGCGCCACTGGTTGATGCTGCGGATGCTGTGGCTGCTGCTGAAGGCTAGACCACCGCACTGGAGCCATGGTTCTCCCAGGCCACTTTATGGTGACGCTGCATATGTTGACGCAGGGCCGTGGTGCCAACATTGGCATCCTGACCATGCTTCAGCTTCTTCCCACAGATTCTACAAATAGCTAGGTTCACCTCACCCGCCGGCTTAACGAAAAACTGCCACACCGTCGTGAATTTACCCCCAACACTCTTCACTGACTGGCTGCTACCGCCACTGCCTCCTTGAACCGCTGCACCACTACTTTTCGGTCCGGTAGGCTCCTGCGAAGCGGGTGGTCTACCTCAGGCACGTTTGGCTCCCGACCTCCCACTGCTACCACCCTGCTGGCTCTGTCACTGCCTCATGGGCTTCATCATCGAGTAGTGTCTGCACATCGCTGACATCCTCCTCGACTGTCTGTGGGTCAGGAGCCTGACCGTGCGCAACCCTAGCTCCCACACCACTCTCCTCATCACTACTTGCTTGCCTAACTGAGGAAGCTAGGATGTCTCTTCCACATCTTGGCTGTCCAGTAGCTGCTGACTGTCCTCCAGTAGCTGCTGACCCTCCTCCAGTAGCTCATGCTCACTGTAAAGTGGAGCTGAGCCCACAGCATACATTACTTCTCTGGCTGAGGGAGCAGAAAAGGACAGAGGCAGGTTAAGGACAGGTGAGCACACAGGGCCTGCTCCAGGGCCATGCCAACTAAGGGTTGTGTCTGACGAACCCACCGATTCTTGACTGGGGGTCTCTGAAGTCATTTGGGACGAAGTCAAAGACCGAGTCAACCATTCAAGAACCGCTGGGTTGCTGGTCAAGACCCAACCGCTAGATGACACCGAGAGCTCTGACCTCTCAGTGTGACCACTGCTGCCATGCTCCCTTAGTCTGCTGTGACCTGTGCCTGCGCCAGAAACATTTAGGCCTCTGCCACTCCCCTGTGCAGGGCCTGTGACTTCTCTGCCTGACATGATCTTAGATAAAATAAATAAATTAATTAAAAGGAAATTAAAACACGCTACAAAGGGCTGTAAATGTCCCACTACAGCACCGAGTGAATAATACATTTTTCTGACAACACTAATAGCTGCTAGAACACTTTACTATATAGAACTTTGGCGCTGTACACCTACTAAAACTCTTTTTCTGGAGAATTATACACGCTACAACGTGCTGTAATTGTCCCTCTTCAGCACAGAACAAATAATATGTTTTTTTTCAACACTAATAGCTGCTAGAACATTTTATATAGATTTTTGGCGCTGTATGCCTACTAAAACTCTTTTTTTTAGAATTATACACGCTACAACGGGCTGTAATTGTCCCACTTCCGCACAGAGCAAATAATATGTTTTTTGGGCAACAGTAATAAATGGCAGTAGCTTTTAAAATATAGAACTTTGGTGCTGTACACCAACTAAAACTCTTTTTCTTGAGAATAATACACATTACAACGGGCTGTAATTTTCCCACTTCAGCACCGAGCGAAAAATATGTTTTTTTGGGCAACACTAATAACTGCTAGAACACTTTAATATATAGAACTTTGGCGCTGTACGCCTACTAAAAATCTTTTTTTTTGAGAATTATACAGGGTACAACGCGCTGTAATTGTCCCACTTCAGCACACAACAAATAATGTTTTTTTTCAACACTAATAGCTGCTAGAACACTGTACTATATAGATCTTTGGCGTTGTACGCCTATTAAAACTCTTTTTTTAGAATAATACATGCTACAAAGGGCTGTAATTGTCCCACTTCAGCACAGAGCAAATAATATATTTTTTGGGCAACAGCAATAAATGCCAGTAGCTTTTAAAATATAGAACTTTGACAGTATACACCTACTAAAACGTTTTTCTTGAGAATAATACATGCTACAACGGGCTGTAATTGTCCCACTTCAGCACTGAGCAAATAACACGTTTTCTGGGCAACACTAATAGCTGCTAGAACACTTTACTATATAGAACTTTGACGCTGTACGCCTACAAAAACTTTTTTTAACAATAAAACGCTACAAAGGGCTGCCATTTTCCCATTTCACCACAGCTAATAAGCCCCAACACTAAAACAGCAAAAAAGTGCTATACTAAATATAACTACAGCGCACAAGGGTTAACAAAACCCCAGTAACCAGAATTAGAGTCAAACCTGACATGAGCAGCTGTAGTATGGCAATACTTCACTTCCTATCCTTTCCCTACACTTCTATTCAGCAATTTGTACTTTTGATGAGGTTTTGTAACAGTTACCCTAGCGCCTGCAAACATCTCTCCCTGCACTAAGTTCACTGTAGAATGACAGAATCCAAAATGGCTGATGGTGTTTATAGGGCTGTGACATCACAGGGCTTTCTGGCTGCTGATTGGCTGCATGCATGGCATTGTGGGTGATCCCTCCCTCTCTCATGTTCCTTTCTCCGTGTCCAAACATGTGCAGCCGCCATTTTAGTGAAGAAAAAAAAAAAAATTCGTGGTGACGAATGAGGAAATTCTAAATCAGTGCGAATCGAATAATTCCAGAAATTCGGATCGAATTCCACTTCGTCTGATTTGATTCGCTCATCTCTAGTTATCATGTAATTTATGCAGAAAAATGAACTCGGCAAAATTTATAAGGTAAAAACTCTGTGGCATTATTGCTGTTTTTTCCCATTCCCCTCCCAGGAAGTGTTAATAAAAGTCACACCATTAAAAACTACAACTTGTCCTGCAAAAAACAACAACAATCCCTCTTACAGTAAGGGCCTATTCATACATGAATGGGTCTGCATTTATTCCGCTATGAGAGCCAGCTCCGTGCCGCGGCTCCGCATAAAAAAATAAAATATGTCCTATACTTGTCCGCAATAGCGGACAAGTATAGGCATTTTCAATTGGGCGCCTGGCAGGGCGGCACCCGAAGTATTGCGGGTCCGCATGTTTGTAGACGTGCAATAATACGGTCGTGTGAATGGGGCCTTATACAGATGAAAAAATAAAAAGGTTATAGGTCTTTGAGGGGGACAATTAAAAAAAAAATAAAATAATTGTTTGGTCACTAAGGCCCAAAAGTGGTCACTAAGGGGTTAATGTAAAGTGTTTAAGGAATCATCCTCATTTGTTGATTCATTAGTTTTACTTGATTCATTTAAAATCATGCCTACATTCTACACTGAAATGAGTTGTCAAAGAGGGTCTTGTAGGTGGATCTCAAGAATTACTGCACTTGTTTCTTGAGCCTTTTTTTTCTTCTCTGTAGATTTTTCACATCTCATTGTGGAGGCACGCAACATATTATCATTATGTTAGAAGGGAGAATATGCGCTCAGCTGCATTTAGGTCTTTTTGACAGCAACAAAGACAGTGATCTGTTCATGTAATATCTCCAGCACTGACTTGCCATATCCACGTAGCATGTTCTGTCATACTGCTGTACAGAATCGAAAGGGATGCCTATCATAGATTTGGTATTATCTCAAATGAACATTAAAAGTCAAATCTGTGTTTGACCTTAGAAACTAAACTTTAATAAGTTTCTATTGATCTAGTCAGGTTTGCCTGTACGGCTCATTTACAAACCAGGAGGATGATCAGTTTTTGGTCAAAAAAATGCTTTAAGAGAATATACCATCAGAAAATATTTTGTATTGTATTGTTTCAAACAAGTTTTTATTTTAAACTTTTTTTTTTTTTAGAATTTTTGGTGTTTGTTTTTTAATTTTTCTATGTTGCTATTCAAATAAATTCAAATAAAAATCCTAAAATAAAAGTAATAAAAGTTATTTGTTTTTGCACCGGGAACAAAGTCTAAAATATGTCAAGACTTCTTTTTCTTTGAGGGCAGCCACATGGGTCAGAGACACAATGGGCATTGACTTCTATGGGATGGCATGCTGTGTGACCTGTACAGAGGTCAGAAGGAATAGATAAGCTGTGATATCACCTATACAGAGGTGATAGCTGTAATTGTAATTATACCTGTAGTGATAATGTGATGGCTACTGAAAAGGTACAGAACAGGAAATCATGACCTATTATTAGACCTAGGTCATTAACATGGTAGGATTATGTACATTTTTATTAAATACATTAATGATATATTAAATATAATGACATTGTGGTACAATTGTTCATGTTTTTGGACTCCTACACTCATAAAGCCTATGCACAAAGGGAAAGGGCTGACAAAAATTACAAGGAACAGGCACTCCAATACACTCTTTATTACACATAAAAGAGGGCATCAGACACACCCTTGAAAAATTATGATTGATGGCCGGCTGCTGACACTCAAAAACAATAGGGGTGATGTGCTGCTGCTGAGATGACCGTCTAAAACATTATGGGTGAGGTGCTGCTGCTGAGCTGACCATCTAAAAAATTATGGGTGACATGCTGCTGCTGAGCTCACCGTCTAAAACATTGTGGGTGAGGTGCTGCTGCTGAGCTGACCATCTAAAACATTATGGTTGAGAGCCTGCTGATGAGCTGACCGTCTAAAACACTGGTTGAGGGCCTGCTGGTGAGCTGACCGTCTAAAACATTATGGTTGAGTGCCTTCTGGTGAGCTGACCGTCTAAAACATTATGGTTGAGGGCCTGCTGGTGAGCTGACCGTCTAAAACATTATGGTTGAGGGCCTTCCGGTGAGCTGACCATCTAAAACATTGTGGTTGAGGGCCTGCTGGTGAGCTGACCGTCTAAAACATTATGGTTGAGGGCCTGCTGGTGAGTTGACCGTCTAAAACATTATGGTTCCGGGCCTGCTGGTGAGCTGACCGTCTAAAACATTATGGTTGAGGGCCTGCTGGTGAGCTGACCGTCTAAAACATTATGGCTATGGTAATGTCGGCTTGATTAACGGCAGGAAAAAATGACACCGGATGTCAGCTATATAGGATACAGTAACGTTATAATGTACAATGTTATAATGCACCAGCTGTGCAGGTGGTGTTAAGGTCAGGCAAACTTGTGTTATTTTTGCCCCAAAAGAAAAAAATATATTGCAGCCAGATGTAACAGTAGCCCTTAAAAGGACCTTTGGGTCTTTTAAACAGAACAACTAGCCCTGTCTAGCCAAATCCTATCCCTACACTATCTGTGCCTCCTTGCACAAACGTTATACAGCAGACTCAGCGCCTTGATTAGTGGTAGAAAAAAATTACAATGGATGTCAGGTATATAGGATACAGAAAGGATTAGAATGCACAAGCTGCGCAGGTAGTGTTAAGGTAAGGCCACCTTGTGCAATTTTTAACCCCCAAAAAATATAAAATATATTGTAGCCAGCCTTAAAAGGGCTTTTTGGTCTTTTCAACAGAAATACTAGCCCTGCCTAGCCAATTTCTATCCCTACACTATCTGTCCCTCTTTGCAGCAGCTCTCCCTGATTCGGTCTGAGCCGGGTCACATGTCCCTGGGTGCTATATAGCACCCGATGACGCGTTCCCGTCCAGCCAATCACTGTAATGCCATTAGCCAAGATGGCTATGGCATTACAGTGAATGCCAGTACCGCGTGGTCCCGATCACCACAATGCTCGAACGAATATCATATTCGGCTGAGCATGCTCGCTCAACACTAATTACAATAAAGTTTTATTTTGTGACTTCAACACAATGTAAAGCTGATCACAATGTAAACAGTGAATGTTTCCATTCACTTACAGCAAGCAAAGATTTAAAAATTAATGAACTGAAACACACATTTTGCACTTATTTTTCACTATGCAATGGCTAAGTTTTAATAGGAACATACAAATGGAAAATCATTATCAATGAAATGTTTTCAAGCAGAAGTACGTTAGGATTTAAAAGGAAAATAAAATAAATTTGTAAAATTAGTGACATTATATAATAAATGTATGGAGAAAACAGTGACAAAGTCACAGTCATTCACAAGTGCCACATCTGTACATTTGTAAACATGTGACTGTTCTACTTTCCATGGACACGAGTGCTGAGTGCTCTGAGCTAGGGAGGGACAAAATGTGACATGCTTGGACAAGATGTAGCAGGAGGAGAAAATAAGGGCAAGGACCTTAGTGAATATTTTATCATAGAATTGTAATACATTACTTCAAAAATAAACAACCTTTTTTCTACAATTTTCTTATTCAGAAAAATAAACATAAAAGCGAAGGAACATCAGAAAAAATGTTTCATATTTCATAACTACTGTATATTGACTTTGAGAAATATTCATGACCTGGCCAATGGTAAATAGTATGGCAAGCTGCACAATGGTGTCCTCAGAGCCCCTGATCTTTGGCTCTGTGATGGTTTATGTAGACATCATATGTCATTTAAAAAAAATGAGAATATTCTCAAACCCACTGCTAATGAAACGTTAATGATAAGTGCCATTTTATTCACCTGGATAATGTCAAGCACCTTTCAGTCAAAGATTTTAACAGAAATTGTCCAGCCCCGTGACATCAGAAATAATTACATCATTGCATAGAGCATGTTGCCAGGGGCGGACATACCGCCTGTGCAGCCGAGGGCCCAGTGTGGGAGGGGGGCCCTTTGTGACCGGTGGCAGGTCAGCAGGAGTGGAGATGAGCGCTTCCATTGTGGAAGTGCTCATCTCTATATTCATCTGTATACAGATGAATAATGCGGCGGGCAGAGGCGGACTGGGAACTTAAAGTGGCCCTGGAAAAAATACTAAAAGTGGCCCCTTTTTGTAGTTGGGTCCAAATTGATGAAAGACAGGACCAGCAATACCATTTTGTGGCACATTATACCACCCCAACAGAGCCAAATACCACAGTCCATCACAAAATACTGCCAGCAGCACAAAATACATCCTCAAAAACTTCCACTGTCCGGCTGTGATGAGGGCTCATGTGGCCCCCTGGGGCATTGACCCACTGGAAAATTTCCCTGTAAGGTCTATGGCCAATCCGCCCCTGGCGGCGGGGCAGGGGAGGGAGAGGCGTCTCCCCTGCCGTTCCTCTGATAGGCTGACGTGATCGTGCCGCCTAAGCAGTACAGAGCGGGACACAGACCGGAAGAGGCCTGCATCGCTTCAATGACAGTGTAGTGGAGGTAAGTATGTGAGTTTATTGTTTTCATTATTTTTAGTATAGTATGGCAAGAAGGTGGTGAGGGCGCTATACACTGGCACATTATGGAGAGCACTATGGAGGGGAGGTAGGAGCACTTTGGGGGCCCTATTTACTGGCACATTATGGGTGGGTCACTATGGAGAAGGGGGAAGGAGCACTTTTGGGGGTCCTATATAGTTGCATATTATGGGGGGGCACTATGGAGAATGGGGGGAAGAAGCACTTAGGGGGCCCTATTTACGTGCACATTATGGGGGGTGGCACTATGGAGAAGGGGGGAAGGAGCACTTTAGTTGCCCTATATACTAGCACATTATGGGGGCACTATGGAAAAGGGGGAGGAGCACTATGGGGGCATCTACTGGGCGCCCTATATACTGGCACATATTATGAGGGGGCACTATAGGGGCATATACTAGTAGCCCTATATACGGGCATGCATTAAGGGGGGCACTATGGAGATGTGGAGGGGGAGGAGCACAATGGTGGCATCTACTGGGAGCGCTATATACTGGCAAGCATTAAGGGGGCACTATGGAGAAAGGGGAAAAGGAGCACTATGGGGGTATCTACTGGGAGCCCTATATACTGACAGGCATTAAGGGGGCACTATGGAGAAGTGGGGGGGGGGCGGGGGGCACTATAAGTGGGGCATTATATAGGGGTATTTAATACTGGCACCCATTTTGGTGCCACTATGGGGAAGGGGGAGAGGAGTATTATGGGAGCATCTATGTGGGGCTATAGGGGCATTTTATACTGTCACATTATGGAGGGCACTATGGGGATGGGGGAGGAGCACTATGGGGGCACTATATAGGAGTATTTATTACTGGCACAAATTATAGGGGCACTATGGTCACCTAAGCTCAAATAAGTGTTTTTTTTTTAGTGGCACACAGTACAGGTCATTGGAACACATGAGGTCACTCTGGGGACATTTGCTTTAATGGGGTCACCAAGAGGAGGCGTATTTTTTTACTGCCACACAATGGGGCATTTTTTGTACAGCCGCACATTATAAGGAGGCGTTTTTCTACTGTCACACATTATAAAGCGAATTATTACTACCAGGGGCATTATCATGGGCTTTATTAACTGGGGGACTATGAGAGCATTATTACTTCTGGGGCACAATTACTGTTGGGGGCACTGTACGAGCACTATTACTACAAAGTGCACTCTGCCACAGATTTATTACTATTGGTGGGACTTTGGGGAGTACTATTACTGTGGGGGCACCCTGGCACAGTATCAGCTTAGCACAGTTATTTTTGGGGAACATTATGGTTACACCATTAGTGTCAGGGACACTATTTGCTGGGTGCAGTTATTTTTTAGGGCACTGTGTTCCAATAAATACTATGGCGGTAGTATCTGTGTGTAACTAGTATTTTCAGTGGGTTTATCTGTTTCTGCAGTATAGTTTTGGGGAGCACAGCATCTCAGTATTGGGGGTGGCAGGATGGGGTATTCAAGAAGGTGGGATAATGATGGAAAGATAGGAAACTAAGATATCTGCCTTTGAAACTCTGCAGAGAGAAGAGATGGCTGAAAGAAATCATCATGGCAGTCTGGTCTGAAAGGAGAAGATGAGGAAAGAGAACAGCTACATCAAAGGAGATCACTGGATGTAAGAGGTATGCGGTGCTGTATTAGGCTACTTTCACAACTGCGTTAGTGATTCTGGCAGGCTCTTCCAGCAGAGAACAGCCTGCCAGAATTCACCGGCTCCGGCACTGCTGAATGAATAAAATGGGGTCCGGCAGAGATCCGGACACAATCTGGCAAAAATGCAGAGAATCAGCCGGACACAAACCGCTTCATGCTGCGGTTTGTGTCCATCTGATTCCTTGCATTTTCCTGCCGGATCGTAGTGCCACAGGTGTAAAAGCAGCCTTACCCTGTATGTTTTGTATTGCTGTATGTAATGTTAGGACGGAATAGGTTAGGTCTAGAATTTGGCGTGGGGAAGGGGGGGGGGCAAGCACATTCTTTGCACAGGGGCCATCTGCCGTCTGTGTCCGCCCCTGCATATTGCGTGTACTGACCATGCAAATAAAAAGAAACAACTAGCTTTTTCTACTGTAATGAAAGCATTATTATTATTCAGTATTTAGCTAAGGTTAAGGACAACATCAGGGAGTCTGAGGGATTTTGCCTAGTAAAACACCCCTCACTAGGACATAGACCTTGAAAACCATGTCTAAAAACTGGCTTCTAATTGCTTCTGTACAGAAGAAAGAAACATCAACATCAAGGGTACTGTAGAATTCCCCTTTAAAGGGTCAACCCAAGCGTACTTGCCTGAGGGCAGTACTGGAGCTACTGGAGGGCTTAAGGTGGTTTTAGGATTAGGACTAGAGATTAGCGAATCCTAAAAGATTCGGGGATTAGGTATTCGGCCCGAATCCCACCGTGGGATTCGTGGATTCAGGCCGAATCACGAATCCCATTAAAGCCTATGGGAGACCAGAATCTTTTTGCAGGGGCCAAAGGTTCTGCGCAGTCAAGTTTGCCCCAACATGTGAAAACCTCAGAAAATGATGGAAACACCTTGGAAATGCATAGGAAACACCAGGGGCAGCATGTAGGGATGCCTCTGAGGCTCCCTAATTGCACCATTTTTTCTAAATCTGGCCAATAGCCTGGGGATGACCCCAAGGCAATTTTCAGGGACACGGTAATGGTGACCCACTTAAAAATGCTGCCTGACAACCTGGCGGTGAACCCCTGATTGTCTGTCTTTCAATAAGATTGCAGTGTAAAACATGGTGGTGAGCCTCAGTATGACTTTTAGGATGGAGATTGCATGTGGACACATACTCCCTGGAACAGGGCTGCCATCAGGAATTAGGGCTCATTCAGACGTCCGTTTGGTGTTGTCCGTGTTTTGTGGATCCGCAATTTGTGGATCCGCAAAACACGGACAGCGGCCCATGTGCAGTCCGCAATTTGCGGAACGCACATGATAGAAATGCCTTTTCCTGTCCGTGGATCCGGACAAGAATAGGACATGTTCTATTTTTTTCTGGACCCACGGAACGGAAGTGCACTGTGCACACACTGTGTACCGTCCGCATCTTTTGCAGCCCCATTGACTGTAAATGGGTCTGCACCTGGTCCGCACCCGGTCCGCAAATTGCGGATCAGATGCGGATGATTTTTGCGGACGTGTGAATGAGGCCTGAGGCTGATGCTGCAGGTCCCTACCTTATGTAAAGTAAGGTCACATGTCACTGCCAGCCAATCACTGCTGGGGAGGTATAGGGGCTGTTACATCACAGCAGGCGTTCCCACAGGCTTCCCTTTGATGCTGATTGGCTGAAAAAAACGGGCATTTCAAATTGGCAGTGACTCACGAATCTTCACGAATCCGCGCTGCCTCGGGATGCCGTGCGAATCCCGAATCTTGCCGCTCCGGCTCGCTCATCACTAATTAGGACTAGTGTTGAGCTAAGTGAAGCATTCGAAGTGGAATTCGGTACAAGCATAATTACCTACCTAATTACCTACACTCCCAGCATGATCATGTGGTGATGTCATCAGTGAAGACATCACCAGGTGATCACACTGGGAGCATAAAGTGATATCATCATGCTCCGCACAATCAATAGAGCAAGTGGATGAGTTAAGTTTTTTTTTTTAAACCCAAAAGGCCATATTGCACTAGCATATTACCATTTTTAACGGTCATTAGACGGGTCCACTTCTGTCTAAACACATTAAAAATGGTCCCATTGATTGATAGGCTGAATGAAGATTTAGCACAGCGATTCATGACAAATTAATTTATTTCTTGGCAAACTTCAGCAAAGCTGCTGAATCAAAATTTTGAAAGCTTTGCTCCTCTATAAAGGACCAACAACTAAGGTATTTCCAGAAGCAGCCAGATCCCAGAGGTCTCAGATACATGCAGGACTGATACAAGTCCATAAAGTCCAGACAGTGGCAATGGACATGAGCAGTCATGTAGAGCAACCCAGACTGCAAAGCGCAAGTAAAGTTTGGATGGCTCACTTGTGGTACAGCCATACTGAGTATATCAACAATACATATTTTATGCCACAGCCCCTTTTGCACAAAGGTTTGTGGCTTTTTGCTGATTCGAGCCACACTCACCACTTTTCTAAAAGGTGGAAGGGCATAAACAGGAAGGGGAAGGACATATGCAATCTGACTTTAACATTACTTAAGCCAGAAATCTAGCAAAAAATAAATGTGAAATTTACACCAACTCCTAGGTAGCGTAGATTTCATTTTTAGAGATTTGTCTATATTGTTGAGGTGAGTGCTGCAAATTAAATTTGGTGGAGTGTACACGGTGCTCTGCTGTCTCCAAAACGCCCCTAAGAAATGAGTGGAGTAGCTGCGCTCGTGTCTGACTGGCCACTCCATTCATTTCAAGGGGCTCCATGGGATATTGGGTCCCCATTCTCTTGATTGATGGTGGCCACAACAGTAGAACCCCATTTGATCTAACAGTTATCCCCTATCCTGTGGTTAGGGGGTAACTTTACATAACAAGGATACCCATTTAAGGGTATGTATTTGTTTATAATACTGTAGGGGAGAAAGGCACTAAGTCAAAGCAAATAAGTAAAAGTTGTAAAGCAGATAAGGGCTGGGGCGGATTAGAACCAGGATTCACTCCTCCTGGAAAAGAGTTAATCATACCAGCTATTTTCCCACTGAGGGAGCCAGTTGAAATTTATTTGCCACATTGAGCACCGGGAAGCACCAGAATTTATAAAACAGGATCAGTTTACCAGCACAGTGCAGTGAGAGGGAAGAATACAGCCCTGTCTCTACCTACTAGCAAGATCTGCCCAAAATGACTGCCCACAACTTTGCAACGGTCCCTGACGTGACTAGGCGCAGGAGCCTAAACCAAATGGGGTAAAAGAGTAATCAGACAGAAAGAGGTCAAAACCAGAGACGCAAAACAAAGACTAGATGAGAATTCAAAATATAAGTCGAATACACAACAGATTGAAACCAGGAGATAACATCAAAGACAAAGTTAGCAGGTAACAGAGTGTACAAGCTAGCAGAGTCTAATACCAAACTATGTATAATATCAAGCAAGTTCAAATAACGAGCAGCGTCAAATACCAGGAGATCACATCAAAGGCAAAATCAGAATGCAGTGGCAAAGTCAGAGAAATAGGAAAAAGCTATCCAGAGTAAGAAACACAAAGCTAGCTACTGAGGCAGAAATAGCAATCACAGGCAACGGTGGCCAGCAACTGTTTAATTATCCCGCCCTCGCTCCCTGATAGGTCAATCAGCTCCACTGTCAGTGGGGCAAGTTGCCATATCAACTGAGCGACACCAGTGGCATAGCCACAGTGCAGCCGGACTTGCCACAGTGCAGCTGGACTTGCCACAGTAGCACAGACCGGTAAGTATGTGACAAGTACATTCAGAGCACCAGTTTAGCAGTGCATTTGCACCAGTTCAGCATTAGACAGCAGTTCATGACAGTGCATACAGCGCAAAGTGTATTTGAGAACTAACACATACTCAGTTAAACTCGGTTTAAAAAGTACGTCTTTGGAAAAAACCCTTAAAAACTCTGTGTTTGTCCCTCACTTTATGAAACTTTTATTCTCCATCCTGTAGCCTCTGTTTTCTTCATTTTCATATTATTAAAATGGCTTGAAAAAATGTGTTAATATTTTATTATTATTATTATTATTATTATTATTATTGTGTAACTCGATAAGAATCTCTATTTGATTAACTAGAAATCTATAAATACTGTATGTGTAAGAACGTTCTGCTGAAATAACTGCAATGTTTATTAGAGTTGCCTGTGTACTGTTTTATACAGGTCCTTCAGGCTGTGACAGAGTCTGAAGTCTCTCTTTTAGATATAGAGTGGTATAAGGTGTAAATCTTCTCTAGTGGACATATGAAGTCTGTGTAACATTGATTTGCTGTCTGAGTGGAGAGCGGCATGTATAATATGAAGTAAGAAGAGTTTACCTGTGGTTTACTGGTTTAAAGGCACAGAATTAAATAAAAAGCAATCTTTGATTTTATTTACAGATTATTTTGCCCTAAATAACCTATAGATTGAAAACCAATTACCTATCCACACTTCAGTTGTATGACCTGCATGTAGTTATTTATCTGTGCTTTCAATGGCATGTCCTACCAATGTCTCAAATGCTTCATATAGATGTCATAGAGGGCCCACCCACATTCTGTGAGTCAAAAAAATGTTCTCTGGTTGGTTATAGGCAATTGTACCACCTATTGCAGAATAATTCAGTGCCCACATTTGGCTTTCTCTGGAAAATTCAGCTGGGACTAAAGAAGCCAAACCCATGGCGATCAGCGAGTCACAAAGATGGCTTCCATCTAACCTGCACAACAAGGAAGAGCCATGTGAAAGATTCTTGGTGCCTAATATCATATTGCTAGGCCAATTAAAAGCTAATGATGCTTATTGAAATCACTCCCTAGCACTTATGAGGGTGTACATTGTATCTTTGTAATGCTTTGTGAACTGTTGTGACCAAGCTTGGTTCACTTTGCCTCCTTGCCATGATTTAGATACCCCAAATGCCTCTGCTGCTGACAACTTTTATGGTTCGTATTGGTGATTATCCTTGTTTTCTGTTCCATTGCTATTGTCAACCAACTGCTCCGTTATGTATGTTATAGTCCTTTATATCCATAATGTGCAGGAATCCTCCATGTATGAACAATGTGCCAACCCTCAGAGGAGTTACAAGGTGGAGAGGATAGGAGTGGTAGTAATTACGGTGGCCAAACCTACTCCAGCGGTCCCTGGGCCGGACATGTCAGGATGGGAGGAGTACACCCTTTCTTTCTTCTACCTGGGGCATACCCTGGTTTGAAGTATCTTCTACTTAGTGGTTTCTGGGGTGTTTTTGATGTTAGAGAGTGTTGTAGAAGAAGAGAGTGCAAGGCAAAGTTCGACTGCAGTGCTACGGAATGATGAGGCCATATTTTGATACAACAAATAAATGATCTTCACTAGCAATCTCTGCAGTTCATAAATACAGGTACCTTTATCAGGCAGACACAGGTATTGTAGGCATTCCAGTAAACAATTATTTCCCAAGGCTGTGTGTAGTGGTGGTCAGTCTGGTGATCCCCTATGAGTACCTTTTCCTCTACAATACAGTACAATTTTTCCAACTGACCAAAGGAATGCAATTTTCTCTTACTCAATATTTCTGAAATGTCCAACCGCAGGGCACAATCTTTCAAAGGATGGCGAGTCTTAGTAGGATAGAAGGGCACATGCAGTGAAATCTAGAGTGGTAAACATGCATTATCCTCACTGGCTTCTTAGACCACACACTGTCCCTTTTACTGGTCCTCAATCTTCTGTAAGGTTTCTAACCTTCAATCCCTCAAAGGCTTACATTATTCCCACAGGGTAGGAATTTTCCCTGTCTGCTGCTGCTCTGACCAACTTTCTCACTCTCAAGACCACAAGTAGGTTTGGAGCAGCCCACACCTGGCAACAATAACTAGGAGCTGACAATTGGCCAGTATTCCCCATATAGACAGCCTGTGAGATACATCCTTAACCATTACACTTGCATTGTCTATGAGGAAGAATAACCCCATTATACAGCTGTGTATGGAGACACCATATGGTATTACATGAAGTGCCTACACAGATATAATATGGAACTGCAGAGATTGTGTGTGCTGCCATGTAAGCTCTGTCATGTGCTTGATGCTTCATATTCAGCTACAAACAACACATCCCTAGGAACAAACTAGAGCCTTTTATATGTCTTCCTGTTTCGTATTATTGATGCCAGTCTTCGGAATGAATATTTGTTCATGCTGAAATTTTACATTTTTTTTTACTCTTTTGTGTAGCTTATTCACATTGGATTATGTTAAATATTACTTGCATTATATTTCCAATCTAATATGCATGTGTACTTGGTGCTGACTGTTCATGTAAAATCCAATAAAAAGGGATTTGACAATAAAAACAATTCTGCTTGTTTCCCGTTATGAGAGACAGTAGTGCATTGTGGGAGCTCAGATTCCATTTATAGCTGGGCTGTTACATTGCACTTCTCATAGCAACTCATTGATAACCACCGTCTGTTTCCATGGACAAGAATAAGAATTTTGAAAGGGAGTTACACAGATATCAATGGGGAGGTTCCTCAAATTTACAGTAGGACCCTTGTATATCAGACAGCACAGTAAGCCATTAACAACAGCAGGTCTTGCTCTAGTATTGCATGGTCAGCCATTTGTTTAGTGGCCAACATAAGCATAAATACAGCACCAGGATAGCAGCTAAAGCATGTGCTATGGGTCAGATCAATGTGTGCAGTTAGTTATGTCTATGAATAATGGAAGAGGGGATTTGTTTTTGCATTATTTCTCAACTGTGACATCATTGCATTATTCATGTAATGTGACCATCATATGTTCTTGTTAGCTGCACAGTGACATCATTCTTTTCTTTGTTGGGCTGTGATGTCACAGTGTACAGTACATAGGCATTTCTAATTGCATATGTTATGCCTGTGCTTATGACATAGTGTGCATTATCTCTGTATTGTGACATCTCTATTCAAATGATTACACTTTTGTGATGTCACTGAGTGCATTATTCCAGTACTGTGACATCAATGTGGGCATTATACCACTAATGTTACATCACTATGTGCCTTATTCCACGCCTCCCAAGTGCCCCTCTTTTGGAGGGACAGTCCCTCTTTTTGACCCAAGTCCCTTGGTCTCTCTTTGATCCTTAAATATCCCTCTTTTTGACTTGGGCAATTAATACATAAAAGTAGACTAATAAATTTACTAAATTGCTCCTTGCTAAAGTATCTCTATGGTTTCTACCTGTATATTAGGCCATAAATGCATTATTTTGTGCAATTTGGACCTTAAAGTATCTATAATTAGTGATGAGCGAGCCGAAGCGGCAAGATTCAGGATTCGCTCGAATATTGCCCGCTTCGGCTCGGCATCACGAGGCAGCGCGGACTCGTGACTATCCGTGCGTCACTGCCCACGTGAAATGCCCGTTTTTTTCAGCCAATCAGCAGCAAAGGTAAGCCTGTGGGAACGCCTGCTGTGATGTAACAGCCCCTATGTCTCCCCAGCACTGATTGGCTGGCAGTGACATGTGACCGAAATTGATCTATGGTAGGGAGTCTAGGATCTGCAGCCTCAGCCTCATTCTGCATTGGGAAGGGGACCAGACAAGACATAGGAGAGTTAGCTTGTGTAGTGTGTGCAGCAGGCAGTTAGAACTTAGGAGTTAGGAAGCAAGAAAAGTCTTTTTAAAGACTATCTTTACTCTGAAAAACAGTATATACTATCAGCCTGTATTCTGTGTAGGAAAAGAAAGCTACAACAGTCTGTTAAAAAACAATTGATTCTCTGAAGGAAACTACAGTGTATGCTGTCAGCCTTTGTGAGCAGAGCTGGTACACAGGCACAAACTATACATATCTTAAACAGATATATTCCTGTGCATGATAGGATAGGTCTGAAAAGAATTACAGCAAAATATCTTTCTATATAGTGCATTTAATCTGAGTGAGCTCAGCTGTCATAGACGGTGCTGTGAATACGGAATACATCTCATCAGGGTGCCATATACCGAACAGCGTATAGATACCGTATTGCTCTGTGGTTTTGCGTTTCAGTTGTGCAAAGTGCACATTTTTTTTTTGGGATAGGTTTGAAAAGAATTACAGCAAAATATATTTCTATATAGTACGTTTATTCTGACTGAGCTTTCATAGACGATACATCTCATCAGGGTGCCATATACCTAACAGTGTATAGTTACCGTGTTGATCTGTGGTTTTGCGTTTCAGTTGCGCAAAGTGCGTATAATAAATTTTTTTGGATAGGTCTGAAAAGAATTGCAGCAAAATATATTTCTATATAGTATGTTTATTCTGACTGAGCTTTCATAGAGGGTACATCTCATCAGGGTGCCATATACCTAACAGCGTATAGTTACCGTATTGATCTGTGGTTTTGCGTTTCAGTTGCGCAAAGTGCGTATAATAAATTCTTTTGGATAGGTCTGAAAAGAATTGCAGCAAAATATATTTCTATATAGTACGTTTATTCTGACTGAGCTGTCATAGACGGTACATCTCATCAGGGTGCCATATACCTAACAGCGTATAGTTACCGTATTGATCTGTGGTTTTGCGTTTCAGTTGCGCAAAGTGCGTATAATAAATTTTTTTGGACAGGTCTGAAAAGAATTGCAGCAAAATATCTTTCTATATAGTGCGTTTATTCTGAGTGAGCTTTCATAGACGGTAAATCTCATCAGGGTGCCATATACCTAACAGCGTATAGTTACCATATTGATCTGTGGTTTTGTGTTTCAGTTGCGCAAAGTGCGTATAATAAATTTTTTTGGATAGGTCTGGAAAGAATTGCAGCAAAATATATTTCTATAGAAACATAGAAACATAGAAGATTGACGGCAGAAAAAGACCACCTGGTCCATCTAGTCTGCCCTTTTATTATCCTTTTGTTTTTATCTTAGGATAGATACATGTTTATCCCAGGCATGTTTAAATTCAGTTACTGTGGATTTATCAACCACCTCTGCTGGAAGTTTGTTCCAAGCTTCTACTACTCTTTCAGTGAAATAATATTTTCTAATGTTGTTCTTGATTTTTCCCCCAACTAACCTCAGATTGTGCCCCCTTGTTCTTGTGTTCTGTTTCTTATTAATAACACTTCCCTCCTGAACTTTATTCAGTCCTTTAACATATTTAAAGGTTTCAATCATGTCCCCCCTTTCTCTTCTTTCCTCCAGACTATACATATTAAGAACTCGGACTCTTTCTTGATAAGTACTATGCTTTAGACCTCCTACCATTTTTGTAGCTCTTCTTTGGACCCGTTCTATTTTAGCAATATCCCTTTGCAGGTGAGGTCTCCAGAATTGAACACAGTATTCCAGATGTGGTCTCACTAGAGCTCTATACAGAGGGATCACAATCTCCCTCTTTCTGCTTGTTATACCTCTAGCTATGCAGCCAAGCATACGATTTGCTTTCCCTACTGCCTGGCTGCATTGGTTACTCATTTTGAGGCTGTCAGAGATGACTACCCCCAAATCCTTCTCTTCTGAGGTCTTTGTTAGCACAGAACTGCCAATACGATACTCAGATAGAGGATTTCTTCTCCCCAAGTGCATTATTTTACATTTGGAAACATTGAACTGAAGTTTCCATTGTTTTGACCACTTATCTAATAAAGATAAATCATTCTCCATATTACCGACACCTCCTGGAACATCAACCCTATTACACACTTTTGTGTCATCAGCAAACAAGCAAACCTTCCCTACCAAGCCGTCCCTTATGTCATTTACAAACATGCTGTCATAGACGGTGCAGTGAATACAGAATACATTCCATCAGGGTGCCATATACCGAACAGCGTATAGATACCGTATTGCTCTGTGGTTTTGCGTTTCAGTTGCGCAAAGTGCGTATAATACATTTTTTTGGATAGGTCTGAAAAGAATTGCAGCAAAATATCTTTCTATATAGTGTGTTTATTCTGAGTGAGCTTTCATAGACAGTACATCTCATCAGGGTGCCATATACCTAACAGCGTATAGATACCGTATTGATCCTTGACAATTATAATAATATAATACTGCTACTGTGCACATGGAGAACCCCAGAGTCAGGGGGAGAGGGGGAAGAGCTGGGAGAGGTGGAAGAGGTGGTTGTGGAGGGAGAGGTGGGAATCGTGGTGGTGCTGTGGTCAGCGGTGATGACCGTGGTGTGCGTGGTGACTCAGTCCCGGCTGCTGTGGGTACAGTGGAAACACGTAAGGCCAGGGTGCATGGTCGACTCCAGAAGTTGGTAGGGAAGCGTCCTACAACTCTGACAGACCCCAAACAACAACAGGAGGTGGTTCAGTGGATTGCAGAGAGCACGTCCAGCCACGTTTCCTCTGCCCCCTCATCCAGCCAGTCGACTTCTCTGACCCAGGGTGTCTGTCCTCCAACTCGCCCTCCTTCTCCCCAGCCAGAACCCTCTAGGGGTATGTCCCACGGACAAGATTTATCCATGGAACTCTTCAGCCACCACTTCCCTGATGTGCCAGTGGACGAGCTGCTATGCCCTGATTCTCAGGACCTTTTGAAGTCTCCGGGTTATGAGAGTGGGGAGTTAGCAGTGGCGTCTGAGGAGGTGGTAGAAGATGACGACGAGACACTGTTGTCGGAGGTAGTTGTCAGGGACGTCACTGTGGAGTCTGAGGAAGACCTGGTGGATTATGAGGGGACAGATCCTACTTGGGTGGATGAGGCAACTGGAGGCAGTGGTTCAGACTGTGAGGCGACATCAGCTCCACAAGCTGTTGAGAGAGCCAGAGGGCAGCGATGAGGGAGAAGCCAAGGCCGAGTCACTACTTCACCAAGTGCTCCTACAGGTCACGCTCCAGCCCGTACTATGCGCCACTCCTCGTTTGGCGGTGTGCAAGCTGTGCCACACGTCAATGAGCAGGGGTTCAAAATGCAACAACCTGACCACTAGTAGCCTGCGCAAACATTTGGAGAGAAAACACCCCACCAAATGGTTTGCACTTCTGTCAGCTGGTGGTGACGTTGACACAGTTAGTCCAGCAACTGTGTCTCGTCCAAGCCAGGACGTTGCAGCCTCCAGCCCCGAAAGGACCCCTCCAGCTCCATCTCCCTCCCTCTCCTCCATTTATGTGTCCAAGTGCGGCGTTCAACTGTCTCTACCGCAGACATTTGAACGCAAGCGCAAGTACGCAGCCACCCACCCCCATGCGCAAGCTCTAAATGTGCAAATCGCCAAGCTGAATAGTTTGGAAATGTTGCCATACAGGATTGTGGATACAGAATCCTTCCGCAACCTTATGGAGGTGGCAGCCCTCCATTACTCTGTCCCCAGCCGACACTATTTTGCCCAATGTGCCATCCCCGCCCTGCACCGGCATGTGTCTGGGAACATCGCCCACGCTCTCAAAAACGCGGTTTGTGGTAAAGTCCACATGACCACAGACACGTGGACGAGTACCGGTGGCCAGGGACATTACATCTCCCTCACGGCACATTGGGTCAATCTGGTGGAGGCTGGGGCAGAGACCGATCGTGGGGCTGCACATGTGCTACCCACACCACGAATTGCGGGACATAGTTCCGTCTGTGTGTCTCCGGCACATTATGCCTCCACCTCCTCCTCCTCCAAAGTGGCAGTGATGCCCCAATCGTCAAGTCTCGCTTCCTCGATGGCCAGCAGTTTCAGCACTGTGGTAGGGAAGCGGCAGCAGGCAGTCCTGAAACTGCTGAGCCTAGTGGATAAGAGGCACATGGCTGAAAAGCTCTTACAGGGCATCAGGGGGCAGACCAATGCGTGGTTGGCACCGCTGAACCTTCAGCCAGGAATGGTGGTCTACGATAATGGGCGTAACCTGGTGGCGGCTCTGCATCTTGGTGGGCTGACTCATGTGCCCTGCATGGCCCACGTGCTCAACTTGGTGGTCCAGCGTTTCCTCAAGACCTACCCCCAGTTGAGTGAGTTGCTCACCAAGGTGCGGCGCATATGCGCCCATTTTCGCAAGTCCACCACCGATGCCGCGACCCTCAGGACTGTGCAAGGGCGGCTACAACTCCCTGTTCACCGGCTGCTGTGTGACGTTCCCACGCATTGGAATTCGACGTTACACATGCTAGCCAGGGTGTACCAACAACGCAGGGCAGTTGTAGACTGCCAGCTGATCCCCCGAGGTGGTAGTCAGGCCAGTCAGCTTCCTCATGTCTATGCTGAGGAGTGAACGTGGATGGCTGGCATCTGCCAGGTCTTAGGTCCCTTTGGGGAGGCAACAGAGATGGATAGTGGTGATGCACATATCATCAGTGTCACCATCCCTCTGTTGTGCCTCATCCAGAACTCCTTGCGGAACCTAAGATCTGAGGATTCAGCAGTGTCACAGGAGGTGGGGGAAGACAGTGACATTGAGAGCACCTTGTTGTCAGTTTCGCAGCGCAGAACTGAGGAGGAGGAGGCGGCTGAGGAGGAGGAAGAAACTCTTGGGCACCATGCATCAGGGGGTGATTCCATGCTACCTGTTGAGCGGGTATGGGCTGAGGAGGATGACTAGGGGTCGGAGGAAGGGGGGAGGAGGAGATGGAGAGTCCGCTAAGTGAGGAGGCTGAAGGCTTGCGTGTTGGCACAATTTATGCTTGGCTGTCTTTGTGGTGATCCCCGGGTCAAGAGGATACTGTCCACCAATGACTATTGGGTGTACACCCTCCTTAACCCACGCTACAAGGACAACTTTGCCCAACTAATACCCATGGAGGAAAGGAGCACCCGAGTCACTTTCTACCACAAGGCCCTGGTTCAGAAACTGCTACAGGCCTTTCCAGACCAGTCGAGCAACAGGGGGTGGACTGCAGTGGCCGAAGTTGGAGAGGAGAGGAGGGGGAAAGTCAGTGTAGGCGCCAAGGGCAGGGGTACACTATTCCATGCTTTTGCCAAGTTTCTTAAACCCCAGCAAGAGAGTATGACACAGCCACAGGGCAGGCAGAGCAGGGCGGAACAGTACCGCAAGATGGTGAGGGAGTATGTCGTGGACCAGACCAACGTCCTGACCGATAACTCCACGCCATATAATTATTGGCTGGCCAAGCTGGACAGGTGGCCAGAACTTGCGCAGTACGCTCTTGAGGTGCTTGCCTGCCCTGCTGCAAGTGTACTGTCTGAAAGGGTTTTTAGTGCCGCCGGGAGTATCATTACGGACAAACGGACGCGCCTGTCCACTGACAACGCCGACATCCTCACGTTCATCAAGATGAACAGGTCATGGATATCCCCCCAGTTCTCATCCCCACCTCAGGCTACCTCCTAAATTGCTAATTTTTCAGGAAAGTCATCACGCTTTCTACTAACAATTTTTCAGGAAAGTCATCCATCTTTCCAATAACAATTTTTCAGGAAAGTCATCCGTCTTTCTAATAACAATTTTTCAGGAAAGTCATCCGTCTTTCTAATAACAATTTTTCAGGAAATTCATCCGTCTTTCTAATAACAATTTTTCAGGAGTCATGCGGCTTTGTAACCAAATTTTTTATGAAAAGCCATGGGGTTCTATACACACAGTGCTGACGGAAGCCCATCAGCCTTTCTAAACACAATGCCCACTGCCTCTCCCAAGCGGTTGTGGTGCTGATGTTGCCTCACACTTAAAATTGATCTGTTCCTGTGCCTGATCCACCCAAGTTGAATCTGTCCCATCATGAGAAAGTCCCCCCAAGGAGTCCCCACTGTAACTTGCTTCCCATACAACTACCTCACCCCCCAACACCTGTGTCTCGCCATTGTCCACCACCTCCTCAGACAACACTGGTAAATCCCCACTGTCAGCACACTGAGACTGCAAAAGGTCTTGCGAATTGGGGCAGAGAATGTTCTGGGGTAGCACATCAGAGAAGGGGTGACTGTGAGGTTCCAGGGAGTACTTGACCACATGCAATCTCCATCTAAAATGTCATACTGAGGCTCACCGCCATGCTTTACACTGCAATCTTATTACTGAGGCTCACCACCATGCTTTACAATGCAATCTTATCGAAAGACAGACAATCAGAGGTTCACCGCCAGGTTGGCAGGCAGCATTTTTAAGTGGCTCACCTCCCCCCCCCGACACCTGTGTCTCGCCATTGTCCACCACCTCCTCAGACAACACTGGTAAATCCCCACTGTCAGCACACTGAGACTGCAAAAGGTCTTGTGAATTGGGGCAGAGAATGTTCTGGGGTAGCACATCAGAGAAGGGGTGACTGTGGGGTTCCAGGTAGTATGTGACCACATGCAATCTCCATCTAAAAAGTCATACTGAGGCTCACCGCCATGCTTTACACTGCAATCTTATTACTGAGGCTCACCACCATGCTTTACACTGCAATCTTATTGAAAGACAAACAATCAGGGGTTCACCGCCAGGTTGTCAGGCAGCATGTTTAAGTGGGTCACCATTACCGTGTCCCTGAAAATTGCCTTGGGGTCATCACCTGACTATTGGCCAGACTTAGAAAAAATGGTGCAATTAGGGAGCCTCAGAGGCATCCCTACATGCTGCCCCTGGTGTTTCCTATCCATTTCCAAGGTGTTTCCATCTTTTTCTGAGGTTTTCACATGTTGGGGCAAACTTGACTGTGCAGAACCTTTGGCCCCTGCAAAAATATTCGGGTCTCCCATAGACTTTAATGGGATTCGTGATTCGGCCCGAACCCACGAATCCCGCGGTGGGATTCGGGCCGAATTCCGAACCCCCGAATCTTTTAGGATTCGCTCAACTCTATCTATAATCTGATGATTTAGTACAAGAACAGAATTTTCCCAGGGGCTCCACATGCTGTAAAAAAAAATTAAAGGAACTTATACTCACCTAACAAATCCCCAGCTGCTGCAGTTCTGATGGAGTCAGTAATTATGTTTTGGGTGGAGTTAGAGGCGTGCCCTAGTATGGAATGCCGTGATGTGTGCCGCACATATGTCCCTCTTTGCGATTTTCAAAAGTTGGGAGGTATGTTATTCCACTTTTCTGATATCACTATGTGCATTATTTCACTACTGTTACAGGAAAGTCTGCATTATCCTACTATTTTGACATCGCCATGTGTATTTTACTATTATGACATCATTGTGTATATCATCTAGGTGAAGTAGGGAGCATTTCATGGTCTGAACTTGCTGATGAAGGTGACCCTAACTTGCACCCAATGTCAAGTTTTTATATGGATCCCCATAGTTGCTTATTATGGCACTGATGGCTGGCATGTGATACTATGTTTTCTCAGCTCAAATAACAGGCCTTTACCCCAGCAATATCAACTGCTTGCTAGGAGTTTCAGAAATTATCTTCATAAAACCTTTGCTTAAAGGGGTTGGCCATTTTTTGGCACCTGTTGACCAATGTGTTTGTAAGATAACCATATGGCACTTAATATTGTAGAATTTGTTGAAATTTTGTGCCACTTTCTATAATTCACAAGATATCACCCTTGTTTGCGAAGTCTTTCGTGCTGTCTACATGGTGTCCCTGTCCATAAAATGTCTGTAGATTGAAGGTCATGTCACCAATGCAAATCATCTCCATGTGATGTCCTCTCCACTCCAATACACTGCACCTGCCATCTGCACTTGCACTGTTGGGAGTTTAGTGCAGGTAGAACAGTTTAGTGCTTGAGTAGAGGACACTAAGTGAATGGGCCCCCATCAGCAGCCGTCTTATAGACAGGACCTCGTTCTGGACAGCATAGAAGACTTGGAAAACAAGGGACATATCTTTAAAAAATATGACCATGCATATATATATATTAGTAAGTGCCATATAGTCATCTTACAAACACATTGGTCAGCAGTAGCCAGAAAGTGGCCAACCCCTTTAAGGAAGCATTCACATAACTGTATGTATTTCGCTGTCCGCAAAATGCAAAAATTACGGATGACGTCTATGTTGCATCTTTTTTTTGCAGACCCATTGTAACGATGCCTATTCTTGTCCACAAAATGGACAAGAATAGGACATGTTTTCTTCTTTTTTGGATTGGATGCGGATCAAAAATACAGTTGTGTGAATGGGGCATTAAAGGATTTGTGTCATCATGGTCAAAGGGGACATATCGAGAACGGAGCTCCAAAGTGAAGGAGGGTACACTGCACATGCGCAACTGCCCTCCATTAATTTTCCCATAGAAATGAATGGGAGCAGGGGCCGCTCATGTGCAGTACGCTCCCATTCACTTCTATGGGGAGCCGGCTTGGTGGTGGCCAGACCGGAGACCTCCAGCCAGCACCTTGTGGGGCTTCGTTCTTGATATAGATGCAGGTCTACTTTATGTTGGCATCATTTTATAAATGTTATTTTACTTTTTAGGACGTTAGAAGGCTTAGAAGTTTAGAAGCCATTTTTCAAATTTTCAACAAAATTTCCAAAACCATTTTTTTAAGCACCAATTCAGATATAAAGTGATTTTGAGGGGCTTACATAATGGAAACCACCCATAAATGACCCCATTTTAGAAACTACACCCTACACCCCACACTACAATTATAAAAAAAACTGCTGTTACAAACTTTGTTAACCCTTGAGGTGTTCCACAAGAATTAATAGAAAATGGAGGTGAAATTTCATTTCAAAATTTAACTTTTTTGGTAGATTATTAATGTTAATAATTTTTTTCTTGCAACACAGCAAGGGTTAACAGCAAACTAAACCTCAATATACATTGCTCTGATTCTGCAGTTTACAGAAATACCCCATATGTGGTGGTAAACGTCTCTATGGGTTTGTGGCAGTGGTCAGAAGGAAAGGAGCGCCATACGGATTTTGGAGGCAGATTTTGCTAGAATGTTTTTTAGGCACCATTTTGTAATTGAGAGACCCTGATGTACCCCTACAGTGGAAACCCTGAAAAAGTGACCCCATTTTGGAAACTACACCCTTCAAAGAATATACTAAGGGGGTTACTGGCCATTTTGAACCCCTAAGCGTTTTACAGCGTTTTATTTTTGGAAAGTTTTACACATTTGATGCATTTTTGAACAGAATAAAATCTTTTTTTTGTGTTGCAATTTTCTAAGAGCCATATTTTTTTTATTTTTTGAGCAATTGTCTCAGATAGGGTCTAAATTTCTGCGGGACGAGATGACGGTTTGATTGGTACCATTTTGGGGTAAATACGCCTTTTTGATCGCCTGCCATTACACTTTTTGTGAGGCAAGGTGAAAAAAATGGCTGTTATGGCATAGTTTTTTTAATTTTTTTTTTTACAGCATTCACCTGGGGGGCCATCTTATGTAATATTTTTATAGAGCAGGTTGTTGCGGACGTGGTGATACCAAATATGTCTAACACTTTTATTTTTGGAAAGTTTTACACATTAGATGCATTTTTGAACAGAATAAAATCTTTTTTTTGTGTTGCTATTTTCTGAGAGCCATATTTTTTTTTTTCTGGGCGATTGTCTCAGGTAAGGTCTAAATTTCTGCGGGACGAGATGACGGTTTGATTGGTACCATTTTGGGGTAAATACGCCTTTTTGATCGCCTGCTATTACACTTTTTGTGAGGCAAGGTGAAAAAAAATGGCTGTTTTGGAACTGTTTTTCTTTTTTTTTTTTACTGCGTTCACCTGTCGGGGTGGATCATGTGATATTTTTATAGAGCCGGTCGATACAGATGCGGTGATACCTAATATGTATACTTTTCTTTTTTTCTCTTTTTCAAATTTTTAAACTTTATTTTTAAATTTTTTTTCACTTTTTTTTTAACTTTTGGGGGTCTGATCCCCTTTACAATGCATTAGAATACTTCTGTATTGTAATGCATTGGCTGGAAGTGTATTACACACAGTAATACACTTCCAGCTTACTGCCTGTGAGATCCAGGGGGCTGGATCTCACAGGCTTCCGTAGATGGCAGCCGGGTGCCTAAGGAAGGCATCCAGCTGCCATCTAAGCCATCGGGTCCCTGTCACAGCAGCGCGGGGACCCGATGGATACCCCGCACGCCATTCTGACTTGCCGCACATCTCATGTGCCGCAGTCAGCACTGACCGCGGCACATGAAGGGTTAATGTGTCGGCATCGGTGTTTTCACCTATGCCGGTGCATTCAAAAGGGGTCCGTCAAGTGGGCATAGCCATACCCCCGCCGCTGATCGGGCAGGCGCAGCTCCTGCACCCGCCCGATCAGCGCGCCGTAGTACTGCGGCGCTGGGCGGCAAGTCCCTTCCCGCAGCGCCGTACATGTACGGCGCTGGGCGGGAAGGGATTAAACACCACAGCATTAAAATACTGTTTACAATAACATGTACAGTATATTTTAACTTTGTACTGTTTAATAAAGATTGTTCTACATTTTTACATACGTGTATTTGACCTGTGATCTGCTTTTATAGTCTGTCTTGTGTTTGTATGATGGGTATTACTATCTGGGTCTAGTGATCGGCACTCTAGTGTGCTCCACTGTCTCTATATTGTCTTTACTTGTATATTTGAGTCCCTTCCTCTCTCTCTACACATTGCTTATATGCAGGGGTACACCTAGCCCTTCTTCTGCCTGAGGCAAAAAGTGAAACGACACCCCAAACCCCCTAATGCCAATTTCTTAACCTAGTCCCTTCCCTCCAGCCCTACTGTAAAAGCCATACTTGGAAAACATTACATACAGAGCTACAAAACATACAGGGTAATACAGCTCCACATACTGTGCCCACTGTGCTACCCAATACTTTACTGCAGAAACAGATAATCCCTCTTCTGATGCCCCCCCCCCCCCCCATTGCCACTACCTTGTGCTGCCTGAGGCAATCACCTCATCTCATCAACCACACCTTCAGGTTTCCTAATGCAGTTTTAGAGGCCAAAACAAGGAGTCAATTCAAAAAAGAGGATAAATCATATCTGTCCTTTACACTTTCTCTCCTTTTATGATCCATTTCTGATTTTGGCTTTCAAAACCACATCTGAAAATCTGACCTTGTGGCTGTACCCTAAAGAATTTCTCTAAAATGACATATTTTTTTTAGGTTTTATTTCAGGACTTTAACATAATGTACATTGCATTAAACTGGCATTATCTTTATAGAGTCTGTAAGGTCAAAGAGTCATGATGAGACCACATATGTTTATGGTTTGCCATTGAAATCAGTCCGGCACTGCCAAAGCCTTCCTGCATATTAAATACAAGGAGCAGTAAAACCAATACTATTATTATAATGCTTTCAAATACCTGAATCTTCTTCCCTGTTAAATCCGCCTGCTCGACAGCTGCACCCAGCATTAATCTGAGGACTTTTAATCAATAAAATGTTCCTGTTTGTTGTATTTCTCCCCAGCAGATCTCTAGACTCACATAATACCTTCAATACCCTTAAGTGCTCGCCTCACCTTTGCTGAGAATATTTCGGGGCAAATCCTTTAATCTGAAAGTTTAATTTAGCTAGAAAAAATCTATTTCTTCCTGCCTGCTGTTTCTTACTAATCTATCCAGCTGTACAGAATAATTCCATTTTAAGAGAAAACTTTGAGTTATTAGGATTTACCTGTGTTCACGCTAAGCTTCCCCTGACTATCAGAATTCAAATCAGAACCGAGGGGTGCTAGTAAAAGCCTGCAATTAGAGCACACTTGTGCTATAAGAATCCTTATTTTCTTCTTGTTTGTTTAAAATGGATAATCAAATCAGGTAGATATATTTTCAAACCAGCGAGATGTCTTTTTAATATCTGCTTTTTTTATAGATCCCAGTGCAATAATTTTCAGTCTTGCATATTTGTGATTTGTAGTTACATCTTAACACAACAGGAACGCGTTCCTAATAGGAAGAACAATTCCACCCATGATTACGTTCACACGGCGTGCTCTGAGCCACCAGGCACTTAGGATTATTCAGTGTGTGAGCGTTAACTATTCTGAAGTTTCTTAACTGCCGCTGAAGTCCTCATAGGCAGAGTTGTAATTTGAATCTCCCGGTCCTCCAATTCAAGATTTGTAAAAGGCTCCCCAGTAGAGATGAAAGAACTGATGCTACACAAAGCAAATCCATTACAAATTTATCAAGAACTCACATTTCCATAAATCCAAAACATTTATTATCTGTCCTGCATGAATCACTCAAAATGGCAGCCACATTTTACAGGTTATAAGACAAACGCAAATGCCACTAAAAAGGGATAATTTTGAAACTTTTTTTTTAAGGTTTTTTTTTTTGCATTTTCATGTTTCTTCCGTTTCCTGGAGCCATAACTTTTAATTTTTTGTTCACATATCCATATGAGGGCTTGTTTTTTGCAGGAAGATCCAGCCTATTAGAAATTATTACCCGCATCCCTGATCGTCACATAGGGATGCCAGTCTTAACGCTTCCGCGTTTTTCACCCTTTAGATGCTGTGATCACACCTGAACATGGCTGTAATATCAACAATCAGCATTATTGTTGATCGATTATCACTTTGACATTACTAATACTGCCTTGGTATTAAGGGCATCTATCTCCATAGGTGCCTATGTTGCTGAGAAAAATGATGTTTTAATATATGAAAATGAGGCTCTGGAAGCAAAGGGGGCGTTGCTGTTACATCTAAAGGCTCTGCTCTCTCTGCAACTGCCAAACCCTTTGCACTTTGACAGGACTAGGTGTAATGACATTTTCACTGTCTGGACCTGTCAATCAAGGTTGCAGTTACAGAGAGAGCTGAGCCTCTGGGAGTAACAGGAACGCCTCCGTTGCTTCCAGACCCTCATTTGCATATATTAAAACATCATATTTTTCTCAGCAATGTGGGCATATATGAACATGGGACCAACACAGATACCTTCAGCTGCCAAGTGCACATGTAACAGGTCAGCCAGTGTCATAGGTAAAAATCTGCTGACAGATGCCCTTTAAAGAGTTTGAAAGGGGTGACATCCTAGGTGACATCAGAGCATCATACATGACTTTTAGAGCAACTGGACACTTTCAATTCAGAATGAATTTATCTGGACAGATGGCCAATTTGGCCAATTTGACAGAAATTGACCCACTTATAATTCTGGAATTCTGGTCTCCTCATATAGGACAAATAGATCTTTTCAAATTGGGCTCTAGGATCTGGGTGTAGGTACATCCTCTACATTCCCTATATTTACCTATTCCTAAGTAAGCCAGTGACAATTGGACTGCTGGAGCCCATTATGTCACTTTCTTATCGGATTGTAGAATGTAGAAAAGTTATAGTCTTCCCTCATTCAAACTAAGACTGATAATCACTATGTATCAATATCTCTGAACTATAAAATGTCATTTAGACATGGCATAGCACCCACTGAGATAGGTCATGCAACAGATTTTAGAGCAGATAACAGATTCTCCTGCCAAGTACACGTTCATGTTTCTTGAATCATTCTGGCTCTGCAGTATGGGGCCTTCTCTTCTCCCCCTGTATTCAAATTTACCACTCATGAACTCAGCAGAGTCGTGTACATGATGATGTCTGAAGGCACAATGGACCCTTAAAGCTCTCTACTACACTGCCTTATGATGCTCCATACACTATAATACAGAGCCATTCTCCACTAAAAGTAATACAATATCGCATTCAATAGAGCCTGCTACATAAAAAGTCTCGATGTGATATGGAAGTATGATGAGGCTCCATAGAAGTAATAAAAATTAATACAATCGTTGGCCATACGCATGAGCCATTAAAAGGAACCTTTGTAAGTCATCGTAGGTCTTATTATGTCTTTTGTATTTTCTTACTCAATCGCATTCCAGCATTGTGCTCCTACAAACCGACAATAAAATACACTCAAAGGACTCCAAGATTCCTGTCCATTATGTGTGTATGCTCCACAGTCAATGCATTGCTGCCGGTCTGCTGGAGCACAGAATCAGAATGCAAGTGAATGCAAAGGTACAAATGGTATAACTCAACGGCATTTAAAGTTCAACAGCAGTAAAGGGCTCATCTCACCTGCAATCACCTGGGGAGGCACGGCTCAGCCTACAACTAGGCACTGAGCATAATCCAAAAAAAGGAGAGACATCCAGCTTCCCATAAAAAGTGATAGCCTTTAATCTTTAAAGCTATAAAATAACCAATGACACAGTATAGACACACATCGTTAGCGTATTTGCGTTTCGGATCTTAAAATGTGACCCTTACTGATGACAATGCTTTCTATACAACACATGTGAAGATAGGGAGACATTCGGAAATATACAAAATACGGAATTAAAAATGTATCCATCCAACATAGTTTGCAGTCCAAGGTGTAGAGGGGGAGACCACCATAAAAAAAACTACTTAGCCGGGAATCCTTTTGGATTTTCCAGCTGGGTAGTTGTCTCCCAACGGGTCTAAATAAAAATCACGATTCTGCAATACAATTAATTCTCATGTTATTTTGGATTTTTAATGCTGTTTTTTTTTATATATTTCCAAATGTCTCCTTATCTTCACATGTGTTGTGATTGCTGGAGGGATATATAGACAGCATTGTCATGAGTAAGGGTCACATTTTAAGATCCGAAATGCGTAGACACCAACGCTGTGTGTCTTTACTGTGTCATTGGATATTTTATCGCTTTAGGATAAGGGCTATCACTTTTTTTAATGGGAAGCTGGACGTCTCTTCTTGATTTGAACCCTACAACATTTCCACTGTATACACCCTTTACTATAATTAGATGGGGCATCATAGCTAATAGACCCCCTTTAAACACACTGTGAAGACTACTGTATATAACGCAGATGCAGAAATGATGCCAGCCTTAGGAAGTAACCAAAGATGCATGCGTGAAGGTGTCATCAGCTGAAAGAATTTTTACAAGTTAGGGGTTATAGGTGACTAGATAGTGGAGGACGCATGCAGGAGGCGCACATCAGTAGACACAGTTTTTTTTGTTTTTTTACTTTTTATAGGGTAAAGACTAAATCTATGAAAGTTAATTGAATATTTCAGCGGAAAGCTAATGGATATAATCACCAGAAAAATGACCTGAACATCAAAACCGTTTCAATCAATAACGTGGAGGGGTTTCAGTTGTGTTCTGATGCGTCTAGTGACATGGCAAGAAACGTCTGTTTCGCATCTCTTATCCTGGTTCAACAGCCAGAAGACAGCGCCTAATGTTTTATAATCTTGTATAATCATATTAATGCCCGTTTGCTGCTCCCAGGAATGAAAGTGAGCAGAGGGACCAGCAGCTGTGCATGTAATCCTGGTAATTTGTGTAGATGTTGAATTATGTATAAAACCTATTGAGATATTCAGGGAATGATGTCTGCAGACATTACTGTATTTACAAATCAGCTTTCATATTGTTCCATATTTTAGCTGGACAGAAAATGGCCCAGATTTCTGAATATTTGAGAAAGTTTAGTTCTTTATGGCAAGCTTTCACATCTCCAAACCGCTGAGAGCTACGACAACAGCTAGATCCCTGGCCGTATTCTTTTACTCACGTGGACTTCTTTTACCCACAAGAAAATGATCTCTCTCTGTATTGATTTTCTTTTATTCGATTTACTGATTGCAGTGACGCTAGTTTGATTGCAATCAAAGTATTAGCAATGCTTGTTGCTCCGTTAACTGCGTACAAAATTATAAATATTTTATCGTAAAACAATATAGCTATCTATGAATATTTTATGTTACTAAAAGCCCAATACCCATGCAATATAAAAGATAAATAACCTGCTGACTCATTTCAGGGATCCTACAGTGATACTGTATCATAAAGGTACACTACAAGCTTTCCGTTCCAGATTTTGTTGCAGAAAATTTCAGCAACTGAAAATCAGTTCCAAAAAAAAAACAAACAACATAAGTTAACACAATGCAGCTGTCTGCTGCCAACAGAGAATATATGAACTAATGCTATATTCGCTGCATAAAATGAATATGAATTGTTTTTTTGTTTTTTTTGGGTGGGGGGGGGCAAAAACATTTCTGCAAGCCCTATTCAAATACATAGAACTGATTTTAAGCCACAGCCACATGTATTGCAACAACATTTACTATGTGTGAACACAACCTTAGAATGATAACTATCACTACCTTATACACTGCCCTCCATTTAACCATCTACTCTTAGCCAGCTGTAAGTGCCTAAGCTTCAGCTGACATTGCCATTTTAGGTTCCAGTTGAAAAACAATGACTTCAAGAAAGATCTTGGACTGAAATGTTGGAGGCCAAAGTTAGATAGTAGCAGCTGGTATGGTGATCTTAAAGGGGTTGTCCTACCTTGTTTTTTCGGCAATGAGATAGGACTTAGCACCAGCCCCAGGTGTCCTGGGCTTACAGAAACAGCTGTGTGGGATGGCAATTATTTCCCTAACTCTCTTTGTGATGAATGGGAGCTACACAAGCAGTGTAGAAGAACAAGCTGAGTTGCTTCTGTAACTCCAGGAGATAATGTTGGCTGAGACAAAGATTGGGCAAACTGAATATTTTCACCCAATCTATGTGTTCTCCCAGTAGATAAGGCGCCACCAGCAATGTCTGGCACTGGCTTTCTTTGCTCTATACACTACACACTTGGCCAAGCCTAACATGTATGTGCATGGGGATGAGAGGGTGGATAAGTGTTGACTGAAGAATTATTAAATGTGTATGCCTAGCTTAAGTTTGTATCATGTATTTGACTAGTAAATCTGGACCCCTGTGTAGTCAGATTTTAAAGTCAAATGTTACTATAAATTGAAGGGAATAATGCATGAATGCAGGATCATAACACACAGTCTATAGCCAGACACATACGCCTGCCTAGGAGATGTAGACATAAAACATTAGAATATCTTAAAGAATTACTAACTGTTAAGAGTTGCTTCACATTTTTATTTTAGATGCAATAAAGAAACTTAGCTGTAAATTGTATACTGCCTTTTTATTGGGTTTCTGCTTTATTTAAATAAAACACAAGCTCTGCAAACTTCTCAAATATTCTGTTTCAGTTTCTCAACTTCTGTACAATAATTACTTGCTAGCATGAATCAAAATATTGCTGTTTAGATCCAGAGGCTGAGAATCCATATAGACCTAAAACGTGTCCCATATGGTTTCTTACAAGTCTAGTCTAAGCAATCTTATGTGATTTAAACCTCCTGGACCTTAGGCTGATACATCCTACTCACACTGAAAAATTCAAGCAAATCATTACGAAAGGGATTTGAGATACTGACTAAATACTCCAGCAGCATGATTCTCTCTCCTGACCTAATAGTTTGCTACAACGTATTAGTGTACAAGTAAAATGCATAAACTGGAGGTTCGGCTGCTTAGCTCACAGTCACAAACGATTGTCTAGATTCTATAAACTTGTAGCAAACTCTATGATGTGAAGAGCTGTTCTAGTCGCAGACAGCTATGGTCAAGAACTGTGCGGCCAATTAGGCTGCAGCTGCCTGATATTTAGCTAATGGAGAACGCACTGTAAAGTTGGTCTGAGTTTTATTGAAGGTGTTGTGTGACCATTAAGAATTTAGACCGCCTATACAGAGCAGTCTTTATTAGTTAACCTTCCTCTTGTGTTAGCTTTCTGTTACTCTTTCTTATGTTAACGGGTCGGTTTTGACCCGTGTCTTAAATCACCCCTAGGATACCCTAAAAACAGTTATTTATGATCTAATTTGTTTCTTACCTCTTAGTTACCTTGTTAGGGTTTCTCATCCATGGAAGGATTGATTTTAATATTTTTGTTGTGGCCCCCTGGGCCTTTCATTTGAGAGCATACCCTTCATTTTCAATATAAAAATATTGACAATGGCATAAACAGATCAAAACATGTCTTGATGTCACTTACTCTTGTCATTGGTGATTTGGCCATACATGCCTGGACATGTCCCTAACTCAAGTTGTTGGAGGTAGAGCTGGCTGTGGGCTGTTGGTTTATATTGTGTTTATGAGTTCAGTTTTGGGAATTATTATTGTTTTTTTTACTCTTATATTAGACCTGGGTCGAAATTGACCCCAACAACACAAATGTTATAATTTTAATAAGAGCATTTTACAATTTAGTAAAATAGTTTTATTTTATTGTATTTTGTTTAAAAATAAGTTCCTGAAAAAGTCAAAAAGTCTTGATGCAATAAACAAATGTATGTAGAATTTGTATGCATTTAAAACCTAAAACGGGTCGGTCACGACCCTAACACTAGAGGAAGGTTAAATATCAGGCTGCTGCAGTCCCATTGGATGTCCAGTTCTTGACTGCAGCTGACCACGACCAGAACGGATAACGACTGCCTTGTGTGGTCGTACCCTAAGAGGTTTGTACTGGTTTTTAGCTTCTAGGTGAAAACAACAATGTTCTAATTTACTGCCAGCAAGCAGAGAATACTGGAACACCTTGAAGACTGTGAGGAATTGAAACAAAAAATGTATTAAAAAAGTTTCAGAAATATATACTGCACAGCGATTAAGCTTTATTTACATGAAACTTGAAAATTCTACTGAAAAGGCTGCTGAAACTAATATATATATCTCTTAATAATCTAAAAATGAATTTCTGTCTTTCTGTCTGTCTGTCTGTTCTCTATGCGCGACCAAACTACTGGACCGATATTCACCAAATTCGGCACACAGGTACATCAGGTGTCCGGGAAGGTTTTAGACCAGGTCTCATCTCTCTAGGACGTACCGTTCCCGAGATATTCCCAAAATATGATCTCCATTAGCCAACATTACAACTGGGAGCTTTGGTTTTAAACTCCAACTGCCATTCTCTGCAAAGCCACACAGGGAGGGCAGGTTTCCATAACAACCAGGTAATTATCAGCAGCTGAGGATCTCATCCATTTCTATTTACTGACACTGTTAAAGGTATTCCGGTTACCATAAATATAACTTATGTTTTTTTCTATTACTACAGTTCAGTAGTAATAAAAGATGTTTTCCTCCACTGCTGCCTATTGCGTGGGCTCATAAATAAGCATGGTATTGACCTTTAATTCAGGCCACCCTAAAAGAAGTACTTAAAACCCCCGCCCCAGGTCTCACTAAGCCACACCCCCAACTCTGTCAGGCCACACCCCCTTTCACTCCGCAGCCAACAGAGATTGAAAAAATAAAGGTAAAAATCAACTTCTGTCAGCTGCAGGGATGGGTGGGAGGTTGACTTTCTTTCTGCAACAACACACACAAACATTAAATAAAATAGATTAAATCCACCCATGCGAAGCGTCTTGCTAATCCACGCCCCCGACTCTGTCAGGTCACGCCCCCTCCCACTCCGCAGCCAACGGGAATTGAAAAAATGAAGGTAAAAATAAACTTCTGTTTGCTGCAGGGGTGGGAGGGTGAATTTCTCTCTGCAACGACACACAAAAATTTTAGATGAAATAGACTAATTATAGACTACAACTGTTCGAAGCCTTTTGCTAAGCCACGCCCCGTCTCTGTCAGGCCACGCCCCCTCTCACTCCGCAGCCATTCTGCAACGACACACAGAAACATTAAATGAAATAGATTAAATGCACCTATGCGAAGCGCTTTGCTAAGCCACACCCCGACTCTGTAAGGCCACGCCCCCTCCCACTCCGCAGCCAACAGGGATTGAAAAAATAAAGGTAAAAATCAACTTCTGTCAGCTGCAGGGATGGGTGGGAGGTTGACTTTCTTTCTGCAACGACACAAAGAAACATTAAATGAAATAGATTAAATACACCCATGTGAAGCGTCTTGCTAATCCACACCCCCCGACTCTGTCAGGTTACGCCCCTCCCACTCCGCAGCCAATGGGGATTGAAAAATAAAGGTAAAAATAAACTTCTGTTTGCTGCAGGGGTGGGAGGGTGAATTTCTCTCTGCAACGACACACAAAAATTTAGATAAAATAGACTAATTATCGACTACAACTGTTCGAATCGTCTTGCTAAGTCACGCCCCCAAATCTGTCAGACCACGCCCCCTCTCACTCTGCAGCCATTCTGCAACGACACACAGAAACATTAAATGAAATAGATTAAATCACCTATGCGAAGCGCTTTGTTAAGCCACGCCCCCAACTGTGTCAGGTCACGCCCCCTCCTACTTCGCAGCCAACAGGGATTGAAAAAAATGAAGGGAAAAATAAACTTCTGTCAGCTGCAGGGGTGGGAGGGTGAATTTCTCTCTGCAATGACACACAAAAATCGTAGATGAAATTGACTAATTTTAGACTACGACTAGAGATGAGCGAGTAGTGTTCGATCGAGCCGGTATTCGATCGAATACTACGCTATTCGGCATACTCGATTTCAATCGAGTATAACGGCGATGGCGCACTTAGAATTCGTTTCCCCTCCCACCTTCCCTGGCGCTCTTTTTCCACCAATCAACATGCAGGGGGGGTATGACAGGCACGCTGAGCACGCTGGCAGCGCGAAAACAGCGTCTACATGGATTGGCTGGAAAAACCATGTGACCTCGAATATTAAAAACTCAGCTCTTCCTGCTCGTACGCATATGCTGCGTGAACTTAGTCAGGGACAGAGGCTGGAGAAGGGACAGACAGGTTTTAGCAGTTGGACAGGCAGGAGCGTGATTAAAAGCCCTTATCAGGGCTACTATAGTGCACTACAGTGATAGCTTTACTACAAGATACACTTTACAGAGAACGGCTGCCGTATTCAGGGATAGCTGCTGGAGTAGGGACAGAGAGAGGCATTAGTGGTGTATTAGGTGCTCTGCTACATACCAAACTATATTTGGCACTACTGTTCAGCGTTCTTTTTGGCTGAAAAACCCTGTTATATAACTTGTGTGTATATGCACCATCTGATCTGGCAGTATACGGCTTTGAATTTTATTTTATTTTTTAAATACAGTTTATTTGGCTCTAGTGTTCTGGGTTCTGTGTGCCTGCAATACCCTTTTTGTATACCAGGTGTAAATACCCACCGTCTGTTAAGTTAGTAAACGGCTGTGTACCTTGAAATATACAATATCTAGGCCATTTAATAGGCCACTGTACTGTGCGTTCTCTTGTTAAATTATTTCACATACCTGGTGTAAATACCCACCGTCTGTTCAGTTACTACACGGCTGTGTACCTTGAAATATACAATATCTAGGCATTTTAATAGGCCACTGTACTGTGCGTTCTCTTGCTAAATTATCTCACATACCTGGTGTAAATACCCACCGTCTGTTCTGTTACTACACGGCTGTGTACCTTGAAATATACAATATCTAGGCCATTTAATAGGCCACTGTACTGTGCGTTCTCTTGTTAAATTATCTCACATACCTGGTGTAAATACCCACCGTCTGTTCAGTTACTACACGGCTGTGTACCTTGAAATATACAATATCTAGGCATTTTAATAGGCCACTGTACTGTGCGTTCTCTAGCTAAATTATCTCACATACCTGGTGTAAATACCCACCGTCTGTTCAGTTACTACACGGCTGTGTACCTTGAAATATACAATATCTAGGCATTTTAATAGGCCACTGTACTGTGCGTTCTCTTGCTAAATTATCTCACATACCTGGTGTAAATACCCACCGTCTGTTCAGTTACTACACGGCTGTGTACCTTGAAATATACAATATCTAGGCCATTTAATAGGCCACTGTACTGTGCGTTCTCTTGTTAAATTATCTCACATACCTGGTGTAAATACCCACCGTCTGTTCTGTTACTACACGGCTGTGTACCTTGAAATATACAATATCTAGGCATTTTAATAGGCCACTGTACTGTGAGTTCTCTTGCTAAATTATCTCACATACCTGGTGTAAATACCCACCGTCTGTTCAGTTACTACACGGCTGTGTACCTTGAAATATACAATATCTAGGCATTTTAATAGGCCACTGTACTGTGCGTTCTCTAGCTAAATTATCTCACATACCTGGTGTAAATACCCACCGTCTGTTCAGTTACTACACGGCTGTGTACCTTGAAATATACAATATCTAGGCCATTTAATAGGCCACTGTACTGTGCGTTCTCTTGTTAAATTATCTCACATACCTGGTGTAAATACCCACCGTCTGTTCTGTTACTACACGGCTGTGTACCTTGAAATATACAATATCTAGGCATTTTAATAGGCCACTGTACTGTGCGTTCTCTTGCTAAATTATCTCACATACCTGGTGTAAATACCCACCGTCTGTTCTGTTACTACACGGCTGTGTACCTTGAAATATACAATATCTAGGCATTTTAATAGGCCACTGTACTGTGCGTTCTCTTGCTAAATTATCTAACATACCTGGTGTAAATACCCACCGTCTGTTCTGTTACTACACGGCTGTGTACCTTGAAATATACAATATCTAGGCATTTTAATAGGCCACTGTACTGTGCGTTCTCTTGCTAAATTATCTCACATACCTGGTGTAAATACCCACCGTCTGTTCTGTTACTACACGGCTGTGTACCTTGAAATATACAATATCTAGGCCATTTAATAGGCCACTGTACTGTGCGTTCTCTTGTTAAATTATCTCACATACCTGGTGTAAATACCCACCGTCTGTTCAGTTACTACACGGCTGTGTACCTTGAAATATACAATATCTAGGCATTTTAATAGGCCACTGTACTGTGCGTTCTCTTGCTAAATTATCTCACATACCTGGTGTAAATACCCACCGTCTGTTCAGTTACTACACGGCTGTGTACCTTGAAATATACAATATCTAGGCATTTTAATAGGCCACTGTACTGTGCGTTCTCTTGCTAAATTATCTCACATACCTGGTGTAAATACCCACCGTCTGTTCTGTTACTACACGGCTGTGTACCTTGAAATATACAATATCTAGGCATTTTAATAGGCCACTGTACTGTGCGTTCTCTTGCTAAATTATCTCACATACCTGGTGTAAATACCCACCGTCTGTTCTGTTACTACACGGCTGTGTACCTTGAAATATACAATATCTAGGCCATTTAATAGGCCACTGTACTGTGCGTTCTCTTGTTAAATTATCTCACATACCTGGTGTAAATACCCACCGTCTGTTCAGTTACTACACGGCTGTGTACCTTGAAATATACAATATCTAGGCATTTTAATAGGCCACTGTACTGTGCGTTCTCTTGCTAAATTATCTCACATACCTGGTGTAAATACCCACCGTCTGTTCAGTTACTACACGGCTGTGTACCTTGAAATATACAATATCTAGGCATTTTAATAGGCCACTGTACTGTGCGTTCTCTAGCTAAATTATCTCACATACCTGGTGTAAATACCCACCGTCTGTTCAGTTACTACACGGCTGTGTACCTTGAAATATACAATATCTAGGCATTTTAATAGGCCACTGTACTGTGCGTTCTCTTGCTAAATTATCTCACATACCTGGTGTAAATACCCACCGTCTGTTCAGTTACTACACGGCTGTGTACCTTGAAATATACAATATCTAGGCCATTTAATAGGCCACTGTACTGTGCGTTCTCTTGTTAAATTATCTCACATACCTGGTGTAAATACCCACCGTCTGTTCAGTTACTACACGGCTGTGTACCTTGAAATATACAATATCTAGGCATTTTAATAGGCCACTGTACTGTGCGTTCTCTTGCTAAATTATCTCACATACCTGGTGTAAATACCCACCGTCTGTTCAGTTACTACACGGCTGTGTACCTTGAAATATACAATATCTAGGCATTTTAATAGGCCACTGTACTGTGCGTTCTCTTGCTAAATTATTTCACATACCTAATTATATACCCAAATATTGTATTTGCAACAAAAAAAAATAAAATGCGGAGGGGGGCTAGCGGAATCGGACGTGGACGAGGACGGGGGCGCGGAAATGCTGTTGGGGCCTTGTTGAAGCCAGTGGGGATACAATGCGTGCTGGTGAGGGTCAGCCAGGATCC